>CM042246.1:49808689-50163689 GCA_023566225.1 Romanogobio albipinnatus | reverse complement strand
TGTTGCATTAACATATGACAAAACAAGCATTTCCATATCTGGATGTTAGTATAAGTTGATATATTTCAGTGCTGCAGTCATTAGTCATAATATTTGTGATTTGCTGTTCTTTCTTTTGCTTCAATTATTGGGTTATTGTGTGGGATTGAGGCACACTGTTACTGAAACACTGAATTAGTGATTCCAATCAATAATCAGTTTAGCCTACATACATCATGATAAATTATGTTATATTAATATTAAAATAGATATAGGAAGATCTCTGTGACAGGATTTCTGAAAAAAGGGACATTTCCTAATTCAGAGGTCAAAATACCATTGAAAGCTCACTTGTTATTATCTATGAATTTAAATCACCTATATATTATTAGCCTATAAAACGACGAGATATCTAGGACACGTTTGGAAATTGACACTTCGCAAATAATTATCTCAGAGTAACATTATTAAACATACTACAAAAGTGAAATAGTTATTTTTGTATGTCTTTATTTTTGTTTTGTTTTGCTTCCCTCCCTCACACTCCAGTCCAGTCGGTGGCGATAAAACAGTTGTCAACCGCCATTAAACCAAACCGAACCTGGAGAAGGAGGCGTGGCCAGCAGAGGCGGGCGTGTGACGTCACGCGCGCAACGTCCAGGATCAACTATGGCCGAGAGGTAGTGGCTACTCGCGCTTTACTGGGAATATCGACCTCGGATAGCAAGTATCTGAACGATACACTCTCTCTCCGTCTCTATTGGGTTCTACTCCATCCTCCATTTATCTAAAAAATTAAAATAATAAAAATGCCGAATATCAAAATTTTTAGCGGGAGCTCCCACCAGGATCTGTCTCAGAAAATCGCGGACCGCCTCGGACTGGAGTTAGGGAAAGTGGTGACGAAAAAGTTTAGCAACCAAGAGACATGGTGAGTAATTCCTGGAAATAATCTGGTTGTTATCATAGACTAGGTTGTTATATGTTATTTTTCCATCATGTTAAAGTGCCGTTACTCGCGGGCTGCTGGGAGTTGTAGTTCAGATGGAGACCGACAGCGCTCCACGTGGGTTTGAGAAGACTACTAGTCCCAGAATGCTGTGCGTCCGCATGCAAGGCGATGTCTATTTTCTTAAGATTCAACGTGCATTTTGCGACTAATATTGCCATAAAATAGAATTTAAACGTATGTATGAATGGACGTATCCCTATGAGCATCGTTTGAGACCGTTCAGTCATTCTATGATTGTTTTGCTTGTGCCTCACATGATCCGTTTAATCACATTTACCATGATGATAGTCTGGTGGGTCACTTAGTTAAATGTTATCACAAGGCCACAATTTGCATTTATTTGTTTGTTAGGTGGAGGTTTTTTTTTTTGGACTCCATGTGAAATGTCCTTGGATACAGGAAACATTCACTGCTTATCGGTTTGCAATGAGAACATTGATAAATAATGTTTTATTTCACAGCACGGTGTTATTTTACACAAGTGCAGTGTTTCAAACGGTACAGTAGCTTAGGTGTAAGACGATATTTTCTTATTTACACGTTACTCCAAGGTTACATGATATAATATCACAGTTTTGTAATGATGTACTGATGTTTGTATTGGCACATAACCTTTTGTTTCACAGCATTAAAGGGATAGTTCACCCAAAAATGTAAAATAAAATAAAAAAGCTCCCCCTCAAGTTGTTCCAAGCCTGTATGCATTTCTTTCTTCTGTTGAACACAAAAGAAGATTTGGAAGAATATGGGGAAACCAAACGGGTGATGGGCCCCATTGCATCCTATAGTGTAAAATACGCACCCATTGTGTTCAGCAGAAGAAAGAAATTCATACGGGTTTGGAATAACTTTTTGGGGGGGGGGTGAACTATCCCTTTAACGCAATGAAACAAATGTATTTGTTGACGTACAAAGTGGGACGTCTAAAACAATTGTAATGTTTTACATTAGTGTTGGGTTCCAGTCCGACTAAACAACATTTAATTTAGTCGATATCTTTTTTTAAACCTTAACAACTTATAAAACTAATTTTTAAATGTAACAAAAAACAAGCATCTATTGCATCTTGCCATTTTGATTTAACGTCATCTCTTAATTGTGCTGCGTTCCAGACGAGGTTGGACGTGGGAATATCCCAAATGAAATGTCCCAGTTCAGACCTCAGTGAGTTCCAGGCAGTCAGAGGTCATGATCACATGTTGACCACATGATGTTGCCACAACACAACAGAGAACATATCGTGTTTTTGTGTCAATTATGGCAAAAAAAATAGAATAAAAACAACATAAAATCGCTTTGAAAACAGCAGACGAAAAGCATAAACTTAATGTCTAATGGTGTAGTTTGATTGTACGTTCATTGGAAGCAAAGACTTTATATATTGGAAGACGGTGCACTCTGATTACTTTTGAATGGGAGAAAATGCAACGCCCAATATGGCGAATAAGCCCCGCCTTCTTAATGAAAGAACCAATCATTGATAAGTAAAGTCATCGTGTCACTGCAGCTGCTGTTAGAAGCTCCAGTTGCTATAGAAACAGGAATTGAGCATTAGCTTTAGCTCTGTCCAGACTGAAAAATGCAGTTTTTGTCATGATTCAAGCGTTTAGAAACAACATTTATTAGTCAGTTGTGTTGGGGAATGTAATCACAGAAGAAGATTTATGTTTGAGTTCACACAGGAGTCAACATCTGTTTCGGCCATGCAAAACACCTCTCATCTTAACACACACTGTAGCTGTTACCCAGGGGGTCGCGGGACACCTAATTTGAGGACTCTCCCGAACCAAAGGTGTCGGATAGAACTAACTAATTAAGACAGATGGGGGGGGGGGGGGGGGGGGGGGGCATTTGTGTATTGTGTTTCTCACTTTTACTTTGAGTGGCGTTCCTTCCAGACGTTATTTCCAAGAACAAGGTCAGAAAAGTCCAAATCTGAGCTGGCTGGAACGCAGCATTAGTATCGTCCTCAGCAAACTTAACCCTCTGGTGCTCTTGGTTTAGGGGTTGCATTGGTGTCTTCCCGGTCATAAGTGACCGGACACCTAAAAATTAAACTTCCTCCACCCCAGTAAAACCAACGCAATTTATTTTTCTTCAATAATATTTTTTCTTTTTAATTTTGTATTTTGAGATGATTTGATGGTATTTTTTATGCAATAATTATGGTCTATTTGTGCCATTGAAAATTATAAAAAAAAATTTAATTTAATATTTAAATATTTTTAAATTATTGCAGTATTTCAGGTTAAAATCGAGACTAGGCCTTCAAAATAACTTTTTTTTGAAGGCAGATTAGCGCCCTCTTTTGGAATTATTTAAGAAATCATTTAACCATGGGTGTAATCACTAGTGGTCTCTATTACCCCTTTTCCACCAAAGCAGAGCCAGAGCTAGATCGGAGCCAGAGCCTAGTTTCAAATCGGTTCTTTGTGTTTCCACACCCAAAGCCCCAGGTCCGAGCCAGGAAAAGTGGTTCTTAAGTAGCACCAAAACATTGCTGGGCTAGAACAGGGCTAGAAGTAAGGACCGATTACGTCAGGCGCTGGGAGCGGGGTCAACAAGACGAACACAGACTTGAGATCCGCCATTGTTGAAATAGCAGCTAATGGAGCTAACAGCTGCTGCTCGTTTGTAATCTCCGTCTATGCTAATTACGGCGAACTGCACGAATGCGTTGGATTTGCTGTGTTTTCGTTGTGTTTTAATGCCGATGTAGGATCGTAAAGCCACGTTAATCAATAGTTGTTGATGGAAGGCTTGTTGGCAGCGGTGCTGTGCAGAGACCGATCTCCGTATGATAACGAGTCCAGCGAGAGCATATGACTCCTTATGCTTTTGATTCACTCATGCGTTTTTTTAAATATTATACGTGGATCGGTCTGCGCAGCGCCGATGCATCTCAAACAAGCCTGGTGTGTGTGTGTTTCCCGCTAGCGTTGCTGAGAAAGATGAGACGTATACAGTGACGTAAGACCTGGCTCTGTTGTGGCTCTACTAGCCTGTGGAAACGCAAACGGTTCTTAGCAGGCTCCTCAGTTGAACCAACTATGAACTGGGACTAGCTCTGGCTCCGATCTAGCTCTAGCACTGCCTTGGTGGAAAAGGGGTATATGGAGAGGCTTGAGAATTCCCCAGTTCTCTTTTGAACACATTTAATGTTTTGTTTTTTTTGGATGGATTTTAATATATATTTAAAAAATCTCAGACTATTTATTATAAAGTTTTATATATTTTTTTTGTTTGTTAGAAATATAGATTTTTTTTCTCTGTGAAATTGAGTTTTTGCAGATTTCCCTTTCATTTTTGACCGAAGAGCACAAGTGGGAGTGTTTTATTTTACGACCACTTAGCATGCTCGAATCATGCCCTCAATTTGTGTGTGTTTACATACCTAATGCCAGAAAAGTCCCATATCATTTTCATATCATTCCGATGAAGCTGTGATTTTTAAAAATTCAAAATGTGGTTCATAGGTTCAGTTTTTCATAGGTGTGTGTGAGTGGATGTGTCAATATCACACTTTGATGTTTTAGAGTGTCACCCCTTTACTGCTGTGTACTTTTTTTCAGCATCGTGGCCGATTTGTAGATTGTACACAAATATTCAGAGAATTTGTGTTTTCGCCGATCTCCCATTTATTTCCTATGGACGGTCATTTATGACCGAAGACAATGAACGCTACTTTTTTTTTTTTTACGACCACTTAGCATGCTCGAATCATGACCCCAATTTTTGTGTTTACATACCTAATGCTAGAAAAGTCACCAAGTTTCATATTATTCCGATGAAGCTGTGATTTTATAAAATTTCAAAACAGAAAATTTTCCGGTCAGAAATGACCGAAGAGCATCAGAGGGTTAAAGTCATGTAGTGGAAGTTATGGCCGACTTGATTGTGACATTTCTGTAATTTCATTACTAACTAATGTAAGTAAAAAGCCAAAGGACAAATATATTAATCAAAATATACCAGCAATTATCGGGGGCATGTGACATGCAATCATGACTGGGAGCTTCAGAAACACGGAAACAGTAAGTAATTAAAGATGTTTTTATATAGTTTTAGTCAAAATGGCTGAAAAATTACACACTGTAATATGATTAACTTGCTTATCACTTTTGACCAATAGGTGATGTTATCAAATTATTATGGTGTGGTCAGTGTGAGGTGACAATGACATAAAGGTACCAAATATGGCATAATTGGTATTGTTGTTTTTCTCGGCATGACCCAAGGAATCTATCAAGACCCGTTTCATTATAATAGCCACATTAATAAAAAGATATTAGCATTTTTAGAAATTTCATTATAACGGTCTCAACTTTGAGAACATTCAGGGCATGGTCCCGTTTCGTAATTTCGCAATACTGACCCGAGAATATTTCACTGAATACCTGGACTCGGGAACATTTTTCGAGTCCCGAACGCTCAAATCCGGAAATAAAAGTTGGACTCAAGCCTATTAGCAGGGGTGCTTTGCTAACTTTGACCTGTTCCTAATGTCTTTAATGTTGTTGTGTCTTGTGCAGTGTGGAGATCGGAGAGAGTGTCCGCGGGGAGGATGTCTACATTGTCCAGAGTGGCTGTGGCGAAATTAACGATAACCTTATGGAACTTCTGATTATGATCAACGCCTGCAAAATAGCATCGGCCTGCCGAGTCACAGCGGTCATCCCGTGCTTTCCATACGCACGGCAAGATAAGAAGGATAAGGTGGGGTGAAGGTTAAACGGCAGTATTTGTTACGAAATCTGTGCCATTGCCAGTCTGTGGACGTTTGTTTGCATGCTCGCAGAATGTTTTGGACTTTGTTGGAAAATCGTTTGCTTAATGAATCATTCGTTTCCCAGTCAAGTCACAAAATGATGTTTGATCTTCTGTTTGTTTTCTGCAGAGTCGGGCGCCAATTTCTGCCAAGTTGGTGGCAAACATGCTGTCGGTCTCTGGTGCCGACCACATCATAACCATGGATCTGCATGCGTCTCAGATACAGGTGGGGGGGGTTCATGGCTCTGAAAACTTATTATAGTGAATGTGCTTTATTATTTTGATGGTCCACTTTAGATAATTTACTAACTATAAGAAACTTTGCGACTACGTACCACCTAACTCTCATTAGATTATAAGTAGACTGCTAGGTTTAGGGGTGTGTGATGTATATCATGTACGATAATATCGTGTACACTGATATATACACACGTAGATAGCACACACATACACTACGTGAGGTTACACACTAGTTGGTTGGAGTGCACACTTTCACTGCGTGATTTATGGTGCGTTCACGCCGGACGCGAATGACTTGCATGTTAAGTCAATGCAAAGACGCGAATAGACATTCTGCGGTGCGATTCGCGCGAATGATGCGGCGCGAATTGAGCATTTCACGCGAGTTGAAAAATCTGGCGAATATTCGCACCGCGTAAACCAATCAGGAGCTTGCTCTAGTAGTGACAACAATGAGGAGAAAATCTGTATATTAATATCTGGTTCAGACAATATGATTATCACTGTGATAAATAATACATGACATGAAACACAACCCAGTCTCTTTCTGTTAAATGCAAGTTTATGTTTGATCAATAATACAAAAGTATAAGTAAAAGGTATAATAAACTATACATTAAATAAAGCAAACAATTCAGTCACAAATTCAAAGTCAGTGCTATAGTCGGCCACAACTGTAACGTAAAGTTATAGCCTAAAAATAAGTAATGAAACTTCACTTTGCCCTCAGCCTAAACGATTCGCCAGGGAACAAATTATAGATCCATGAGGCCAAAGATCGGCCGCTACATCTACACAAGACGAATTATAGCTGGAGACGCCACAGAGACATCAGAGCCAGCGGCAGACGGCTGAAGGACTGGCCGAGGAAAGGCTGCTCTCGCCGGGGTAAACGAGCGCGGATCCACTGGAGCTCACAACTCCGAAAACGCCAGATCAAATGTTCAAATAGGCGCTCTCTTTATAAATAAGCCACAGATTTGAGCTTTAAACAACTACATTATCGCCTGAAAAAGTCTTAACTACGTTTTGTCACACATTAACAGTAGATTTGAACAAAAAAGACGTTTAAACACAGCCCATGTCAGCCATTTCTCCACAAGACGAACCGGCTGGCAGAAGCTCCTCCCATGATGCGAATTTGCGTCTGTTGTGAAGCGATAATATGAAGTGACTCACATTTTTGACACGCTATCGCCTGTTTTTGCCAATGAAAATAGTTCCAAACAAAGCCACAAGACTGTTTTGTATCTGAGCAACACTCTGCGTTTTTTTAAATTACTGAATGAATCAACTTTTTAAATGAATCATTTGATTCAATTTTTTTTTTATTAATAGAGTGGCTGTGTTGAAAATGGCATTCTATCATACTCGGTCACTTGTTAACAAATGTACTATTTTCTACTTGGTGAATGGCACACAGTGCACTATATAGAGGATAGGGAACGATTCAGACGGGCGTATAAAGTCTAGTTTCATGTTAGTATCACTTGAACCGCCGCAGTTCCGGTCCAGAGACACGATAGCACAGAGCGGATCATGTGACCAAGTTGCCTCAGACCAGAAAACATATCTGACCCATCTGAATGCTGCACATAATGCTGTATTTTCAAGCGATATGGAGGAGATTATGATGAGAAACAGTTAGAGATTAGGAGGAAACTGCGGCTTTACCAAGCTCAACGGCTCTAGCTGTGATATAAACTAAACTCTATTGGCTGTTTTTAAAAAGGGGAGGAGCTGCTTGATATGCTCCGTCCTGTCTTCCTGTTTCAGAGGAAATAATTGAAACGCATTGAATAATGCTATGTGTTTCAAGGCACTTCAGTTTGCCTTTAAAGTAAAGAGCGTGACGATGAAGTTTAACTGGTTATGTGATGTTGGACCGCCCACTGTATCCGCTCACAGCAGGCTCATGCTGTGCAGTAATTAGCCAGCATTTTGTAGAGAAATTAAAACAGGTCGCATCTGAACATTAGGGGTGTAACAATATTCAAACCGAACCGAAAAACTGCGATACACTACCCACGGTTCGAACCGCCATACTCTCATGTCGAACCGAACGCGCCCTGCCCCTGCTGCCCCGGCCCAGCTCTCACTTCACCTTATGCCACAAAATATATTTTTTCTTCCTTGACATTTGATAAAATGGTAATTAGTACACTTTTAACAACTAATAAGAGCTGTATTTTTACTAAATATTATTATAATAATAGTATTTACTAAATATACACATATGCATGTCATGTGACCGTCAGTCCCTCCAGAAAAACGTGATTATGCGATCACATGATTTAATGCATAATCAGCCCAAATACACCGCACTTTCGCAGCGTAAATTGCCTATTTCCGCGTGCAAAATATGCAGGGCTAACATGATTTCATAATCCCCGTATTTTCGTTGCAAAAAAGTCATGAAGCGCAAACTCCTATTTGCCAACAAAAATAACAGCAAAAGACGTGCAAAGCAGTTTCCCGGTGTGTTGACCGATTTCAAAAAACAGCATCATGAAGCTTCGAAGCGTTATGAATCAGTGAGTCGATTCAGCGGTTTGAAGCGTTATGAATCAGTGAGTCGATTCAGCGGTTTGAAGCGTTATGAATCAGTGAGTCGATTCAGTGGTTCGGATCGCCAAAGTCACGTATTTCAGCAGTTTGACACGCGATCCGAATCATGAATCGACTCGCTGATTCATAACGCTTCGAAGCTTCATGATGCATTGTTTTGAAATCGGTCCAAATTGAGCCATGTGTTTATTAAGGTCTTCAATAAAACAAGATGAGAACTTAAATATACAATTAAAAATATTCGCTTTTTTTCTCTTTTTCATCAAACCGCAGTTTTTTCAAGTTTTATCGCATAAAATTGCATAAATATTCCGCATTTTCCATCGCATTTTTTAAGAAAACGTGCCGCATAATCAAGGATTTTTGCCTGCAACAATCACAAAAAAAAAGCCGCATTTTTCTGGAAGGACTGGACCGTTCAAGTTGCATGGTGGAAGGACAAAGAAAGCCAGTTTCCCCATTTAGCCAGCAGCATCGTCATTTTCGTAGCTTGTTACGAAATAAAAAATGTCTCACCTCAGAAAACCGCTTTCCTGTCCTGTCAGCCATTATACTGTGCTCGTAGCGCACACTCTTTAATTGACCGTTCGCAAAGACCTGCCCCCTTTAGTTACTGTTGCTATGTCCGACAAGCCCTGGCGCTCACACCACACGCACGTTCTCAAATAGAGAAAATACATCACGGAGCAAAGAGGACACTGACAACACGCCGACAGACAGGACAGAGCAAGTTACTTTTGATATGAAACAAAGTCTCAACTTTGAAATTGTAATTTTTAAAAGAAATGTAAACAATAAATAGCGTTTTGTGGCTCTTTAATGTGTGGTGATCGCTGTAGCGCCTCAGTGAAAGCTGCTCATGAACCGATCATCTCTTCCTTCTAGTTCATTGATAAGCATGAAATAAATATGAATGAACACTAAAAGAAATGTTGTTTCAACCGCGGAAAGACGTCAGTACACACCGTTTTTCCAAGTTCAAGTCCACCGACGTTAATCTACTAACTCTCCGGACACAACAGCAGATTCGGCGATGTGATCAATCAAACTTGCGGCAAAGGGTGAATTACCCACGCAAATGCGGCGGCGTGTGCTGTATATCACAAATTGACATCGTAACGTTGCTCATAGTTTCTTTTGTGCTTTATGAAGTGAGTCATGAAATAAAAATAAAGTACCAATAAATCCCGTAACTGGTTCGACGTGTGTTAGCTGGGAAGGCATGCCGTTATGATGTTCATTCTGATCATCAGGAGCAGTTTATATGATTCATTAATAGTTCATGAAGTATATTGTGCATTTGCCATGGTATTGGTTGTTTCCATGACCACAAAATGCCACTTTTACACATTGTTATTTAGTATATTTTAAAATTGATGTGGTGGCTACTTTATTGTATTAACAAAAGCTGCCCTTTAATAGCTTTACCTTATAGGCCTATTTATGCATCAGTATTAGTCATATTCATACAATTTATGTGGGACATTACGTGTGTGTGTGTGTCATCAATTTTTATGAAATAAAGTAGCTTTTTTTTTTTACATTATGGTAAAATGAGTAGATTATTTCTGACTAGTCTAAAGTGCAGACATTTATTTCATTTTAGATTACTCAGGTATGCTAACTGCTCTAAAGAAACCGTGAAGCCAATGTATAAAGTTAATAAAGATAAAGTTAATAAGTTAAATTATTGCTGTTGTTATTATTAAGTTAAAAGTGAATCTAGTGTCATTATTGCTGGTGCCCTGCCAACCGTGGCTTCAAAACCGTCATATGAACCAAACCCTGGCATTGGTGTATCGTTACACCCCTACTCAAAATGTATTTGCAGTCGCAAAAATGCTCCCAAATATATTTTGAGTTTGCACAGATAAAATTTCGGGCGCGACCCTTGTTTTAGACACAATAGTGTAGTGATCGTGCTGATGCGATCTTTGTGAAAATACCCATATATTCTTATTCAGCAATCACAAAATAAGCAGAATGCATGAAAAGGTGTGGGAATCATGCTCAAAGATCTGCATTTTGTCTCCTTTTTAGGGTTTTTTCGACATTCCAGTGGACAATTTATATGCAGAGCCGGCCGTTTTGAAATGGATTAAGGAAAATATCCCAGAATGGAAGAACTGCACTATTGTGTCACCTGATGCTGGAGGAGCCAAGAGGTCTGTCGGCCGTCTGGTTTTCCGCCAGTTTCGTAATGCTCTTAACACGTGTAACTGCTGACTGAGCTGTTTTTCCATTGACAGGGTGACCTCCATTGCAGACAGGCTAAATGTTGACTTTGCCCTTATTCACAAAGAAAGGAAAAAGGCAAATGAGGTGGACCGCATGGTTCTGGTTGGAGATGTGAAAGACCGGGTGGCCATATTGGTTGATGATATGGCAGACACCTGCGGGACCGTCTGCCATGCTGCCGATAAGTGAGCAACTAGTACAAAGAATAATAAAAACGCGTGTTCTTTGTATAGCAGACGCTGTTCAGAATGTGTCACTGGTCAGGATTAAGATAAAAAACTTTATGTATTATTTGAAAATGTAAATGAGAAGCTGTTGCCAATGTTTGTAGTATTTATTGCATCATTCAGTCGTTTTGTTTTTTCTGTATTTAGGTTAATATCGGCTGGCGCAGTCAAAGTATATGCCATCCTGACCCATGGCATCTTCTCCGGACCGGCCATTTCACGCATCAACAACGCTTGTTTTGAGGCTGTAGTCGTGACCAATACCATTCCTCAGGAGGAGAAGATGAAACATTGCCCCAAAATACAGGTTTGTCATGCCAGAAACGTTTGATTCAAGTCAAAACAAGGAATTCAGTCCGTGTTGAATCATCATAGTGTTCATTGTTTTCATTTATTTTTTCCAAAATTGATAATTTAGTCCAAAAACAGCAAAATGTCTAAACGTTGAAGATGAGAAAATTATTAGTAGTTTTCCCTGTCATGAAAAAAAGACCTTAAACCTAAACAAAAACACAGATGCTTTAATGGTAGGGTAAAACTGGGCAAACGGGCTTGCACTGCAGATCATACTGTTGAAGGCAACAGTTTAGGACCCAAGGACCAGATATGATGAACGAAGACCTGGGGTCTGTTCTTCGTACCTCGCTTCTGAGATGATTTGACAGTTCCCAGATCTTTTGATCGTGATCTCTGGCTAATTTGGTTCTTCAAACGAATTTGCGGATTGGATTTAAATATCTGGATTGAGTTACCTAAGATTATTGCACGTTCCTGTGTTCCCTGAAGAGGGCAGATGCAGCGATACTTGAAACCACGCTCAGTAAAGCAGCTATTGGCTGGCGTCAAGACAGCGTAATGACATCATATAATTAAAACAGACACCTGGCAAAACTTGACAAAGTAAAAAAAAAAAGAAAAAGAAAACGCACAACGAATTTCTGGCCTTTGTAAGGAAACCGCCAAACCAACATAAAAGTTATAATGGATAAATGAAAAAAACATGATTCCCAATTATTTATATTCACGATTTTAGTGTTTGTACACCCTTTACATTTTTATTTCAATGTTCTTATTAGCAATTTATTTAATTTTTAATTAAATTTGAAGCAGATTTGTTACGTGACCGCATTAAAGTTCCTTAAGGGTTAAGATCAAGTTCTCTGCATCTCTCCTGCACTGCATCAAGCCATCCCATAATATCCATCATCACTCAAATTAATGCACGGCTCAACATTACAGCATGTGTGTAAACATTTAAAAATGTAAAGGGTGTACAAATGCTATTAAATCGTGAATATAAATAATTGGGAATCATGTTTTTTTTTTTTTTTTTTAAGTGCACACTTCATTGATCGACTATAACACTTGTTGGTTTGGTCGTTTAGCTATTTTCTTATAAAGGTCCAGAAATTCGTGGGGTTTGTGTAATTTGTCAAGTTTATTGCCAGGTGGCTTTTTTAATTATATTATGTCATTATGTTGTCTTGACGCCAGCTTTACTGAGCGTGGTTTCGAGTATCGCTGCATCTGCCCTCTTCAGGGAACACAGGAACGCGCAGTAATCTTAGCTAACTCAATCCAGATATTTAAATCCAATCCTCAAATTTGTTTGAAGAACCAAATTAGCCAGAGATCAGTTATCACGATCAAAAGATCTGGCATCTGTCAAATCATCTCCGATTTGTTAAGCAAGGTGCAAAGAACAGACCCCAGGAGTCAGAAGCGATTTAATAAAATAATTATTTTTTCTGAAGAATAGTCTGCAGTTTCATCAGCAGAAGCCAGCTTCAGGTCTCGCAAGGAGTTCGTAGGCCGCTCTCCCGTACATAACATTTTCCACCACAATTATACTCTTTTCCAAGGTCTAGCTACATCATTGCTTTAGGTTAAATAATTCAGATTGGCTAATAGATAATCATAGTACATTTTCACACATGGATCGATAGACAGAAGCATATCTCCATCGATTATGCGGATGACACCCAGAGAGGTGCCAGCATGTCAAAGAAAACAAGTCCATCCCATCTTCCTAGGAAAGCCGTTGTCCAACTCCAATACTAATCTGTAACAAAGTATACTAGCCCACACACACAGAGACACAGCTTCCTCAAGGTTGGAGTTGGTTGAGCTCTAGCTCTGGCCAGAAACTTTCTCAAAACATACTGATAACATGTACGTCTCCCTCAGTGAGAGTACAGGCAATATTCATCTTTATTCTCTAGTGTTAAAGTTGAAGAATAAAATAAATGACACATTCATATTTCATCTCTGGAAGCCGGGCTGAATGAGTAAGCACTGTTACTGCACTCCTGGCATGGGCTCAGTCACTCCTCAGAGACCAAATACAGACTTTGAAAAGAGATATGAAAAGAGCAATATGCAATCAAACACCGTAGTTCTATTGATTAAATATCATAAACTTGAATCATTTTAATATGTATGAGGATAAATATTGATTAATACTTTATTATAAATGTCAAATCACTCAAAAGGAGATGTATAAAAAAATAAAAATTCTTTTAAACTGTCTATTCATTAAATAATCCTGAAAAAAAAAAAAACTGTTTTCAACACTGATAATAATCATAAATGTTTCTTGAGCAGCAAATCATCGTATCAGAATGAGTTCTGAAGGATCATGTGACACTGAAGACTGGAGTAATTCAGCTTTGATCACAGGATGACATTTTTAACATATGTTCAAATTAGGGATGGGCATTTCAAGCAAAAATAATATTATTGAATTATTCGATTTTTATTCGAAAATCGCAACTCCTCCCCCGCATGTAAAGGCTACACACATATAAACAGGGAGAGAGACCATTCACACTCTCAATCTGTAGGCTATGATAACAAACTGTTTAATTCATTAGGGAATAGGCTATATCAACTCAAGCCATATAATTATTGTAACATGCTGAAACATATGACTGTTATTTGACATCGCCCCAAGTTACCGCAACCGTTAAATGCCACAAGTCTACAGTGTGCGCGTGAGGCGATGTGTTCTTCTTCTGTTGTCTCAGGGTGTTTTTACTCTGGCAGTTTAGTTTGAAATGGAGCACGGTTCGCATGAAAAATTGCTAATGTGAAAGTGCACACCAAGCTCTGTATGTAAGCTGAGGTACCGAACCCGAGAGCACACAACCGGAGTTCGGTTGCTCTCGGAGCTGTGCCACGATCAGTGTTGCGCATGTTACTTTAAAAAAGTAATTAATTATAGTTACTAGTTACTGCTTACAAATAGTAACTGAGTTACATCATTATAAAAGTAACTAATTACCAGGGAAAGCAATTACTGCGTTACTTTTTTTTTTTTTTTTTCCTCAAATGTTCAAATATGTCAACTTGGATGCCCCCAATATTAAATATGTTAAATGAAGGAATTGGACACTAAATAGAATAAATTATTATTATAAAACATTGTCCCACAGCAATAGTGTAACATTAATGTACAATGTGAGACGCCTATCAAATTTAATACATTATTGTAAATATTATCAGTAGACCTACTATAGTGTAAATATTGTGTAAATATTATCAGTACTATACTACTTCTTTGGTAGTGGAGCTCACATTATCACCTCGGTTTTTGCCACTGATTTTGTGGCAGCATGTGATGTGAGGCTTCATTAGATTAGAATTACTTGCCATCGTCGTGGAGAGACTCTTTCTTCCTGGGCATAAGTTGCACGTCACATAAACATTCTTACCTTTCACCTCAATGAGGGAAGAGTAGCGCTTATACTTCCAGTTTGCGAAAGCTACTTTTGAAGTCGTTGGACTTGTCATCGCTCTGACTCCTCCTGGTCGCGTGTGACTTTGCATATATGCGTGTGTGAACTCAACCTAATCATCAGTTATGTGTACCAGAAAACATGCATGGCACACACACGTTGCAGGTCCGACTGACCGAGAGCCTGTTCGGATGAAAACCGCTTCAATGAGATCAATTATAGTAACGCCGCATTTTATTCTCAGTAACGCTAACAGCGTTGTAACGGGAGAAACAGGAATTCTTTCGATTACTCGTTACTGAAAAAAATTATTCCGTTAGTAACGCCGTTTATCTATAACGCCATCGTCTGGCAACGATTCACGTGAATGTGAAACAACACTCGGGTGCGCACTTGTTCTGGAAGAAAAGTAACCAGCGCATGCGTTTTAGCCGATTGCAATGTCATTAGTTCAATAACACACACGTAAGTGATGATGGTGTTGATGATTTACCTGAGATACGATCGCGAGAGCGAGCCTGCAGTGTATTCACGCATAGAGTGCAATCAGGGCAGCAAATTAATGGCAATTCACGTCTCCTCAAAAAAAGCAAAGCCGCCTTCCAGCGACACACATACGGTAAACCCAAGTGTTGTTTACTCAGCGTGCCTACAGATTGAGAGCGTGAATATATTTATTTATATTTGCCCGCGTTCTGTTTCCTATCATGCCCGTGCACGTTTGTGATGACGTTAGATGAACGCAAACGCACCAGAATTCAAGTTGAGTGTGAAACCAGACCAACACTGCGGAGGCGGAGGGAAGAATCAGCTCGGACCGCATCAGACGTGCCCAGTATAAACACCCTGAGAGCTGACTGACAGCTTTAGGTGTGTTATTGGCAGCGCCCCACTCTGGTTACATGAACGCGTCACCACCACATCAGTACCGACAACATGGGGATTTTTTGGGGGACTATAATCGCACAAACTATTCGATATTCTATAATTAAATCAACTAATCGAATATTTGAAAATCGCAACCCATCCCTAGTTCAAATAGAAAAGTTATTTTGCATAGTAACTCCAGATGTTCTTTCATTAACATCTGTAACAGATAACATGTCAAGTGTGTTGCTCACCGATCTCTGCAGGTCATCGACATTTCCATGATCCTCGCCGAGGCCATCCGCAGGACCCACAACGGCGAGTCCGTCTCCTATCTCTTCAGTCATGTTCCCTTGTAACATCTCCAGCACCTGCTCCGCCACCGCCTTCATCTTACCCAAAGAGATTCCCACCGCGAGACTTCACCAGTTCTTTCCTCCAAGTTCTGTTTTACCTGCAAATTGCTGTTACAATCTGTGACTGTGAAAGTTAGACGAGGTTAATCGAGACGAGAGCTTTTCACAGCCTCATTTATTTATTTGCTTTAATTTCTGTGCTTTAAGAAAAGTAAAGTCACATCATGGTCGAGAGAAGACTCGGACGGCCTTCTTGAAATGGACACGGTTTATTTTGAAATGTCTTTTTTTTTTAAACTTGTTCCTCTTGCAGACTGAAGCCTAACAGTAGAGTCTTAAAGAATTGACTGTTTTATTTCATTTTCCTGATTTTGTTTTGCTATGATGTTTTTAATAACTCTTTATATGGACATTTCTATGAATAAAAAACATTTTGGTAACATTATGCCATTCTGATATCCCTCAGATTTTCCTGCTGTCTGTTGATTTATTTGACATCTTTAATTGAATTATCATATTTCAGAATGCTCTGCTATTTAAGTGTTGTGGTGGTGTTCACATTCTGAACACGTTTGCTGTGCTGCACTTTTACATCAGATCACGTATGTTTGATGTGTTCTGCTGAGAAGACATCGATTTAAAGGTGCAGCGTGTAACATTTATGAGGATCTATTGACAGAAATGCAATATAATATGCATAACTGTTTTCAGTGGTGTATACAGTCCTTACATAATGAATCGTTATGTTTTTATTACCTTAGAATGAGCCGTTTCTATCTACACACACCGTGGGTCCCTTTACAGTGAAGACGCCATTTTGCACCCCCATGTTTCTACGGTAGCCCTAAACGGACAAACTTCTCTTCAGAGCGCTATACTACTCTCTGCTGTCTCAGTGTCCTGTGTTGGCCACTGTAGCTTCTCTACGTGCTTTGAAAGGGAGGGGTGGGCGGGTGCATTTCACAACCTCACCACTAGATGCCGCTAAAATGTACACGCTGCACCTTTTAAATTATCAAATGCAAAAAATGCTTACTTAGTATGGTTGTCCTGTTTCCAGTCCAAATATCTAATATCTAAAATATTCTTAAATCAAGATGATTTAACTAGATAAGTAAAATGACATGAGAGATTTGTTTTCTTAATTTCTGGGAAATAAAATCTAAATTAAGAGTTTTTGCTTCAAACAAGCTAAATTATCTGCCAATGAGGTTCGAAAAATAATCTTAATTCTGTTTGAAATCTTGTTTCTGTCGCAAACTTCATTTTGAATGTTCTTTTCTTTTTTCAGAAAATTAGAAACAATATCTTGTAATTGTACTTATTTAGGAAACACACCCTTGTCAAAAAATCCTATTGGACATTGTGTTTTTTTATTTAATGGAATTTCACTTTCCTGTGATATTTTTTTATTATTACTTTTTACTATAATACATAATGAATGAATTATGTTTTAGAGTAACTTAACTGTGTGTGTGTGTAAGAGAGTGTGTGTGTGTGTGTGTGTGTGTGTATGAGAGAGAGAGAGTGTGTGTGTGTGTGTATGAGAGAGGGAGAGTGTGTGTGAGTGTGTGTAAGAGAGCGAGAGTCTGTGTGTGAGAGAGCGAGTGTGTGTGTGTAAGAGAGTGTGTGTGTGTGTGTGTGAGAGAGAGAGTGTGTGTGTGTGTGAGAGAGAGAGTGTGTGTGTGAGAGAGAGAGAGTGTGTGTGTGTGTGGGTATGTAAGAGAGAGCGAGTGCGTGAGAGATAGAGAGTGTGTGTGTGTGTGTGTGTGTGAGAGAGAGAGAGAGAGTGTGTGTGTGTGTAAGAGAGAGAGAGTGTGTGTGTGTGTGTGTGTGTGTGTAAGAGAGAGCGAGTGCGTGAGAGAGAGTGTGTGTGAGAGAGAGAGAGAGTGTGTGTAAGAGAGAGTGAGAGAGTTTTTGTGTGTGTGAGAGAGAGAGAGAGAGAGAGAAAGTGTGAGGGAGAGAGAGAGAGAGAGTGTGTGTGTGTGTGTGTGTAAGAGAGAGAGAGTGCGTGAGAGAGTTTTTGTGTGTGTGTGTGAGAGAGAGAGAGAGAAAGTGTGTGTGTGTGAGAGAGAGAGAGAGGGGGGATTCTGACAAGGGCTTCTTGATTTAAGAATTTTTAGACATTTGGACTGGAAACGAGACAATACTTTTTTTTCTGTCTTTTTTTTTTTTTTTGCAGTGTCTGCATGCAAGCAAACATTGCATTATGCGAATCGGTTTAATAATTCATGTATTATGAAACGGAATATGCACAGATGACAACAAAGAAAGATGGTGTACAAGGTTCGCATGAGCCAGTGGAACCGCTGTGTTATGTTTGGGATGGCGTGAATTATTTAACTATGCAAATATTTTACGCAAATAGATGTATTAAAACATCGCGGCTGTTATATCGGAGCTGTCATTTCAAATGAGTATTATTGTTTGTCAAAATACATTTTCTAGCACGACAAGAAGCATGACGTCACAAGGAGCTCGCGCTTACAGCATTGTAGGATGAGCATCTTTTTTCTTTCATTTTTAGTTTCTGTCTGAGTGTCCGTTTCATTTCACCCGAAGATCTGCATTTATTATAAACAACACGCGACAAAGCCTACCAGCAAGACTGAAGAGGAACATCACACGAATTCATCTGTTTTGTTGATCATTTTACAGGAAACATTTACAGAGACCTTTCCAAAGGTAAGCCTATATGAGTATAACTGAGGACAGGGCTGTTAGAGGGGTTACTTCATCGATCAGGGTGGGGTTCATATTGTTTTTCAAGATGGCATAACAGAATTGATAGGCTACTGTAAGTTATTGCACGCTTACAGTTTCCGCTATTCCTCATTTGTAAGGCGCTTTGGATAAATGAGTGAATGTAGGCCACACCCACTCTGAACATAAACATATATTTCTCTTTTTTAATCAACACTATTAGCCTACAATTCATGGGAAGATAACAAAATATGAATGTTCAGTCTGGTACTTATTATATTTAACTGCATTTTGTTTTTGCGTCTGTCTAATCTATTGAACCTTTTACACGGATTTTAATCAATGAGACCTAAAAGGTTTTCTTATCATGTGGCTCACTCTGGTGGACAACACTAGTATTATGGCCTTCGTCAGATCATTCCCATGGAAATTCATTAAACTAAGCATTTTATTCTCTCTCTCTCTCTCTCTCTCTCTCTCTCTCTCTCTCTCTCTCTCTCTCTCTCTCTCTCTCTCTCTCTCTCTCTCTCTCTCTCTCTCTCTCTCTCTCTCTCTCTCTCTCTCTCTCTCTCTCTCTCTCTCTCTCTCTCTCTCTCTCTCTCTCTCTCTCTCGGATTGACTTGTTTTTCATACATAGGAAGTTTTGAGAAGTTTGGACTTTGAGACACACATATCAAATATGTCAGCTCGTAACTGCTTAACAGTTTAATAGATCAATATACATATATATATGTATATATTTATTTATTTTGCCAGCAGGATCTAAAGTTGATGTGTGCAACGTTTGGTGAAGGTCTGACCATGCAAAACACAAATCGCCTTCTTAGTGTTGGATGGATGTGTGTCTGTGTGCATGTCTGGGACCATCCCGCCAAGCTTGGGGTCCCAAATGGAACCCTCAGCCCTTGCAATCCTCTTCTGAGTGCATACTTTTATGACGTAACACCACTTTGACTGTCTGGTAGGCGTCTGCAGTGGAGCTCGCTTCGGTGTGGGATCGGCAAAAGGCGCATATCAGCTGTGAAATAGGGCGTTCCTGAGCATTCTTCTGAAACCTAAAATAAAAAAATGGGACACACTACGATCTTGTAGACTTAACGGACACGCACATGGTGGCCATTTGTAAGTCCACAATATGAAGTGTGCCATTTGGGACAGAGCCTTGCAGTCGAGACACTTTTATTTGGACAAAATTTGCTCCCCAAACTACACTAATGTTTACATTTCTATAGCGTTACAACTCTCACTGGAAGTGGGGCAGATTGCAACAACTACAATGTTTGTAGATAAAGGGATAGTTCACCCAAAAGTGAAAATTCTGTCATTAATTACTCACCTTCATGTCATTCAAACATGATGCGTAACATGAGAATGAACCTCATTGGTTCTTGAAGCTCAAGCGTGATGCGTAACATGAGAATGAACTTCATTGGTTCTTGAAGAAGCTCAAGCGTGATGCGTAACACGAGAATGAACCTCATTGGTTCTTGAAGAAGCTCAAACGTGATGCGTAACACGAGAATGAACCTCATTGGTTCTTGAAGAAGCTCAAGCGTGATGCGTAACATGAGAATGAACCTCATTGGTTCTTGCTGAAGCTCAAGCGTGATGCGTAACATGAGAATGAACCTCATTGGTTCTTGCAGAAGCTCAAGCGTGATGCGTAACATGAGAATGAACCTCATTGGTTCTTGAAGAAGCTCAAGCGTGATGCGTAACACGAGAATTAACCTCATTGGTTTTTGAAGAAGCTCAAGCGTGATGCGTAACATGAGAATGAACCTCATTGGTTTTTGAAGAAGCTCAAGCGTGATGCGTAACACGAGAATGAACCTCATTGGTTCTTGAAGAAGCTCAAGCGTGATGCGTAACACGAGAATTAACCTCATTGGTTCTTGAAGAAGCTCAAGCGTGATGCGTAACACGAGAATTAACCTCATTGGTTTTTGAAGAAGCTCAAGCGTGATGCGTAACATGAGAATGAACCTCATTGGTTCTTGAAGAAGCTCAAGCGTGATGCGTAACATGAGAATGAACCTCATTGGTTCTTGAAGCTCAAGCGTGATGCGTAACATGAGAATGAACTTCATTGGTTCTTGAAGCTCAAGCGTGATGCGTAACATGAGAATGAACTTCATTGGTTCTTGAAGCTCAAGCGTGATGCGTAACATGAGAATGAACTTCATTGGTTCTTGAAGAAGCTCAAGCGTGATGCGTAACACGAGAATGAACCTCATTGGCTCTTGCAGAAGCTCAAACGTGATGCGTAACATGAGAATGAACCTCATTGGTTCTTGAAGCTCAAGCGTGATGCGTAACATGAGAATGAACTTCATTGGTTCTTGAAGAAGCTCAAGCGTGATGCGTAACACGAGAATGAACCTCATTGGTTCTTGAAGAAGCTCAAACGTGATGCGTAACACGAGAATGAACCTCATTGGTTCTTGAAGAAGCTCAAGCGTGATGCGTAACATGAGAATGAACCTCATTGGTTCTTGCTGAAGCTCAAGCGTGATGCGTAACATGAGAATGAACCTCATTGGTTCTTGCAGAAGCTCAAGCGTGATGCGTAACATGAGAATGAACCTCATTGGTTCTTGAAGAAGCTCAAGCGTGATGCGTAACACGAGAATTAACCTCATTGGTTTTTGAAGAAGCTCAAACGTGATGCGTAACATGAGAATGAACCTCATTGGTTTTTGAAGAAGCTCAAGCGTGATGCGTAACATGAGAATGAACCTCATTGGTTCTTGAAGAAGCTCAAACGTGATGCGTAACATGAGAATGAACCTCATTGGTTCTTGAAGAAGCTCAAGCGTGATGCGTAACATGAGAATGAACCTCATTGGTTCTTGAAGAAGCTCAAGCGTGATGCGTAACATGAGAATGAACCTCATTGGTTCTTGAAGAAGCTCAAGCGTGATGCGTAACATGAGAATGAACCTCATTGGTTCTTGAAGAAGCTCAAACGTGATGCGTAACATGAGAATGAACCTCATTGGTTCTTGAAGAAGCTCAAACGTGATGCGTAACATGAGAATGAACCTCATTGGTTCTTGAAGAAGCTCAAACGTGATGCGTAACATGAGAATGAACCTCATTGGTTCTTGAAGAAGCTCAAGCGTGATGCGTAACATGAGAATGAACCTCATTGGTTCTTGAAGAAGCTCAAGCGTGATGCGTAACATGAGAATGAACCTCATTGGTTCTTGAAGAAGCTCAAACGTGATGCGTAACATGAGAATGAACCTCATTGGTTTTTGAAGAAGCTCAAGCGTGATGCGTAACATGAGAATGAACCTCATTGGTTCTTGAAGAAGCTCAAGCGTGATGCGTAACATGAGAATGAACCTCATTGGTTTTTGAAGAAGCTCAAACGTGATGCGTAACATGAGAATGAACCTCATTGGTTTTTGAAGAAGCTCAAGCGTGATGCGTAACATGAGAATGAACCTCATTGGTTTTTGAAGAAGCTCAAGCGTGATGCGTAACATGAGAATGAACCTCATTGGTTCTTGAAGCTCAAGCGTGATGCGTAACATGAGAATGAACCTCATTGGTTCTTGCAGAAGCTCAAACGTGATGCGTAACACGAGAATGAACCTCATTGGCTCTTGCAGAAGCTCAAGCGTGATGCGTAACACGAGAATGAACCTCATTGGTTCTTGAAGCTCAAGCGTGATGCGTAACACGAGAATGGTTCTTGAAGCTCAAGCGTGATGCGTAACACGAGAATGAACCTCGTTGGTTCTTGAAGCTCAAGCGTGCTGCGTAACACGAGAATGAACCTCATTGGTTCTTGAAGCTCAAGCGTGATGCGTAACACGAGAATGAACCTCATTGGTTCTTGAAGCTCAAGCGTGCTGCGTATCACGAGAATGAACCTCATTGGTTCTTGAAGCTCAAGCGTGCTTGAGCTTCCGTTTACCACAACTGATGTGACTAAAAAAGCTTGTGTTCACTAGTTTAAACAATATACGTATATATACTGGATATTTATTTTTTAAAAATATCTCCTAATGAAATGCAATTTAATGTATTAATGCAGTTTGATTTAACCCAGCAGCTCCGGAGATGGGAAGCAATTCGCATCACAGCCAGGAAGATTTCCTCAAATCTGCCGACTCTACGGCCTGGTTTCGCAGCTACTTGCATGGAGGGACTTCTAGCCTAATTTCCACCGTCATCACATTCCCTTTGTACAAGACCGTCTTCCGCCAGCAGCTGCACAGCACTTTAGTACGACAAGCGGTGGCCCAGTTATTAAAGGAGGGTCCAGTGAAACTGTACCGTGGTGTGGCACCACCCTTGCTGATGAGGTTCCTTAACGGCACGCTTCTGTTCGGCCTCCAGGACACCTTCCTTCAGCAGCTTTACCTCTGCTCTATGGATCCTCTTCCCAGGAACGCTCTCCCTGCCCTGGCAGGATTCGGTGCGGGTGTGGTGGAGGCCTTGCTCTTTACCCCATTTGAGCGTGTGCAGAACGTCTTGCAGAACAACAGGAACGACAGTCGCCTTCCTACCTTAAGAAGCATACTGCTCAAACTAGCTTCCAGACCTTTAGCATCAGGGTACTACACAGCCTTTCTGCCTATACTCGTCCGTAATGCCTTAGGGAACAGCCTGTATTTTGGCCTGAAGGACCCCATGTCTAAGACTCTCAGGGCTCATGGCTGTTCTCCGGTAGCAGCCTCTTTCATGGCCGGGGTCTTTAACTCAATGTTGATCAGTCTACCGCTCTACCCTCTTTCTGTTCTGGTGGCCAACATGCAGGCCCGAGTAGAGGGAAGAGACAGAGGAGTAAAAACCAGCTGGCAGCAGCTTTGGGCGGCGCGGCAGCACAGATTGGCTCTTCTGTACCGTGGAGGCTTCTTGGTCATCCTCCGCTCCTGCGTCACCTGGGGAATCACTACGGCCATATACGACCAGCTGCAGAGACACTCGCGATGACAATCCAAAAGCCCACAGCATCTCAGGTTAATAGTCAATGCTGTCAAGTCTGCCGAAGTATTCATTGATGCACAGATATGAATCTACACTGTATCAAATATAATGAAAGCTTGAACAATTGTTCTGTTCTATTAAAATATGTAACAACAACCCATATGCATTTGAGGAAAAATGCCTGTTTTAGTCCTAGTGCTGCGTTCCAGGCAGGTTTTTGAGCCCGTAAATCATGACTTCAAACCACGACTCACGACTTTGTAGCGTTCCAGGCAAAGTCACGCCAAACTGCCTGAGTGGTAGCTTATGCTCATTATTTCTATCGCCAAAGGTGCTTACTCCTTGCTTATTTTACGTTATTTGTATATTTGGAAATGTATTTGGTATTAATTTATTATTGCACTATGTTAACAAACGGTTTGGTTTTTAATGTATGGCTTTTATAAAGGCTGTGTCCGTAGGGGCTGCCATTGTTGTTTCGCGGGCTATGTGACGTCAGAGCACGTAACTGGAAGTACATTCCCTTTACGAAAATGAACCATGGTTTTTACGACAAATAAAACCAAAAAACCATGGTTATTGTAGTTAAACCATGGTAACCACAAATTAACCATGGTTTTGCTTCTCTAACCATAGTTTTACCATGGTATTTGTGGTAAAACTGGTTATATAAATGGTAATCAGTTAGCCAAAAAAACATGGTTACTACACTTTTACTATAATAAAACCATGGTTATTTTTCGTAAGGGTTGATCTACGAGTTCACGGGTGGGAAGTCATGGGTTTGACTGCCGTTCCAGTGCACTTTCACGGGTAGAAGGTTGGAAAAACACGGGTTACGGGATGCCTGGAACGTGGCATTAGTCCACTTCAAATGACCAAAGCGGTACTCACATTATTGTTTACTTGAATATACCTCAGATGCTGTTTGTCCAGCAAGAGCATGTGAAACTGTTCCTAATGTTTTTAATGAATGATAATGGCAAAGATTGTATTTTATTGGAAGATATGTGGGAAACGGTTCCCCACTTTTTATGTTGCTCAAAAATAAAAGGTTTGTATGTTGTTATTTCTGTCATAATTTAGCACTAAATCCCATATGGGATCCTTTAAAGGGACAGTTCACCCCAAAATTAAAATTCTGTCATCATTTACTCTTACGTTGTTCCAAACCTATGAATTTCTTTCTTCTGCTGAACATAAAAGAAGATTATTTTGAAGAATATGGGTAACCAAACAGTTGATATGGGTCCCATAGTGTGGTGAAAGAAAATTTTGAACGGTGAGTAATGATGAATTCTCGTTTTTGGGTGAACTAGGGTGATATCAGCTGGTAAATCGCTTGGGACAATAATACAATACCATATATGCCTTTCCCATGTGTTTTATGATTATTAATGACTGTTTTTGATAATGTTGTATTGAAATTATGTAAAAAAATATTATTATTTAGGCCCTATAGTTCTTAAAACATCAGCTGTGCCACCTTTTTTTTGCATGAGCAGTTTCAGGTAAAATGGGCCACTGTTTCAGGTAAAATGGGCCGCT
The DNA here is from genome assembly GCA_023566225.1 of Romanogobio albipinnatus. Taxonomy (NCBI): domain Eukaryota; kingdom Metazoa; phylum Chordata; class Actinopteri; order Cypriniformes; family Gobionidae; genus Romanogobio; species Romanogobio albipinnatus. The sequence goes on along the minus strand of CM042246.1, from coordinate 50,138,500 downwards.
GTTTCAGGTAAAATGGGCCGCTGTTTCAGGTAACCAATGGGCCAGTCAAACTGCAAAGGGAAATAGTGATTTATCATCAATTTAAACTGCATTAAACAAACATTAAACCATGTCATTAAAAAAACAAAAAAACATATTGGGTGCAAACCCACATATTCAAATTTACAATTAAAAAAGTCAATTTTGTAACAGCATAGATCATTGGTCAGTGGTGTGTGTGTGTGTGTGTGTGTGTGTGTGTGTGTGTGTGTGTGTGTGTGTGTGTGCGTGCGTGCGTGCGTGCGTGCGTGCGTGCGTGCGTGTGTGGGTGTCAGTGTGTGCATAACACAAATTTGTATAATGACATTTACCAATTACACTGGTATTACAACATCAAGCTGGTTTATGAGGACTTTCTAAATGTCCCCGTAAATGAAATTGCTTTACTAAACAATGTTTTATTAAAAATGTAAAAATGCAGAATGTTTCCTGTGATGGTTGTGTTTATGGGTGGGGCAGTGTAGGGGGATAGAAAACACGGTTTGTACGGTATAAAAACCATTACGCCTATGGAGAGTCCTCATAATGTTGTTGCACCAACATATGTGTGTCGGTGTATGTGTGCGAGTGTGTGGGTGTGTATGTACACGCATACACACGCACCCACACACTTGCACACCGACACACACTCACACACATGTGTTTGTGAGTGACACAGAGGATGGCCCATTTTAGCTGAAACCATGTGGCCCATTTTACCTCAGTGGGTTAAGGTAAATTGGGCCGTCAAGAAAAACATAACTTTTCCAAAAAATATTTTCATATACCAAACTAACAGCATTATTTCTGATGGATGCCATCAAGACCGATATTATGGTTAGTTTTTTATGTGCATGTTTTTTTTATATATAGATTTATTATCCTTATAATAGTTTAGTTAGATTTGGTATGCCAGGCTACTTACCATGCAGCTTTCTGGTGCAGTCTTGATTTGAATTATTGCCAAGCCCACCATCGCAACCATAAACCAATCAAATCACCTGTTACTTGTCAAGCACAGTTATGACAACATTTTGAAATCCTTTTCAGTCATTGGCTCTAAATTCCAGAGGGGCTGGGACCCCCAAACCTTAAATGGCCCATTTTACCTGATATCACCCTATCCCTTTATAAGTATACTTAAGTATACTTTATCAATTTCTTTCCTCAAGTTTCAGTCTATCTGGTGTTCATTTAACAGATTCGGTTTGAATTAGAAGGGAATTCTTGCTTGTTTCCCTTAGAATTTGTTAAAATTATGTATTTTGTATCAGCACCTGAAGGCGCTAATCGCCACAAGATGGCGGTGCAGGTGTGTTCACAGCTTCACTCTCTAGGTAGAAAAAAGCTTGTTTCCGCCACGGAATAAAACATTTGAAAAGATAATTGCGAGTTTTTATCTCGCAAATCGGACTTTTTCCTCTGATAATTGCGACCCTTTTTACATTTCTCGTGGTTTCTCGTGGAAGTCGTCATAGTTGGGTTAACTTTTATAGCGGTTAAATATATTTGTTGTGTCCCCATTTGCTCAAATAGCAAAACAATAGTAAAAAACGCCACAATAGTGATTCACAACTTTCAAAAAGAGGGGGGAAATAGAGTGAGATTGACAACGGTAGTGAAAAGAGAGAAATGTGTTACCATGACTCCCATAGATGCTGTATTAGAAACCCCCTCACAGCAGCGGTATTTATTTTATTATTATTATTATTATTATTATTTTTGTAATTTGATGCAAAAGTAATATAATACAAAGTATTAGTGTTATAAATGTACATATATATTTAAAAAAAAATATATATATAAAAATGTAGCAGGATTCACGATATTGATGACCGTTAAAACGCGTCATCAGTGTTTGGAAAATGGTCTATTGCGATTTATAATGTTATAATTGCGAGATGTAAAGTCAGAATTTCGAGATAAGAAGTTTATTGAGTGGTGGAAACGATCTTAAATAGAAAAGTCTACTTCAGCTGCAGTGTTTTGATGCGAGGTGTCCCTTGTAACACTTGTTTTCCACTTTCACTTACTGTACATCCGATTTACCGTTACTTCACTGCGCTGCAGGTTTATCCAATCAGAACACAGTAGTGAGAGATTGGGCCAATCAGAGCAAGGGGATTACATGCGTGCTGTTGCGCAACGGGGTGTGATGGCTATTTAAACCAGTTGCCTACCTTGCGCACCGCACAGAGATTCTGTAAAGATATATTTTGCTCCACAGCTCCCCGAGGCCAGCGCCAGGTAAAGCTCCGTTTATTTAATTTGAGAAAGAGACTCATTACATTTGTTGCATACTATTCCAGATATGAATACGTAAACGTTATTTACGTTTAAAAGTGTGCGTGCACATTATACAATCGTAAACATGCGATTATGAGATGATATACGTTTAAATGACATATGCATAGTAATAATTTAAAGGGAACTCATGTTTTAAATATCAAGGCAGTGCAACATATGCGTGTGCACACTTGTCAGTGCAGTATGCGTAGTGTGCATGCGGTTTAGTTTATCAAGCGCGTACTAGTTTGTCGTGCGCGGTGTAGAAAAGGTGTGTGTGCCTTTGCTCTGCGCAGCCTGTCATTAATTCCTATGGCGCATTATTAAAGCCAGTTGCAGCAAAACGTCGTTTTGCAGTGTTGCAACATCCCTGAGATTTGGCGCCGAGTCACACTGGGTGTGGTGGAGATATGAGGAGTTTAAACGTGATTATAACCGGATCATATTGACCACAATGCCCTTCTGGCATCATTATTGTACATTTACCACACATGTGTGTGTGAGGCTGTCATCTGCAAAATAAGAAGTCTTCAACATACGAATGAAAGGCTTGATTTGCTAAACTATTCACTATCATCACATCTCTGTCTTTTCTGGAGAGATCTGATGTGAAAAAGTGAACATAATCTGGCCATTAACACGAAATCATCCAGTCATATTAGGGAATGGCTCGAATGCAAAGATGCTTTTGTATTGCTTGACAAAAATTGGAAAAGCAAAGACAACATGGCAACTTAAAGTAGGATTACATGTGTGATGAGTGATTTTGATGTCCTGTTCTTCCTGACTTTTCTCACGCTTCAGGGCACTTTGTGTCTCCAAATGCACAAAAAGCAAGGAAACAGCCATTTCAATAATGCATTCATATGTGTCGTCTTGCTGATAAGGGGTTGCGTAACCTGGTTTTTGAACACACACCTGAGGGGCGGGTGGGGCTCAACAACATGTCCATACAAAGTCAGGACAACGTCAATTTACACCTTTGAGGAAATAGCTCTGGTAGTTAAAAATGGCACTTCTGCTTTTAGAAATGTGGTTTAGCCACAGTTTAGATGCCGCCTTGCCAGCTATGTTTGAGAACAGCAACACACATTTGGTTTGACCGATAATGTCAATGCTTTGTGTATTTGTGTTAGCAGACTGAAGCTGTCTAACACATTCAATTGCTTGTATTCTCACAGACTCTCCAACATGAGCGACAACCCAGTTAAAGACGAAGTGCAGAAGTTTGACAAGAAATGTCTAAAAAAGACAAACACGGCGGAGAAGAACACTCTGCCGACTAAAGAAGGTAAGCGGGTTTGGCGGCCTCGCCCTCATGAGTCATTGTTTCAGAACACAGCTCACCCTTGCACAGTCTTGTGCCGATCTGACACGGCAAAGCAAACATTGCAAGAATATACACATAAAGGAATCCTGATGAGATAAGAGCCTGCGAGCTGGAAGGAGTGGCATTCGGGTGATTACCAGCAAGATTTACAAACGCTTGCTATGGACTTCAGGCTAGATTTTCATTAAGGGATATTGATGCAACACCCCTCCTCACTAGTGTAAGTCGACACAGAGTCGATTTAAGCATTCATTTTCTCTTTAATTTTCAGTACAGCTTGTCAAGCTTGCTCAGATCAATGTCTCCCCTACCGCTAATATTTATAAACACCTTCCACATGATCCATTTAAATGTGTTCCCACAGTGTTTTGTGTCTAATGTGCCTTTGTTTTTTCTCGCTCAGTGGAAGTCATTCATTTACATATCAATTTGCATTTACAGTTTCCTCAAAAACAAGAGAAAAAGTATCTTGCATATCTGGATGCGCTGGCATTGTAATGATGATTTAGTCAAGTCACTTTTATTTATACGGCTACAGTAAAGGTGGTTTCAAAGCAGCACAGGATGTGCTCGAAAACAAGCTTTTGAACCATAAATATACTACAGTAAATTGTAGTATACCTCACAATATTGACTAGTAAATACTACAGTATGCTGTTAAAAGTGTGGTAAATACTATGGTAACACTTTACAATAAGGTTGTATTAGTTAACATTAGTTAATGCTTTAGTTAACATGAACTAACACCTCTGTTCAGAATTAGTTCATCTTTGTTAACATTAGTTGATATAAATCCAGCTGTTCATGATTTTTTCATGTTAGTTCACAGTGCATTAACTAATGTTAACAACATTTAATCATGCAAATGTTGAAATTAACATTAACAAAGATAAATAAATGCTTTATAAGTGCAGTTCATTATTAGTTCATGTTAACTAATGTAGTTAACTAATTGTTACCAGTACTATAATATACTGTAGTATATTTACTATAGTATGGTTCAAAAACACTATAGTTTTTACTAGAGTAATTTTACTATAATATACTATAGTCATGGGTGTGGGAACAATTGTATGTGGGTGGGACAAGACCCACCCACTTTTTACGATCAATGATATTGGACCCACTCACTTTTATCGTCTCTAACATTCAGCACATGTGTGTTTACCTACCCCTAATCGATAAACACTTATTATTAAACACATGTTAGACGCTTTATTTCCACTTTTCTAATATTTTCTTCATTTTTATTGAAAATAGATGCCTTTCAGATCTGATATGTGATGGGAAAAGGGAGAAGATTGTGTAGATACCCCTACACTACTGCCATTCTCACTAATTTGGCGATTTCCATCATTTTGTCTTTCCAAACCATACATTTAGCAAGCAAAGCGGTATATTTATACTTTATGAGGACCCACCCACATTTTTTTGGCTTCTGACGCCCATGACTATAGTATTTTTTCATGTGGGCCGATTCAACTCATTCTGCACTGTAAAAATATTGTTGGTTTAACTTAAAAAAGTAAGTACAAATTTTGAGTTCATTGAAATTAAAAATTTCAGTTAATACAATGAAGGAAATTGGTTTAATAAATAGAAACTCAGAATATTATTGTATCTGAACCACATAAATAAATACAAAAATGTTGTGATAAATCATGAAAATAGCACAATTTGGCATGTTTCATTGCATTATTACAAATAAAACACACAATTACGCAATATGCTTACAAAATCATTTAATAATATTTGAATAGAGGGTGATGTCGATTCTCAACTGTTCATTGTATTAACTCAATTTTTTTTATTTCAATTAACTCAAAATTTGAAGGCAACTAGGTCACTTACTTTTAAAATATTTTCTTTACAGTGTGGGAGAAGCGTCCTGAGCCCTGATCTATAACTTTGGTTCTTAAAATGTTTATTTAACATTAGCTAAAAATGAATCCTTGCTTTTAATTAAAAAAATACCACATGATGTGGAATTTGTAGCATTTGTCGGCTGGATTTTTATTGGATACAGTGTTATGGCTTTTTGATGCTATACTTTTAAGGCCACTTTTAAGCCAGAGCTAAGCAACATTTCCCACTCAGAGGCCGTTTACACAACACCGGTTTCAAATAAAAATTGAAACATTTCATGCGTTTTGGCCGTTCATTTACATGACAATGGCGTTTTGGGGCCCTGAAAACGTTGAAAGGTTTTTGCAAACTATACCGTTTTTGTCTCCGTGTAAACCACAAATATGCAAATTTGTGAAAATGGTGACCAGTGTTGGGGGAAGTTACTTTGAGAAGAAATGCATTACAATATTGCGTAACTCCCTTAAAAAGTAACTAATTGAGTTACTTTTTAAGAAAAGTAATGCGTTACGTTACTTTTTCTCACCTGGGCTGGGCTGGGCTTGTTTTAAACTATTTTTGGGAATAAATGTAAAGACCTTTTGACACCAAAATTGAAATACTAAAGGCCTGTACACACCGGGACCAATATCGTGCGCGCTTACCGCCAGCGTTTTTTGTGACGTTTTTCGGTGCGTCTTGAGTGTTTTTCACTGGCGAAGCGCAGAGTGAACGTGCAAATTCAGTAGATGGCGCTCCCGATACACAAGCTGGTGCTGCGGCACTTTACGCTTCTGACACTCGCTTGTCACGCAGAAGAAGAAGAGAGACAGTATTTACGTGCTTGCCAAAACCATTCACACACTTTTTGCTAACTGGCAAGCAGCATTAGCTGCTCATCTTCTTCTTTGTCTACTTACTACTTCTTCGTTGTATCAATGTGTGTTTGGCAAGACCGATTTTGTGCTTGAGGGCCACCAAGTCGTGTTTTAATGTCACTTCAGCCGCTCCAGCCACGTGTACAAAAGCGCTGATCTTATTGGTCGGCCAGTTTTTAACGCGCCATGTCAAAATAAAAAAACAAACCCAAGGCGGTTTTTTAAAAATGACGCTTTTACGTCTGGCGTTTTGCGCATCGGTGTGCACACTCACATTGGCACCCTTTGTTTAGTCACGAGGCGTTAAACGTCAGCGATAAACACGTGTGAAAATCGTCCCGGTGTGAACAAGCCTTAAGGCTGAAGGAAATGCTAATTTACGCGTGTACAGTAGAGGGCGCAGCTCAAACTAACCTTTCAGCAGCTGCCATTCTGGACAACAGAAGAATAGGATGCAGGAGAAAAAAGTTTAACACTTACTTCACCGATAAAAACAAAAAGTCATTTTTGCTTATGTTTAACTTTATCATTGAAGGTCAGCAGCAAGTACATTGGTCAATAAATTGAGATTAAATGTGAGATTGTATTTATTTACATATTTAATAATCGGAGGATTGCATAGTATTCTTACATCGCATTTGACTGATCTTATTCATTTTTAAGAACACTGAATCTTTTTTTGTTTGTAAATGCATGCCCACATTTTTTCTAAAACTACAGTAACCCTCATGGTCACACACAGAGTCGCTACACTTATCATTTTTCTCAACATTGGGACTAGAGAACTGTCAGTCAATAAATGGGGAAAACAAAGTAGCTTGCGTTACTTATTTGAAAAAGTAACATATATAACAGAAGTAATGCACTACTTTACAAGTTACTTGCAAAAGTAATCTGATTACGTTCAGTCCAGAGAAGTCTTATTACTGCGAGATACGAGGGTCTGTCGCTTTACGCGTTATGGCTGACTTGGATCATGTGTGCCTTGAAAACCAATCACATTACAGCCTGGAGAATGACATCATTGAAGTTGTGTGACAGTCACTGTTTGCGGATACCATAGAAATGAATGAGAAGTGCCGTAAACTGAATCCTACCTGGCTGGAGTGTTTAAGAGCAAACATGTTGAAGATTAGCCGATGAGCTGTCGGTTCATTAAATGATAAGCAGTTTATTCAGCGTAGTGAAGCAATTTTGCATCTAATAGCCGTCCAAACACAGCCCTGACGTCTAGGCTAAAACAAGGCAACATTTGTGCTGTCAGTGAAAATGTCTAACCATAGCCCAAGGATAGACTAGTCATCTAGAACATGAACATGTCAAAGAAATGAGACCAAACACCTTGTAATCACTGTTGACTTTGCTTACATGAGGGAATATCACACATCTCGCAAGTTATTTTGGCAAAAACGACCAAATTCGAGGTTATTTAGGCTAGAAGTGGGTTACTCATAGCCGGACTATATCGTTAACCGAGACGGATATTGCATTGACATCCATTAAAAAAAGTTGTCTTGTCTCCTTCCCTGCTTTGTTCCGTCTATAGGCGCATAATTTTTCTTTACAAAGTGACGTCGCTATCTACTGGCCTGGCAGGGTAATACAGCGCTTTTAGTCGTTTCACCGTGTGAATGGGGATCGTTTTGACAATGCTGTCTTCTGTACACGAAAAAGCCAAAGGAAATAGGTTTCCGCTTTTAGTACATCGTTGTTGTGTAAACGCACCCTGAGCCCACAGTGTTTATGAAACTCTTTCTGTTTCTCTTGTCTCTTGGCATATTCTCTCCACACCACCACGTCCATTGTTACACCACTCCCGTTTCATCTGTTCACAGATATTGAGCAAGAAAAGAAGATTGGAGATGGGGCAAAATGAATCGTGTCACGGCTCTTCTCACATCTTCACACTTCCTGTCCCGCACCCCCGGACGTCTGCTCTACTTCTGCATATCAGATCATTTTTAAATTGAATGGCATTTTTAAGACGACGAGAAGCATGTGTTAATTGAAACTGTGGATATTTTCAATCTTTTTAACATGTGTTATTTAGAGAGGAGATGGGGGCGTGGGCTGTTAATGAGCACATATCTGTATCCGTCATTACCAACTAATGACTGCCCACTTCAATCTGGTGACATTCTGCATCCTTTAAATGACATGTGAGATGATATTTTTGTTTAATAAATAATGATAAAAAGTTCTAAAATGTGTCCTATCGCTTTATGAAAAGAATCCTTGGTAATGGTCTCGCTGATAAAAACGATTCTGTAATTTCTACATGGAAAAGGTAGTTCATAAAACAAAGTAATTTCTATATTAGTGGAACCATGTGGAGCAATTATATGATAGATAGATAGATAGATAGATAGATAGATAGATAGATAGATAGATAGATAGATAGATAGATAGATAGATAGATAGATAGATAGATAGATAGATAGATAGATAGATAGATAGATAGATAGATAGATAGATAGATAGATAGATAGATAGATAGATAGATAGATAGATAGATAGATAGATAGATAGATAGATAGAGCCAGGACATTTTTAATATAACTCAGATTGTATTCGTCTGAATGAAGAATGTCATATACACCCTTTAACAAATTAACAAGACACACCTGGGGAGACTAATCAATATGAAAAACTACAAAGAACTACAAAACATGGCACAGGAAATAACAGGAAATAACAAAAGTCCTTACAAGACAGAAAAACACAGGCTGATGACAGATGCTAACATATATGGATAATTTATGAGTATGACTGTCAGAAAATGACTGAGCAGAGAACTCCAGATGTCACAAAATGGCAAGTTAGGCTGGGCGTTATAGCTACTACTACCGAATCGATATAGAAACGTGTCGACCGTAGATTCTGGACGTCTCTATCGCGGTTACGCTCACGTGACATTGTCTTAAAGCGACAGCATCTAAATTTGCCTGCTGTCATTATTAATGCTAATCAAACAACAAATAAGAGAAAGTCTCTCACTGCTTTCGACTGAATCTCTTTCGTAACTTTAATAAGAATAAATGTACATTTAATTTACAGAGTAAAGTCTGCATTTCCCCCCACATTTGATTACTTTATACATTTTATGTAGTATTTCTAGAGCTTTTCAGGTCTATTTCATTGTTGTAATTTGTTTTCATTGCTCTTTCTTTATCACTGTTTAATTGTCTTCAGTAAGCTTGAGCTTGAGAGTTTTAGTTTTAAGTAGCTTTTTTTTTATTATTAAATTGAAAATGGTGATAAGAATTATGAAATTTGATATACAAATCTTATTTAGCCTACAGCAAAAATAACTGTATTGTGATATATATCATTATCGTGAAATAAAATGACTCATTGTGATAAAAGATTTTGGTCATATTGCAATAAAACTTTATTAATTATTCATGCCAGTGCATGGTGGATATATATATATATATATATATATATATATATATATATATATATATATATATATATATATATATATATATATATATATATATATATATATATATATATGGAGATATATATATTCCTGGAGAGGAAGTCAGCCACAGCCATCTGAGCACCCGGCCTGTGGACCACCTTGAATTTGAAGGGCTGTAAAGCTAGATACCAACGGGTGATCCGGGCGTTGGTATCCTTCATGCGGTGGAGCCACTGCAAGGGGGCGTGGTCCGAACAGAGGGTGAACTCCCACCCCAGGAGGTAGTAGCGGAGGGTGAGAACGGCCCATCTGATGGCCAAACACTCTTTTTCTATGGTGCTGTACATCGTCTCTCTCTTAGAGAGCTTCCGACTGATGTACAGCACCGGCCGCTCTTCACCCTCCACCTCCTGAGACAGGACCGCGCCCAAGCCCCTGTCCGAGGCGTCAGTCTGTAGGGAAAAAGGAAGAGAGAAGTTAGGAGCCTGTAGGAGCGGCCCACCACACAGAGCAGCTTTTATCTGGGTAAAAGCCTGCTGGCACCGCTTCGTCCACTGAACTGTATCTGGTACGTCCTTTTTAGTTAGATCAGTCAGCAGGCTAGCGAGGTCCAAATAATTAGGCACAAACCATCTGTAATATCCCGCTAGACCCAGGAACTGTCTAACCTCCTTTTTGGTCTTGGGCCTTGGACAGGTCACAACCGCTGCGGTCTTGTCAATTTGGGGACGCACCTGTCCATGACCCAAGTGGAAGCCCAGATATCTTACTTCCACCCGCCCAATTGCACAGGCCGTGAGCCCCGCCCTTCTCAGCGACTTCAGGACAGCCCGCAAGTGCTGCATATGCCGCTGCCAGTCCACACTGTAGATGATGATATCATCCAAGTACGCAGCGGCCTACGCAGCATGCGGCCGGAGAAATCTGTCCATCAGACGCTGGAAGGTTGCGGGAGCTCCAAACAAGCCGAAAGGAAGAGTGACAAATTGGTGTAATCCAAACGGCGTGGTGAAAGCGTTTTTTTCTTTGGACATTGGAGACAAGGGGATCTGCCAATATCCCTTTGTTAAGTCCAGTGTCAAATAAAAGCAAACGGTCCCTAGCCGATCAAGCAGTTCATCAACCCTTGGCATTGGGTACGCATCAAATTTCGACACCGCATTGACTTGTCTATAGTCCACACAGAACCGGACCGAGCTGTCAGGTTTTGAGACCAAAACTATCGGGCTCGCCCAATCACTGCTGGACTCTTCTATTACTCCCATATCCAGCATAGCCTCTAATTCAGCCTGAACTACTTTTTTCTTGTGTTCAGGTAAACGGTATGGCCGACTGCGAACAACCACGCCCAGCTCGGTCTCAACGTGGTGTTGAATGAGGTCTGTGCGACCCAGTAGGGGCGAGAACACGTCAGCAAATTCTGCTTGTAACGATTTCACGTCAGTGAGCTGCGAGGTTGAGAGGTGATCCTCGCCCGGGGCCAGCGCAAGGGATTGAGCTTTTTGAACCGCCTCCGGCCCGAGATCTTCCTCTTCGCTCACCACCGTTGCGAGCATCACTGACTCCGCCTCTGACCATTTTTTTTAACAGGTTGAGGTGGTATATTTGCCGTGCTCCGTCCCTATCCGAGCGTACCACCTCATGGTTGAGGTCGCCAATCGCCGTGTGACCACAAAGGGCCCTTGCCACTTTGCAAGCAATTTAGAGCTGGAAGTTGGGAGTAATACAATAACTTTATCTCCCGGTGCAAATTGACGAAGTCTAGCCCCTCTGTTGTAGTGCTGTCTCTGTCTGTCCTGAGCCTATAACAAATTCTCCATTGATAGCCACCCCAAAGTGTGGAGTTTTGTTCTCAGGTCCAGGACATACTGAATTTCGCTTTTACTCGCGGAAGGTCCGTCCTCCCAAGCCTCCCTAAGGACATCCAGCACCCCCCGAGGCTGGCGACCATAGAGAAGCTCGAAGGGGGAAAACCCAGTGGAGGCTTGAGGGATCTCACACACAGCAAACAACAGAGGTTCTAGCCACTTATCCCAATTTTTGGCGTCCTCGTGAACGAATTTACGAATCATGTTTTTCAATGTGCGATTAAATCGTTAAATCAGTGCGCTCGCAACACTTTTCGCCGAAATAGTGCGGAGTGGAGCGGAACTGCTTCCGGGTATCGCGTTGCATAGTCCACCAGAACCAATGCAAAGTGATGCCCACGTGATGACCATTCTAATGGCCCGATGAGGTCCATACCAATTCGTTCGAAGGGGACCTGCATCAGAGGGAGTGGGCACAATGGTACTTTTGGGGTGGCCGGTGGATTCACCAACTGACATTCACGGCAAGACGCGCACCACCTGCGCACATTCTCATGAATGCAAGTGTAGCTGTTTGTCCTAAATGCCCGGCCATCGGATTAGAATGAGCCGCCTGGAAAAGCATTTCCCGGCGGCTTTTAGGTACCAACAACTGGGTTGTATTTTGTTTTGACTGGGTGTCTTGGGTCACCCGATACAACCTATCTTTTATGATCGCGAAATACAGAAAGGAGAGCGGTTGATCAGGATGAAGAAGGCGACCTGATTAAACGCATTTTTAAGCGTCTCATCCTGGGACTGCTCCAGGGGAAAGTCATCGCGGTCTGTGAGCATGGGCGGCTACAGCGCGCTCCTCTCCCCTGAGTCAGTCGCCAGAGGTCCCGGCTCCGCCTCTCCCAGCTGAGCAACCGCCACCCCGCTTTCCGAGCGTTTCCCCCAAGAAGCATCCGCACACAAATGTCCCAACAATTTATTAAACGCTGGCCAATTGGTTCCCAAGATTAGTGGATGCCAGAGGTGCGGGTTAACTGCGACCTCCACACTATGCTTTTGTCCCCTAAATTGAATAGTGACGGGCACCAACGGATATTTCAGCACTTCCCCATGCACACACCTCACCGTAACCGTGCGGCTGTTACCCAACACCTTAGGCTGAATCAGGCTTTGGTGGATGGAGGTCTGGTTACAACCAGAATCCACCAATGCTTGATAAGTACCCCCCTTGATACTCACGGTATTTGGTACAGTCCAGCTTAATCGAGGGCGGCTTGTAGAGCGTCGGGGACCCGGATCACCATCCCTACCTTCATGACAGGACAGCGGTCCATGAAATGCCCCGATCCCCACAGCGCCAACAAGCCGGCCCAGACTTTTCCGCTGCCCTAGTGGCCGGAAGTAGGTCAACCGTTTGGCGTGGAGAGAGCGCGGGGAATGAGGAAGAGGGGTAGGGATCCACGGAGACTGCTCCTCCCCTCGGCGCCGGATGGGCGGCATTCCCCCATGCGACCTGGGAATGGGGGACTGGTTTAGAGAGAGCGGGGGTAGGGGAAGAAGAAGAGAGAGAGAGCGAGAGAGAGAAGCCGATGGAAGGGGTTCGCCGACCCCGTGGCACGCCACCATGTGATCCTCTGCCAACTTGATGGCCTGATTCAGCGAAGTCGGGCGGTGCCGATGTTGTTCTGGGCTCCGGCCGACCCGCTGGAGAATGGCGTGCTTCAGGTCGTCGTAGACCAGGAGATTCTGGACTGGCATTTGGTGGGCGGCTACCTGCGCTTCTCCGGACAGCAGTGGCAGGAGCCGCATTGGCCAGTCCAAATGGGGCCATCCCCGGGACTCGGCGGACCTCTCAAAGAGGTCGATGAATGCCTCCGGATCATCCTCGGGTCCCATCTTCGAGAGGTGAAGGGCGGCGGCCGAGTCGGTGGTGGTGTGGAGGACGGCCCGAATTTCCCGGTCTATCCAGCTCCGGAACAGCTCCCGGTCTTCATGCTGGGCCTGAAGGAGGGCTTTGAAATGCTTTTGTTGCTCCTCCCTCATGGCCAGCATGTCCTGATGGTGCTCCTGGTGAAGACCGGCGAGCGATTGGACGATGTCCGCAAGTGGCATCTTTGGCGGGGTCTGCATAGCGGCGGCAATCTTCTCCCTTCCCGGGTTTCGGCACCAGTGTGATGTTGGCTCGTGTGGGTGTAGGAAGGAAGAAGACGGGGTCGGCGTGACTGGACTGCACTCTTCAATACACAGAACATGTTTCAACGTAAAGCAGGCACGAGGGCGTTCAGCTCATTCAACACTCTACAGTAGTCAATGTTTCACTCGGATTCAACTTTGTTTCTTTGCTTAGAGCAGGCAGCAACAGGCAGTCCCAGTCCAGATCTCTCTCTCTCTCTCTCGACTCTCTCCCCTGAGAGGCTTAAATGCGCTCTCTCCACGCCAAATACTGCAATCAGAGACAGGTGTTATTCATCTGCACTTGACCTACTTACTCACCGCTCGGCTCCGCTCTCTCTCTCCCACTACAGACCTTGCAAAACCACGTGGTTCAGTGGTAGCAGCTTCAAAAACAGTCCAATCAGTGCAATCGAAGCAGACTTGTAAGTCCAGTTTTGCTTCATTAGTCCATCTTTTTACAGTCTTTATTACAGGTTTAGCTGATTTCAGTTTCTGCCTGTAGGTCGGTATAAGATGAACCACACAGTGATCAGAGAGCCCCAAAGCTGCCCGTGGGACGGAGTGATATGCATTCCTTATTGTGGTGTAACAGTGGTCCAGTATATTACTGTCTCTGGTGGGCAGTTCACGGGAGAAATTTGCTTTATTAAAATCCCCAAGAATTATTAAAAGAGAGTCTGGGTACCTTTGTTCAGTCTCAGCTATTTGATCAGCCAGCTGTTGTAGCGCCAGGAATGTACACATTCACAAGAATAAACGAGGAAAACTCCCGCGGCGAGTAGAAGGGTTTACAGTTAATGAAGTGCGCCTCTAGATTAGGAGAGCACATCTTCAGCGTTGTTACATCTGAACACCAACTTTCGTTAATGTAGAAACACAATCCACCACCTCTTGTTTTCCCTGTTAGTTCCGCGATGCGATCCGATCGGAAAAGCTGGAAGCCTGGCAGATATAGTGCGTTGTCCGGGATGGCTTCACTCAGGTTTCGGTGAAGCACAGTGCAGCAGAGTTTGAAAAATCTTTGTTAAAGGTCCCGTTCTTCGTGATCCCATTGTTCAAACTTTAGTTAAATCAAAAAATCAGCTCATGAAAACCCAAAATTCCTATCTCAATAAATTAGCATATCATGAAAAGGTTCTCTAAACGAGCTATTAACCTAATCATCTGAATCAAAATTATACCTGCAAAAGATTCCTGAGGCTTTTAAAAACTCCCAGCCTGGTTCATTACTCAAAACCGCAATCATGGGTAAGACTGCCGACCTGACTGCTGTCCAGAAGGCCATCATTGACACCCTCAAGCAAGAGGGTAAGACACAGAAAGAAATCTCTGAACGAATAGGCTGTTCCCAGAGTGCTGTATCAAGGCACCTCAGTGGGAAGTCTGTGGGAAGGAAAAAGTGTGGCAAAAAACGCTGCACAACGAGAAGAGGTGACCGGACCCTGAGGAAGATTGTGGAGATGGACCGATTCCAGACCTTGGGGGACCTGCGGAAGCAGTGGACTGAGTCTGGAGTAGAAACATCCAGAGCCACCGTGCACAGGCGTGTGAAGGAAATGGGCTACAGGTGCCGCATTCCCCAGGTCAAGCCACTTTTGAACCAGAAACAGCGGCAGAAGCGCCTGACCTGGGCTACAGAGAAGCAGCACTGGACTGTTGCTCAGTGGTCCAAAGTATTTTTTTCGGATGAAAGCAAATTTTGCATGTCATTCGGAAATCAAGGTGTCAGAGTCTGGAGGAAGACTGGGGAGAAGGAAATGCCAAAATGCCTGAAGTCCAGTGTCAAGTACCCACAGTCAGTGATGGTCTGGGGTGCCATGTCAGCTGCTGGTGTTGGTCCACTGTGTTTTTATCAAGGGCAGGGTCAATGAAGCTAGCTATCAGGAGATTTTGGAGCACTTCATGCTTCCATCTGCTGAAAAGCTTTATGGAGATGATTTCATTTTTCAGCACGACCTGGCACCTGCTCACAGTGCCAAAACCACTGGTAAATGGTTTACTGACCATGGTATTACTGTGCTCAATTGGCCTGCCAACTCTCCTGACCTGAACCCCATAGAGAATCTGTGGTATATTGTGAAGAGAAAGTTGAGAGACGCAAGACCCAACACTCTGGATGAGCTTAAGGCCGCTATCGAAGCATCCTGGGCCTCCATTACACCTCAGCAGTGCCACAGGCTGATTGCCTCCATGCCACGCCGCATTGAAGCAGTCATTTCTGCAAAAGGATTCCCGACCAAGTATTGAGTGCATAACTGAACATAATTATTTGAAGGTTGACTTTTTTTGTATTAAAAACACTTTTCTTTTATTGGTCGGATAAAATATGCTAATTTATTGAGATAGGAATTTTGGGTTTTCATGAGCTGTATGCCAAAATCATCAGTATTAAAACAATAAAAGACCTGAAATATTTCAGTTGGTGTGCAATGAATCTAAAATATATGAAAGTTTAATTTTTATCATTACATTATGGAAAATAATGAACTTTATCACAATATGCTAATTTATTGAGAAGGACCTGTATATATAATCCATAAAAGTTTTTTTTTTTTTAATAAGTGGTGAACTGTATTGTTAGGGAACTAGCTATATACAGTGAGGTAAATAAGTATTTGAACACCCTGATATTTTGCAAGTTCTCCCACTTAGAAATCATGGAGGGGTCTGAAATTGTCATCGTAGGTGCATGTCCACTGTGAGAGACATAATCTAAAAAACAAAATCCAGAAATCACAATATATGATTTTTTAACTATTTATTTGTATGATACAGCTGCAAATAAGTATTTGAACACCTGTCTATCAGCTAGAATTCTGACCCTCAAAGACCTGTTAGTCTGCCTTTAAAATGTCCACCTCCACTCCATTTATTATCCTAAATTAGATGCACCTGTTTGAGGTCATTAGCTGCATAAAGACACCTGTCCACCCCATACAATCAGTAAGAATACAACTACTAACATGGCCAAGACCAAAGAGCTGTCCAAAGACACTAGAGACAAAATTGTACACCTCCACAAGGCTGGAAAGGGCTACGGGGAAATTGCCAAGCAGCTTGGTGAAAAAAGGTCTACTGTTGGAGCAATCATTATAAAATGGAAGAAGCTAAACATGACTGTCAATCTCCCTCGGACTGGGGCTCCATGCAAGATCTCACCTCGTGGGGTCTCAATGATCCTAAGAAAGGTGAGAAATCAGCCCAGAACTACACGGGAGGAGCTGGTCAATGACCTGAAAAGAGCTGGGACCAAGGTTACTGTTGACAGACAGACGTCATGGTTTGAAATCATGCATGGTACGGAAGTTTCCCCTGCTTAAACCAGCACATGTCAAGGCCCGTCTTAAGTTTGCCAATGACCATTTGGATGATCTAGAGGAGTCATGGGAGAAAGTCATGTGGTCAGATGAGACCAAAATAGAACTTTTTGGTCATAATTCCACTAAACGTGTTTGGAGGAAGAAGAATGATGAGTACCATCCCAAGAACACCATCCCTACTGTGAAGCATGGGGGTGGTAGCATCATGCTTTGGGGGTGTTTTTCTGCACATGGGACAGGGCGACTGCACTGTATTAAGGAGAGGATGACCGGGGCCATGTATTGTGAGATTTTGGGGAACAACCTCCTTCCCTCAGTTAGAGCATTGAAGATGGGTCGAGGCTGGGTCTTCCAACATGACAATGACTCGAAGCACACAGCCAGGATAACCAAGGAGTGGCTCTGTAAGAAGCATATCAAGGTTCTGGCGTGGCCTAGCCAGTCTCCAGACCTAAACCCAATAGAGAATCTTTGGAGGGAGCTCAAACTCTGTGTTTCTCAGCGACAGGCCAGAAACCTGACTGATCTAGAGAAGATCTGTGTGGAGGAGTGGGCCAAAATCCCTCCTGCAGTGTGTGCAAACCTGGTGAAAAACTACAGGAAACATTTGACCTCTGTAATTGCAAACAAAGGCTACTGTACCAAATATTAACATTGATTTTCTCAGGTGTTCAAATACTTACAGTATTTGCAGCTGTATCATACAAATAAATAGTTAAAAAATCATACATTGTGATTTATGGATTTTTTTTTTTTGATTATGTCTCTCACAGTGGACATGCACCTATGATGACAATTTCAGACCCCTCCATGATTTCCAAGTGGGAGAACTTGCAAAATAGCAGGGTGTTCAAATACTTATTTACCTCACTGTATATATATACAAGGCTGCTGGACCACACTCTAAAAAAAAAGGTTCTATATGGCACCAAAAATGGTTCTTGGCTCGTAATCATAGGGGAACCTTTTTAAGTGCTATATTGCACCAATTTTGGTGCTTCAGTGGTTCTTCAGCAGTTCTTCAGAGGTTCTTCACCGGTTCTTTGACTAAGGTGCTATATAGCACCACTAACTATGGTGCTATATAGCACTGCTACCATATACAGAACATGTTAAGATATGGTGCTATATAGCACCAAAAGTGGTTCCCCTATGATTACGACGAAGAACCATTTTTGGTGCCATATAGAACCTTTTTTTTTTTTGAGTGCAGACAACATCCCTGAATGTGTGCTCAGGGCATGTGCGGAGCAGCTCGCTGGGGTTTTTACAGACATTTTCAACCTGTCTCTTGCCCAAGCAGCTGTACCAACATGCTTTAAACGCACTTCCATTGTGCCAGTGCCAAAACACTCTAGCCCGAGGTGCCCTAATGACTACCGCCCTGTAGCACTCACACCCATCGTTATGAAGTGCTTTGAGCGGCTGGTCCTGGAACACCTAAAAGACTCTCTACCATCCACATTGGACTCACACCAGTTTGCCTACCGCAGCAATAGGAGCACAGAGGATGCAGTTTCCATGGCACTGCGCTCTGTGCTCACCCATCTGGACCATAAGAACACTTATGCACGCATGCTGTTTGTTGACTTCAGCTCAGCATTCAACACTGTCATCCCAACCAAGTTAATAGCCAAACTTGGAGACCTGGGAATCAACACCTCAATGTGTAACTGGATTTTGGACTTCCTAACTGATAGACCCCAGAATGTTTGATCAGGATTCACCTGCTCCACGTCCATCACACTCAACACTGGTGTACCACAGGGCTGTGTGCTAAGCCCGTTTCTCTACTCCCTCTTCACCTCCGACTGCAAGCCTGTGTATGGATCTAATTCCATCCAACAACGATGAGACTGCCTATAAGGAGGAGATCCAGCACCTGGCCACATGGTGCACTGATAATAACCTGCTCCTCAACACCACCAAAACGAAGGAGCTCATCGTGGACTTCAGGAAAAAGTCAAGAGGCTCACACGACACCATCCACATCAATGGATTGGCTGTTGAGCGTGTCTCCAGTTTCAAGTTCCTGGGGATCCACATCTCGGCGGACATGTCGTGGACAACCAACACCTCCAGCCTGGTCAAGAAGGCTCACCAGCGCCTTATCTTCCTGAGGACACTGAGGAAGAATCAGCTCTCCTCGGCTATCCTGGTGAACTTCTATCGCTGCGCAATAGAAAGCAAGGCACTGCAGCGGGTTGTGAAAACTGCCCAGCGCATCACAGGGACTCCACTACCTGCCATCGAGCACATCCAGAGGAAACGCTGTCAGCATCGAGCTCGCAGCATCCTCAAGGACTCCTCTCGCCCAGCCCACTGACTGTTTTCTCTCCTGCCCTCCGGCAGGTGTCTCAGGTGCCTCCGGACCAGGACCAGCAGACTAAAGAACAGTTTTTTCCCCAGAGCTGTCTCTTTATTGAACTCAAACCCCCGTTGATCCACTTCCCTCATAAACCAACCTGATCTCACAGAATTCCGTGAAATGAACACGGGACCCTTAACTCAAAATCCGTGGCAGTTTCACGGAATCGCAGAAAATTCCGTGATGGGTCCACGGAAGTGATGCCTATGTAAGTCAATGACAGTATACAGACGCGTTGGGCATTGTTTTCATCATGAAACTATGATTTTTTTGCCATTATGACATGGAGTGTGATTCTCGATTTAATCAGCCAGCATAATTTTATTTACAATTATTTTCATTTTTTATTTATTTACAGTATTTAGACAGGTTTTGAACACGTAACCCAATCCCTTCCCTAAACCTACCTATTTGTGTATTATAAAAAACATGATATAACAGACAGATACGACTGCAGGCACAATTTATTCAAAAAGTACAAATATTCCAAGTGTTCCGAGGCCAAACGATTGATTTGTGTGAAGAAAATCCCCAAAAGCGATCAGCAGCGTCGAGTCCATCCGCCAAAGATCAAAAACACATTTCAAATTTTACCGCCGGAAGAAACGTTACGTCAGCTTTGACAGCATTGGCTGTCGTATGTCTCGTGACCAATTGCGTCATTACGTCGGCTTTGATTGTAAAATGCCATTGGCTCTTTGTGTGTCTCGTGACAGATTGCGTCACGCTAAAGAGTCATGTGTATTATTTGAATGGGATATGAATGAGTGTGCTCACGGAGCGGCGGGATCATCATTTTAGCAATTAAAACATTAAAATCAACTCTGTTCTTTACATGAAGACATCGTGTGACTTCAGAAGACTTGGAATGCAACATGAGTTGATACTTTTATGCTGTTTTTGGTCAGTTTTTGCAATAAATACCTGTGACTGTACTTGTATTTGCCTGTTATGTGTTTTATATTGTTGAGAAGTGGGTAGGTTTAGGGTAGGAGTGGAGTTAGTTGCTCCAAAATATAAAAGTAGCCTATAAATATTCATAAAATCATGTCTGCTTTTTACTGTCATTGACTTGCATAGGAATCACTTCCGTGGACCCATCACGGAATTTTCGCCGATTCCGTGAAACTGCCACGGATTTTGTGTTAAGGGGCCGTGTTCATTTCACGGAATTCTGTGAGACCAGGTTGCAACAACTGCTAACTCTCCTACCTCACATCTGCCTTCACTTTGTTATTTGCACTACCGACTGTTTATTACAGTAACAACTGTTTACTTATGCATCTTGCACTACCATACCTTAACTGGATTATGCTCATTTGCACTGCCGACTGTATTCACAGTACCAACTGTTTACATTTGCATTTTGCACCGTACTTCTAACTGCAATATGCAATCACTTTCCACTGCACTTTTACACTTTTTTTCGGATAGCTCTGTCCATAATTTATTGCACTAGCTTAATCCAATGCTATAATCCTCATCTTTGCCTAACATATTATTGTATACCTCTATCTGTAAAATTCTGTTTATAGTAATAGTGTCACAGGGTGTTTTGGTGTTGGTTCATGTTCATTGTTCTTGGTTCTGTTTTCAGTTTATCATGTTCAGGGTTATGTTTGAGTTTGTCATGTTCACAGTCTTGTCATGCGATTCCCATGCCCTCATGTGTTGTCATGTCATTGGTTCATTGTCTCATCACTGTTCACAGGTGTCACTTGTCTTGTCATTTTTCTGTGTGTATTTAAGCCCTCATGTTTGCCATGTGTCTTTGTCTGTTATTGACGTGGTAACCCGTTGGTGGTGAGTGTGTTCAGGTCAAGTCTGTTTTGTTTAGTCAAGTTTATTGTCAAGCCAAGTTTTGTTTGTTATTTTGCCAAGTGTTTGTTTTATGTTTTGGATTTTGTTAATAAATGCTGCACATGGGTTCAAAACACTTGCCTCCAGTGGATCTATATGTTACAGAATAACAGACCAGCAAGGGGTACATGGAGGCCATGAAGGCCACGCCTCTGTGGCCCCCTGAACCGCCGTTACCGCCATGGCCTGGTGAACTGCCGTTGCCGCCATGGCCTGGTGAACTGCCGTTGCCGCCATGGCCTGGTGAACTGCCGTTGCCGCCATGGCCTGGTGAACTGCCGTTGCCGCCATGGCCACCCACGCCTGTCTCATCACTGTTCACAGGTGTCACTTGTCTTGTCATTTGTCTGTGTCTATTTAAGCCCTCATGTTTGCCATGTGTCTGTCTGTTATTGACGTGGTAACCCGTTGGTGGTGAGTGTGTTCAGGTCAAGTCTGTTTTGTTTATTGTCAAGCCAAGTTTTGTTTGTTATTTTGCCAAGTGTTTGTTTTATGTTTTGGATTTTGTTAATAAATGCTGCACATGGGTTCAAAACACTTGCCTCCAGTGGATCTATATGTTACAAATAGCCATCTGTATATTTATTCACTGTACATAATCACCTGTAAATTCAGTTCTGTCTATAGTAATAACCATCTCTATATTTATACATATTTATATATATTCAGTACATTTCCATGTCCTGCACTTATGCAACCTTTGTATATCCTGCACTTGCTGCTATTGCACTTCTGGTTAGACCTAAACTGTTCACCACTTATTAGATAAAAAAAAACTTTTATGGATTTAAACCTAAGAGGTTGTGGTTGGTTATTGGATTATCTAAAACATGTAGACACTGTTATCCCTAATACTCATGGTTATAGGGCTATTGAACTTCTGCTCCCTATATTAATGACATGAATGATAACTCAAAATGTGCAGCTTGATGAGGGGAATGTCTGATATTACATTTCTTGAGTGATCAGACAGAATGGTGAATGTTGGCCGCTGAACATTAAAATGGTGTGGTAAGCAATACGCAAGAACAGGATACACTCTAAATAGTATGTAGAATGAGATCGCTGGAGATAAACAAACCACATACAAATAAAGACGAGAACCAACAAGGGGCAACAGAAACTCGAGGCTATATCAGTAACCGCTGGAAACCGAAACTAGCGAGAGCGGAGAAACATGAAAGTATCAAAATAAAAGTCCACATAACTAGAAAATAAGCTTTTCGAATCTATTGAACCAATTGCTTCACAACATGATTCCCCGTTTCATTGTTTTTATTGAAAGTGTAATCTATTAAATAATCATCTGATGCCATTAAATACAGTGGTAGCTAGTTTTCCTTGCAGAATCTGTGCAAATGTTAATAATTTTAACAAAATAAGAGGGATCATATAAAATGCATATTATTTTCTATTTATTTATCCTGAATAAGAAATTTTACATAAAAGATGTTTACATATAGTCCACAAGTCAACAAAAAGCTGAATTTATAAAAATTACCACGTTCAAAAATGTTTGAACCCTTGATTCTTAACACTGTGTGATCCCCGGCTGTGTGTGTGTGTGTGTCATTCCCTGATGATCCCCGGCTGTGTGTGTGTGTGTGTGTCATTCCCTGATGATCCCCGGTCCTATTATGCCCCTTTTTACAAGATGTAAAATAAGTATTTGATGTCCCCACAGTGTGTATGTGAAGTTTTAGCTCAAAATACCCCACAGATAATTTTTATAGCATGTTAAAATTCTCACTTTGTGAGGTGAGCAAAAACGTGCCGTTTTTGTGTGTGTCCCTTTAAATGCAAATGAGCTGCTGCTCCCGACCCTTTTCAAGAAGAGGGCGGAGCTTCAAGAGCTCATGTTAGTGCTGAAAATTTCAGAAACTGTTCAGCCTTTTATGTTCAAAACGGAGTTGGACAATGATGATGACACTCAAGAAGAAGTGACAACATGTAGACTGAGACAGGACGTTTCTGAATGGTTAGTTGATGAATTTATGTAGCTGATGTGGAGTTAACTATTTTCAAATCATTAATTAGCATATTCTGTCATGATAATCTATAAATCACTCCTGTGGGAAATGTTGTAAGATGCCTTCAGAGAATATACCGGTATGCTGCATGAAGACAGAGCAGGTATAGTTTAGTTTAATTACGGTTATAACTTATGTTGTCATGTTGCTTTTATGACATGTTATTGCATTTGTCGGATGCGACAGCTTGAGCACACCTCTTCTCAACATGGCCTTGTTGTGTGTTCCCAGGGCGGTTTATGTAAATTTTAAGGTTAGTGATGTCACCAAATTGTGAATAAGCTCGTTGTAGTCCCTACAGCCGTTTGTTGTAGTCCTTAAAAAACGATTTCTGTAAAAGAGATTTCTCCCTTTGCTTTGATCTTTGAGCTTCGTAACTGTGCAGATGTTGTTTATGCTCAAACAGCAACATTACACACTCACTATAGTTTAAACAGTGAAATCTTAATCAATGACCCCTTTAAGTTTCAACCCATCAAAAACATCCCACAGCCGCCATGCTAGTGCACTAGATCAATAGTGCTCCAACTATAGTCAGTGGAGGGCACTACAACTTTGTTGCATATGACAGCGATCTATATTTTGTTGTGTTTCTCGGTAACACAATAAGGTTGTATTAGTTAACATGAACTAACCATGAACAACACCTCTGTTCAGCATTAGTTAATCTTTGTTAATGTTAGTTCATAAAAATACAGCTGTTCATGGTTTAATAATGATTTAAGATTTGAATAATGCATTAGTAAATGTTGAAATTAACATTAACAAAGATAAATAAATGCTTTATAAGTGCAGTTCATTATTAGTTCATGTTAACTTATGTAAGCTAATGAACATTATTGTAATATATATATATATATATATATATATATATATATATATATATATATATATACACTCACCTAAAGGATTATTAGGAACACCTGTTCAATTTCTCATTAATGCAATTATCTAATCAACCAATCACATGGCAGTTGCTTCAATGCATTTAGGGGTGTGGTCCTGGTCAAGACAATCTCCTGAACTCCAAACTGAATGTCAGAATGGGAAAGAAAGGTGATTTAAGCAATTTTGAGCGTGGCATGGTTGTTGGTGCCAGACGGGCCGGTCTGAGTATTACACAATCTGCTCAGTTACTGGGATTTTCACGCACAACCCTTTCTAGGGTTTACAAAGAATGGTGTGAAAAGGGAAAAACATCCAGTATGCGGCAGTCCTGTGGGGGAAAATGCCTTGTTGATGCTAGAGGTCAGAGGAGAATGGGCCGACTGATTCAAGCTGATAGAAGAGCAACTTTGACTGAAATAACCACTCGTTACAACCGAGGTATGCAGCAAAGCATTTGTGAAGCCACAACACGCACAACCTTGAGGCGGATGGGCTACAACAGCAGAAGACCCCAAAGGGTCCCACTCATCTCCACTACAAATAGGAAAAAGAGGCTACAATTTGCACGAGCTCACCAAAATTGGACAGTTGAAGACTGGAAAAATGTTACCTAGTCTGATGAGTCTCAATTTCTGTTGAAACATTCAGATGGTAGACTCAGAATTTGGCGTAAACAGAATGAGAACATGGATCCATCATGCCTTGTTACCACTGTGCAGGCGGGTGGTGGTGGTGTAATGGTGTGGGGGATGTTTTCTTGGCACACTTTAGGCCCCTTAGTGCCAATTGGGCATCGTTTAAATGCCACAGCCTACCTGAGCATTGTTTCTGACCATGTCCATCCCTTTATGACCACCATGTACCCATCCTCTGATGGCTACTTCCAGCAGGATAATGCACTATGTCACAAAGCTCGAATCATTTCAAATTGGTTTCTTGAACATGACAATGAGTTCACTGTACTAAAATGGCCCCCACAGTCACCAGATCTCAGCCCAGTAGAGCATCTTTGGGATGTGGTGGAACGGGAGCTTCGTGCCCTGGATGTGCATCCCACAAATCTCCATCAACTGCAAGATGCTATCCTATCAATATGGGCCAACATTTCTAAAGAATGCTTTCAGCACCTTGTTGAATCAATGCCACATAGAATTAAGGCAGTTCTGAAGGAGAAAGGGGGTCAAACAGAGTATTAGTATGGTGTTCCTAATAATCCTTTAGGTGAGTGTATATATATATGTGTGTGTGTGTGTGTTTGTGATTAATGGTTAAACAGTGTAAATTAATGGTGTGCTGGGCTAACCAGAGCTCTTCTTAAAACATACTTTGTTCTTATATTTCTATAGGCTATTCTTTAGGTAGGAATAAAATACAATACCGTTTTTATTTGTATGTATTTTCTACACTTCAGACAGGCGTCTGTCCAGATTTGTGTATAAATGCAAGACGTCACATTTGGCAATTCTATTTGTTTCGTTTTGTGAAGAAAAGGATATGTAAATGAGCAGATGTGAACGTTTGTTCGTGGACGTGTTGTTGTTTGGAGGATTCAAACGATTTGTCATTGCTTGCACAAGAGCGCATATGAGGAAAATACTCGGACAGTGTGTGAAATAGTACAAGGGGAAAATTTCCCATAGTTACCAAATGATCATTAATAGTGTTCAAATATAGGCATCATTGTGACGCTTACCTACATGCTCTTTTCAGGGTGGAATTCTTGTATGCTGAGATGTCAGTTCGTTTTGGTGCACACAGCATGCATCATATTATGAAACTATTCTATATCTTGGAGTGAAAACATAGACTGAACTTGAGGCCAAGGGGGATCTGCCTCCCATAGCTCACACACATCTTCCTCTGCTTCGGGCATCATCTTCCGACTAAACGCGCGCTAATTATAAGCGGGTGATGCGTAGCCACCTCTCGTTTTGCGAGACTTTCGAACAAGTCATATTGACTTATTTTTAAAACTATAATATAATTATTACCATTTGACAGTAGCGGAGGAACGCCACCGAATGTAACTACGGTAAGTAAAAGTACAGTTTTTTCACAAGAAATGTACTTGAGTAAGAGTTAAAGTACCCATCTTTAAATATACTCTAAAAATACAAGTTACCCAAAAATGATCTCAAGTAAATATAACGAAGTAAATGTAATTCGTTACTAGCCACCTCTGCTTGCACCAAATGTTAGACACAGCTGACTGGGCACAACCAACTTCTTTGGCCACATTTTTTCAGCTGTCGCCTCTTGTTGGGGCCATATTTCTTTTCAATTTGACAAGCCAAACAACCCGTTAAGGTGCGTAAGCACTCCCTTTTAACTGCTTACTAATTAGCATTTTAAACTTGCCCCAGTATTTTTCCTCAACATTGAGTGATTCCATACTTTATTCCTCTACTTGATTGGAAAAAGACATGCCATTAAAAAAAAACAAGTGGATTTGTTTGAGGTATGTTTCATGAAGCCAGAATGTTAGGCTATTGCAGTTGCATGTATTTGCAAAGTTATAGCACGTCTAAAGTGGGACTAGTACCAAAATAAAGTGTATCCATCATAAATGATTTGAAGCGGAGCTCACCAAAAGAATGCAGTGTGATGCTATCTTTGATGAATTGGTGAAGATGTTGGCGTTCACTAGACAAGAATGTGTTTCACGGCTCTTGGACGTGTGCGGTCATGTCTGAAGGGAACATATGTGCGCTGGCAGATGTTTGTGTGCAGACTTTCATTTGATTGCCAAACACAAAGATCATTACAAATATCCAAAGAAAACAAGAAAAGCCCAAATTATACTTCTGCGTTGAGTGTATGTCGTAGGCTGTGTGTTGCACGTGTAGCCCATGACGTCCCCGGATGTGCACCTCTTCAAAAATGTAACAATGCGTCAATTCTACGCGGATCGCAAGTGCTGTGATTGGTCTGCCAGAACCCCTCCCTCAGGGGTACACATGCTCCCTGCATCTGAGACTGCACGTCGACGCGGACAAGGACGCAGAAGTATGAATGAAAATTGACGCGTAGCCCACAGCGTAGACGCTACGCCGCAGGTCCGACGTTGTGTTTGCCTTCGTAAAAGTTGCTGCATGCTAGAATGTGTTACATGTCTAGTCTGTTTTGCTTGTCTTTGAGTTTGTTCCTTTGTTCAGTTTTCCCGCCATTGTCATTATGAGTTCATTCCATGACCTGTGTCCAGTTAATTAGTTATGTCATTCACCTGGTTATCCTTGTCTGCCCTGTGTATTTAGTCTTGAGTTCTCCTTCAGTGTTTGTCCGTCGACGTTCCTGCATACTGGTGTGTTAGACTGTTTCCTGAGTGTATTAATTAAAGTTCCTGTTCCAAGTTCTCCTTCAGTGTTTGTCCGTCGACGTTCCTGCATACTGGTGTGTTAGACTGTTTCCTGAGTGTATTAATTAAAGTTCCTGTTCCAAGTTCTCCTTCGCGAGTTGTTATCCACACTAAGTTTGTAACAGAGTTTTTTTCTGAGCAATTGCACTGTTAACCCGGATAAGTTGATTTTACTTAAAAAATTGAGGAAACTGGTTGCCCTAAAAAATTTAGTAATGTGAACTTAAAAATTCAAGTTCATTTAACTTAAAATAATTTGTAATATCAATTACTTTGAAGTTATTACACATAGTATATTTAAGTTCAATGTACTTAAAGTAAGTTAAGTTTATATCAGTTGTTTTATTTTTTAATTTGTTAAACTAGAAAATGAAGGGGAAAAAGCAAATAAAAGGTATATTCCTACAATTTTCTGTTTTAGTTCAATTCAATTCCAAAACATATACACCGTAAAAACAAATTTGTTCAGTTTTGCTTCATTCAATTGTGTAAACTCCTTGCCTCAAGTTGTTCTTACTTAAACCGTTTAAGTTTTGTCAACTTAATTCTATCAGTGATCTGAGGAAGTGTACTCCCAGAGTGCATTGCGGCATGAATAAATTAATTGCTTTGTTTGACTATTTTTGGCTTTTTTACCATTTACCTTTTGTCAGTATAACCCCAATGACAGCAAATAAAATTGTAAAGGTCTTATTAATAATTAAAATAAATAATAAGAAAAACCTTACCATTGTTGTGTTTTGCATGCTGAATGTTGAAGTGTGTGTGACTCAAGCATGGTCAATTGCAAGATATTGTCACAAATATAGAGGGATTATATTAACCCAGTTAAAAGTTTATGCCTTAAGTGTTAGCAAAAATATGTTAAAAGATAATTATTTGACATGAAATATAGTTATGTTATATATCATTAATTCACAAATCACACACACACACACACACACACACACACACACACACACACACACACACACACACACACACACACACACACACACACACACACACACACACACACACACACACACACACACACACACAAACAATTACTTCCCGTCCTTTGAAATCAGGTAACTGTGATTTCTTGTTGAATTACAATAACATACACACACACACACACACACACACACACACACACACACACACACACACACACACACACACACACACACACATTCAAATTCACTTTATTTATAAAGCACAATTAAACACAACTACCGTTGACCAATGTGCTGTACAAAAATAAAATAACCAAATCAAAATATATATTAAACACACACACACACACACACACACACACACACACACACACACACACACACACACACACACACACACACACACACACACACACACACACACACACACACACACACACACACACACACACACACACAAACAATTACTTCCCGTCCTTTGAAATCAGGTAACTGTGATTTCTTGTTGAATTACAATAACATACACACACACACACACACACACACACACACACACACACATTCAAATTCACTTTATTTATAAAGCACAATTAAACACAACTACCGTTGACCAATGTGCTGTACAAAAATAAAATAACCAAATCAAAATATATATTAATATTAATATATATATATTAAACACACACACACACACACACACACACACACACACACACACACACACACACACACACACACACACACACACACACACACACACACACACACACACACACACACACACACACACAAACAATTACTTCCCGTCCTTTGAAATCAGGTAACTGTGATTTCTTGTTGAATTACAATAACATACACACACACACACACACACACACACACACACACACACATTCAAATTCACTTTATTTATAAAGCACAATTAAACACAACTACCGTTGACCAATGTGCTGTACAAAAATAAAATAACCAAATCAAAATATATATTAAACACACACACACACACACACACACACACACACACACACACACACACACACACACACACACACACACACACACACACACACACACACACACACAAACAATTACTTCCCGTCCTTTGAAATCAGGTAACTGTGATTTCTTGTTGAATTACAATAACATACACACACACACACACACACACACACACACACACATTCAAATTCACTTTATTTATAAAGCACAATTAAACACAACTACCGTTGACCAATGTGCTGTACAAAAATAAAATAACCAAATCAAAATATATATTAATATTAATATATATATATTAAACACACACACACACACACACACACACACACACACACACACACACACACACACACACACACACACACACACACACACACACACACACACACACACACACACACACACACACACACACACAACAATTACTTCCCGTCCTTTGAAATCAGGTAACTGTGATTTCTTGTTGAATTACAATAAGTGAAAAGTCTATAAAAAAATTGGCCCTGCTCAAAAAACTTTTGCCTGGCTGTTTTTTTTTTTGTTTGTTGGCAAAATGGTACTCAAACCAGTCAAGTAATGTTTGCTTGGGTTGTCTAATTAATGAAGGCATATCATGCAAATAGTTCAGATTACTAAAAAGTTCAACAAATTATTGGACATTAAGTAAAGGTTACTAAAAAAGTCTTAGTAAGAACAACTGGATTTTACAGTGTATGCAGTTGCTAAACTCTTAGAAAAAAGGTTAATTGGCGTTAATTCTATAGAAGCATAGAGTTTTTGACCCTTTATGCCAAAAGGTTCTAAATAAGGAGAATTGTCTTAAAGGGATAGTTCACCCAAAAATGAAAGTTCTGTCATCATTTACTTTTACCCTCAAGTTGTTCCAAACCTGTATGAGTTTCCAAGCAGATAGAACTACCATAGTAGGGGAAAAAATACTATGGTAGTTAATGGTTGCTCTATCTCAGGGGTCGCCAACTAGCGGACTCCGGTCCGAATCCGGACCGCAAGATGCGTCCATCCTGACCGTGAAGTCTTTTGACGAAATAAATATGCCACATGCCATAAAAAAATGTTCAGCTCAGTAGAACCGTTTGGGTCTTATGTCGCCACGGGTTGCGACGACAGTTAACGTTACTGTTGCTACGTTCAGACGCTCGGTCACGCATGCAGTGATGAAGAGACTGATAGTGCGTTCACACCGGACGCGAATGACCCGTCATGCACGCCGCTTAATTCGCGCCTCAGAATGTCTATTCCCATCTTTCCATTGCCTTAAATCACTCGCGTGAAACGCTTCATTCGCGTCCGGTGTGAACGCACCATCAGAGCAGAAAGCAGTGCAAAAACAATGGCATTTTCGAAAATTAGGAAAGTTGATGCTGAAAACCGAGTTTTCCGTGATGAATGGGTGGGGGGGAAAAAATCGCATTTATTCTTCCTGCATCCTGTACGAGGCCTGTGTGTCTCATGTGCTCTGATTCTGTTGCGGTTGTCAAAAGTGGAAACATTAAATAAAATGTTTCTTGCACTTTTGAATTTTTCCAACACTGGTGGCACTTTATTTTTGCCTGTTTGTATTTCTGAATGATATTGCTAATGATATTTCACCAGTGCAATTTGAAGCACAGCAGAGAGCAGTGTTCAATATTAGAGCCATTTAGTTAAGACTATACATGTGAATGAACATAAAATGTGTTATGAGATTTCAGATTTTCTTATCCAGGGGGGGGTTTGCGTTCATTGACTGTTATTATTTATCTCAGTTCAGCAGGAAAAAGCACTTTAGTTGCTAGTAATGTTGAAATGAAGTGCAGATTTAGAGATGAAGGCATTTTTAGTTCATCATATTTTTGTCAGACATGGTTACTGGTTGAATTTAGATATTTTGTACCAAAGCAACTTAAAGGACATAACAGAACAACAACAAAATGAGATCAATTTTGTGAAGGATTAGCCTACCTATGTTTGCTTTAACAATATGAGAACATATTATATTTTGTTCAATTAAGAACAAATGCTATCTACACTAATTTCTTTAGTCTGGCAATAAACATAAATAATTGTTTTTAGGGATACAATTGTCCGGACCTCGGCCGGTGAGGAGGGTTCATTTACTGGACCTCACGCAATTTTAGTTGAAGACCCCTGCTCTATCTGCTTTGTTATAAACATTCTTCTAAATAACTTATTTTGTGTTCAGCAGAACAAAGAAACTCATAGAGGTTTGGAACAACTTGAGGGTGAGTAAATGATGACAGAAATTTTCATTTTTGGGTGAACTATCCCTTTAAATGATTGCATAACCTTCATAGGTTATCAGTTTTTCTAGTAATAATATATGTTTACAAGCTGCTTAATTCAAAAAATGTAAGTAAAGTTAAAAATGAATTCAAACTAAATCGTTTAATCCATTAATTAAATCCATAAGATGATCCCATGGGAACCCTTAAAAGGTTCTACATACGTATGAAGTGCCTGACAGAACCCTTTAAGGTTGGTAATGGGAGTTTGCTTTTTAGTTAATAACAGGCCCAAGTAAAAATAGTCTATACCACCCAATCGAAGTGCTTTGAAACTGCATTGATTTGGACCTGCAGCCCGTTGGTTGCCATTGAAGTCCATTATGTGAATGTAATCCTTTAACACAATATTCGACCAGTGTCGTGAATCCAGAACAGGAGAAATGCTCCCTTTTTCTAATTGTCCAACAAACCATACATTTTGCGTCTGAAAGGGACACTCCTACAAATGCATATGCAATAAGATCAGCCGCAAAAATAACCATGTCCACGACTTTTCAACGCTAATTTATCATTGCATGTCTTTAGTAAATAAAAAAGAGGATTAGCGCTGCCGGCAAGCTGTTAGTAAATCTGGCCCAAAGACACAAAGTGACAACAAAGTGGTATTTTGTGTTAAGGAAACTACAGTTATCATGGTAAATACACAATGGTAACATGAACTGTTAATAAAACATATGGACACTGATCCTGATGAACATCACACCTGAATAGCTAACACACACCGTACAAGTTATTTATTGGTACCTTTTGGTGCCTTTACCTTTAGGTAATGTCATGGTTTACTGACGGCCACGCACGTAACTTTGCATGCTCTTAATACATAAAGAAGTGCTGGTGATATGCAGCGCGCACCAATTGAAGACCACTATACATTTTTACACTTTAAATGTTTCAGAGATGAAAGGTTCCAGGATTTTTATATCTACTACTTTAAAGCAGCCCTTTATGATCACAGATATAACATCACACACGTTCAGACATACAAAGTTCACTTTTTATTGGTCCTTTATGATGTCATCACACACACCCCTCTAATAAAACCGCATTGTGTCAGAGAACCGCCTGTGTCTGATGGCATGTGTTTCCTCCAGTTTGCCGACCTACAGTGTGTGCCGTCTGGACCTGATCTCGATTACTCGTGCCTCTACATGCCAGTTCTTCGCTGCTCGTTATTTCTCCACCTTTCACCACGAGTGATTTCTCACAAACTTTGCTGCCTGGTCCATGATTATGCAACATTGTAATCGAAATGAAAGGGAACTAATGCATATAATTCACTGAAACCTATCGCAAAGGACATACAGGAAAGCAACAGTATTTGGACACTTAAAAATGGCTGGGTATTGACACAAATTTCACAATTCGATTCACAAGTTGTGATTTGATTCAATTACGATTCGATATTGATTAAATGGGGTAGCCTATGTATCAGGACAGGTACAGTACATGGAAAATATCTAATGCTGCCTGAGTTAGTGGACATTGAATGGCTTATCTGAGCTATTACATGCTCATATTGTTTCAAGCTGTTTTATTGACGTCTTTCCTTGGTTGAAACACTAATCAAGCGATTACATGATGAGACATCATGCGTTTAAAGGAACACGCCGACTTTTTGGGACTTTAGCTTATTCACCCTATCCCCCAGAGTTAGATAAGTCCATATATACCATTCTCATCTCCGTGCGTGCCATAACTCGTCTGATGCACCCACCGCTAGCCTAGCTTAGCACAAAGACTGGAGGTAAATGGCTCCAGCTAGCCACTGCTCAATAAGTG
The DNA here is from genome assembly GCA_023566225.1 of Romanogobio albipinnatus. Classification (NCBI taxonomy): domain Eukaryota; kingdom Metazoa; phylum Chordata; class Actinopteri; order Cypriniformes; family Gobionidae; genus Romanogobio; species Romanogobio albipinnatus. Next base: position 50,104,896 of record CM042246.1, on the reverse strand, counting down.
ACTTAATAACGCCAACATTTTCCTGTTTACATGCTGTGATGTGTATAGTTACATCGTGTACTAAGATCAACGGAAAATGAAAAGTTGTGATTTTCTAGACCGATATGACTAGGAACTATTCTCTCATTCCTACGTAATAATCAGGGAGCTTTGAGCCGTATGGGTGCAGTGGCGCAATGATATTACACAGTGCCTGAAAATAGGCTAACCTCTGTCAACATAACATAAGTTAGCCTCTTTTCAGGCGCTGTGTAATATCATTGATGTAACTATACACATCACAGCATGTAAACAGGAAAATGTTGCCGTTATTAAGTCACTTATTGAGCAGTAGGCTAGCTGGAGCCATTTACCTCCAGTCTTTGTGCTAAGCTAGGCTAGCGGTGGGTGCGTCAGACAGAGTTATGGCACGCATGGAGATGAGAATGGTATGTATGGACTTATCCAACTCTGGGGGATACGGTGAATAAGCCAAAGTCCCAAAGAGTCAGCGTGTTCCTTTAAAAGACGTGTAATAGGCGTCCAAACACAGCCCTGACGTCTAGACTAAAACGAGGCAAAATTTTATCTGTCAGTGAAAATGTAATAGACGTCTAACCATAGCCCAAGAATAGACTTGTCATTTAGAACATGAACATGTCAAAGAAATGAAACCAAACACCTTGTAATCACTGTTGGCTTTGCTTACATGAGGGAATATCACACATCTCGCAAGTTATTTTGGCAAAAACGACCAAATTCAAGGTTATTTAGGCTAGAAGTGGGTTACTCATAGCCGGACTATATCGAGTCTATAGTTACCCGAGACCGTGAAATGGCGGCTATTGCTTGCTGTGTACCTTCTGATGTTCATTCATGTTTATTTGGTGCTGTAACTAGTAGTAAAGCGGAAGAGATGATCACTCCGCTTGGACTGAGGCGCTACAGCGATCTGTCAGCGGACTCCAAAGCGGAAGGACTATTGTTCGAATTTCATAACTAATTCGACAGAATTTGAAAGTTGAGACTTTGTTTCATGTCAAAAGTAACAAAGCCATGTTTTGTTCATTCATCAACTGAAAACAGCCTAAAAGATTGATTCTTGGGATTTAAGAATTGCTATTGGTGAAACGAGAATCAATTAAACCGAGAAATTGACATTTTTAACCCAGCCCTAATGAAAATGTCACTGCATTACACGCAAAATATACATAATAGCTAAATGCCAATTTGTATTTTCATTTCTTTGTGTACATTTATAACACTAATACTTTGTATTTTATTACTTTTGCATCAAATTACAAAAAACAAGTTACCGCTGCTGTGAGGGGGTTTCTAATACAGCATCTATGGGAGTGATGGTAATAATTAAAATCTTTCTCTCTTTTCACTGCCGTTATCAATCTCACTCTATTTTCCCCCTCTTTTTGAAAGTTGTGAAATCACTATTGGGGAGTTTTTTATTTTGCTATTTGAGCAAATGGTAACAAAAAAATATATACTTAATGTTTTCTCTTATTCACCACTATAGAAGTTAACCCAACCATGATGACTTCCGCTCTGAGAAACCCGGGCGGAAGTACCGCAACCCAGTGTTTACACACAGAATGTGCAAAGACTTAGTCAAACGCCCTTTACAAAAAACAAACAGGTAATTCAATGATGTTGGATGATTTTGAAATTGGAGGAGAAAATGAGATGGAGTTTTTCGCCCTAACCGCCTACATGTGATCTTTCCAACGTGATTACGCAATGCTTTGAAATCGTGGACGCTAGTGCAAGACGAGCATTTGGACTTAAAAAGTATATACATTTTTATTTCTTTTTTGTAAAATGACAGATGGTTTCACTAGATAAGACCCTTATTCCTCGACTGGGACCGTGTAGAGCCCTTTGAAGCCGCATTGAAACTGGAATTTGGACCGTCAACCCGTTGGTCCCCATTGAAGTCCACTATATGGAGAAAAATCCTGGAAAGTTTTCCTCAAAAACCTTAATTTCCTTAACCTCGTGAAGGACACAAAAATCTTGGATTACATGGCGGTGAGTAAATTATCAGGACATTTTAATTCTGAAGTGAACTAATCATTCAAGCGTAAATAAAATGTACAAATACTTTCCCATCAGAGGCAGACAGTAGTGAAGTATTTTTACTCAAGTACATTTTTCAAGTAAATGTACTTTATTAGAGTGTTTTTCCTGGGAAAACTTTAACTTCACTACATTCCAAAGCATAATGTCATACTTTTTACTGCACTACGTTTCATAAATAAACATGTTTTTTTTTTACCTTTAATTCTTAACTAAAAGTAAGAAAGTACTAGATTTTTTGTGTAATAAAGTATTAAATGATATTCAATATGGTAAAAAGTACAATATTATGCTTTGGAATGTTGTGAAGTAAAAGTTTTCCAAAGAAAAACACTGATAAAGTACAGACACTTGAAAAATGTACTTAAGCAGAGTAAAATACTTCACTACTGTCCGCCTCACTGTATATTTCAGCCAAGATTAAAAACAGTGTTAATGGAGACGTTTAAAAACTGGTTTTGTTTTACCATTATGCACATAATCAGAGGGGTTTGAATCCCAATCGAGACTGATTATGTAACATTTAATGGAAAAACTTGAGTAAATATGCATTCAGCCAACAACACACTTCACAAGGACTTCCAGTGTGTGTGCTTGTGTGTGTGTGTGCTTGTGTGTGTGTGTGTGTGTGTGTGTGTGTGTGTGTGTGTGTGTGTGTGAATGGTCTGAATGAATTAGGAAAAGCTGTTACGGTGCAGCTTGGAGGTTCATTCTGCATGATTTTGTGCTGTCATACCTGTTTATGCTTTACAATAGCATGTTGTGTCATATTTGAAATGCAAATTAAAAGGCCTGTACATTATCAACATGATCAAAATGTTGCTGAAAGACCTGTTGTTCGCAATCTACATGCCTTCTGTCGTCTGATCGATAGGTTTTTTCAGCAAATAAAAGGCCTTTGAGTAATAGTAAAAACGTCTACTTTCAGCTCATAAACGTAAAGAAACAATGCATATTGTTAGTAATATTTCAAGATAAAGATCATGTTTATATATGTGAGTATCAAATGTATGATCCATCAGGCTTTTAAGGAAGATTTATTTGTTCATCTCTGAATTATCATTGTATTGCATGTGTTTTAAAACTACAGAGTTTTGATCATAAAACGAAGGATTTAAATATCATCTTACTAAGACATATAGAGTGACGACTGATATGCATTTCATGTAAGTATATCTGCTAAACTGTCACAAAGATCAGAATGTGATTATACTTTTTGGCTGTATAAATAGCATCTGCACCAAATTGCATATTTTTGCTCAGTTTGGGCCTCTGAATAAAACTGAGGTGTTTTTTCCTCCTGAATATAAACTCCATATTCTCATATGAGCCATTAAAGTTTTAAACATTACACTCAACAAAAACACATACGCTTACTTTAAATTTATATATATATATACACTCACCTAAAGGATTATTAGGAACACCTGTTAAATTTTTCATTAATGCAATTATCTAATCAACCAATCACATGGCAGTTGCTTCAATGCATTTAGGGGTGTGGTCCTGGTCAAGACAATCTCCTGAACTCCAAACTGAATGTCAGAATGGGAAAGAAAGGTGATTTAAGCAATTTTGAGCGTGGCATGGTTGTTGGTGCCAGACGGGCCGGTCTGAGTATTTCACAATCTGCTCAGTTACTGGGATTTTCACGCACAACCATTTCTAGGGTTTACAAAGAATGGTGTGAAAAGGGAAAAACATCCAGTATGCGGCAGTCCTGTGGGCGAAAATGCCTTGTTGATGCTAGAGGTCAGAGGAGAATGGGCCGACTGATTCAAGCTGATAGAAGAGCAACTTTGACTGAAATAACCACTCGTTACAACCGAGGTATGCAGCAAAGCATTTGTGAAGCCACAACACGCACAACCTTGAGGCGGATGGGCTACAACAGCAGAAGACCCCACCGGGTACCACTCATCTCCACTACAAATAGGAAAAAGAGGCTACAATTTGCACAAGCTCACCAAAATTGGACAGTTGAAGACTGGAAAAATTTTGCCTGGTCTGATGAGTCTCGATTTCTGTTGAGACATTCAGATGGTAGAGTCAGAATTTGGCGTAAACAGAATGAGAACATGGATCCATCATGCCTTGTTACCACTGTGCAGGCTGGTGGTGGTGGTGTAATGGTGTGGGGGATGTTTTCTTGGCACACTTTAGGCCCCTTAGTGCCAATTGGGCATCGTTTAAATGCCACAACCTACCTGAGCATTGTTTCTGACCATGTCCATTACTTTATGACCACCATGTACCCATCCTCTGATGGTTACTTCCAGCAGGATAATGCACCATGTCACAAAGCTCGAATCATTTCAAATTGGTTTCTTGAACATGACAATGAGTTCACTGTACTAAAATGGCCCCCACAGTCACCAGATCTCAACCCAATAGAGCATCTTTGGGATGTGGTGGAACGGGAGCTTCGTGCCCTGGATGTGCATCCCACAAATCTCCATCAACTGCAAGATGCTATCCTATCAATATAGGCCAACATTTCTAAAGAATGCTTTCAGCACCTTGTTGAATCAATGCCACGTAGAATTAAGGCAGTTCTGAAGGCAAAAGGGGGTCAAACACAGTATTAGTATGGTGTTCCTAATAATCCTTTAGGTGAGTGTATATATATATATATATATATATATATATATATATATATATATATATATACATACATACATAGTCACATGCATATCGTTTCAAAGCAGCTTTAAAGAAAATGCATGCCACCGTCTCTTTACAGGTGTTGGGTCATTATCAGGAACATTATCAGGAAGGCTATTCCATAGTTTTGGTGCCAAATATGAAAACGTTCTCCCTCCTTTAGTGGACTTAGATATCCTAGGTACTACCAGAAGCCCTGAGTTTAGTGATCTTAAAGAGCGAGATGGATTGTAGGCCGATAGAAGATCAGTTAAATACACAGGAGCTAAACCGTTTTAGGGCCTTATAGGTCAGTAGCAATACTTTATAAATGATACAGAACTTAATAGGTGTCACAAGCACGCCAGATTCCACCCTCTCCCAGACACAGCGCTCACTGTCGCCCGAGTACCGATCACACGCACCTGCACTTCATTATCACTGCAATCGCCACCTGCACTTAAGCCCCACGCATTCACTCAGTCACTGTCCAGTCTCGTTTGCACACGCTCACGCTTATGCTTGCTTCTACGGACTCACCTGTGTTAACCTACCTGTTCTCCCAGTCTCCTGAGTGTCTCCTCGTCCTGTCTCCTGGCTCCGTGTCTCCATCGCTCCAGCATCCTGCTCTCCGTGTAACCTACAACCAGATGTATAGTATTACCATTGGCATTCCCATCCCATTGGACTACCTCTTCTGTTACTCACCTCATCTGCTCACAACCTGGTCCTGTTAATAAACTCTGTTTACCCCTGTCATCAGTTCTCCGTGTCCCCTTCTGTATTGTGACAATAGGTAACTAGTGTAGAGATGATATAATTGGTGTTATGTGATCATATTTTCTTGACCTATAGTATGAAGTCTATATATATAGCAGCTGCATTTTGGACTACTTGTAGCTTGTGTATTGAGGATGCACTTAGTAGGCCTAATGCATTACAGTAATCTAGTCTAGAGGTCATGAATGCATAGCTTTTCGCATCAGAGAGAGATAGCATGTTCCGTAGCTTAGCGATGTTTCTGAGGTGGACGAAGGCTCTCTTTGTAACATATGTAATTATAATAAAGTTGCTGTCTAATATAACACCCAGGTCTTTAACTGTAGAGGGGGATGAAGTAACAGTACATTCTTCTATGCAAATTATATTCTAAGAGAAACTGTGTACAGGTTTTTGGTCCAATAACAGTCTTATCTGAATTTAATAGGAGAAAATTATAGGTCATCCAATATTTTATATCTTTAACACACTCTCAGCTTGGATAATTTAGAGATTTTATCTGGTCGTACTGAAATATATAACTGAGTATCATCGGCGTAACAGTGGAAACTAATTCCATATTTTCTTATAATATTACCAAGTGTCAGCATATATATTGAGAATAACAGAGGGCCTAACACAGATCCTTGTGGCACTCCATAATTTACTGACGTTAACTATTCTCCCCCATTTAAATACACAAAATGGTTACCCATGATTTACTCACCCTCAAGTAGGGTTGGGTACCGTTCACATTTTAACCATTATCGGTACCCAACGGTACCTTTTTTCGGTACTTTAGGGATGTTTACATTAATAACTATAAATAACCTGTAAGTCATTTATAGAAGTGTTATTGACTTTATGCCAGAGCTGCCCTGGTCTCTGTCTGCCATTGTCTGTGATGTTTGATTACTGTATTATTTACTAGTAAATAGTAGGCTACTAGGTATTTATTTTAATTCATAAAAACAACCATATTATTTTTTTATTTAATTTCTATGAAAAGATTTCCCACAGATTATGTGTTGTGTATTTTCTTGTAATCAAATGAAGATAGATATTAATTTAATTTATCTTTCAATTTAATTAAACTTCTTTTGTCAAACAAAATGCTGCACAATTGAGCTTCATATGGTTAAAATTAAAACATGAACAAAAGTTTTAATTTATTACTTAAAAGATAAAGTTTTGATTATTATTATTAATTGAGAGTATTTAAATTCTACTGTACAACAGTAATGTATTTGTCATGTTAGTCGAACTTTTATTTTGACGGGTTGCCGTGAAGACCTTTGAGTTTCTGTGTGTTTATGACATGACGGCAGTTTTTCTCAAATGAAACCATAGACTGTAAAAAAATATGGACGTAATGTCCGTGACGTCACCCATAGGATTCTGATGAGCAGTTTTGAAGCATAAAGTATGGTCGAGATGGCGACCTGTTACACTGTTACACTTCTGCAGGAACCAATCACAGACTGGCTTATCCACCTGGTGCACTATTGGCGGGTTTAACGCGATGATCTGAATTATGCTCGTTGATCACGCCTCTTGTGCAGTAGAAAATACAGAGCAGACTCACCAGACCAATGTTCAATCTTAAACTGAGCTTGGTCTGGTGATAGCCAGACAACTTCTTTTAGACTCTATTTCATGACCGGTGTTTTGTTTTGCTCTATACTCTGCACTTCTGCGTTCGTCAATACGCATGCATCAAGGGTCAAGGGTTACTCTTTTAGTCAACTTGTGTTCCGCTGACCGCAGGAAGCTAGTTATTTTAGTCTATAAAGTTTTAAATATGGATATTTTTCGTACACAAAAAATATTCACTTTGCTTCAGAAGGCCTTTATTAAACCCCGGAGCAGTGTGGAGAAGTTATATGATGGATAGATGCACTTTTATGGACTTCATAAACACAACCATTCACTGCCATTATAAAGCTTGGAAGAGCCAGGACATTTTTTAAATAACTCCGATTGTATTCGTCTGAAAGAAGAATGTCATACACACATGACTTGAGGGTATAGGGTTGGGGTGGGGTAGGGATGTACAAATTTCGGTACCTGAGAATGCATCTGGTGATATAGACTAGTGTCTGTGAATATTAAACCGCAAAAACAAATCCTGCGTGTCTCTGTGCGAATGAGTGCCGTAGAAGCATGGTTCACACACACACACACACACACACACACACACACACACACACACACACACACACACACACACACACACACACACACACACACACACACACACACACACACACACACACACACACACACACACACACACACACACACACACTCATTATCGCGCTCACTATCACTATGACGGTCACATGTTTCCATCTCTGCCGTCTCGAGAAGCACGAACATCATCTCCGGAGCCACTGAGAGTCACTTCATGGGCATTTTACCGTTTCATTCAAGCCTGCCACAGTTTCTCTTGAAGCCAATACGGAAGTGATATATATACTGAAATTCATCGACTGGCCCCTAGAGACAGACTCCAGAAGAGAGCAGAATCTCATTGAGCTCATGTTAAAATGCCCAACTTTACAGCAGATTAAAACATGTTTACAGTCTGGGACAAATTGTGGTTTTGATCTATACGGCTAATTTTGCCCTTCATGACGACTGTGAGGGGGTGAATTATTTTATAACTCATTCGTTTACATTATATAAAAGCATTAAAGTTCTGCATAATTAAGGGCGTGGCCACTTCGAGTGACAGGTGGATAGCCCTTTATCTGCTCTCTGTTAGTCATCGCGTCAGTTAAGCTCCCCCACGTCCCGCCTCTTTGCCCATTTTCTGTGTGTGTGTGTGTGTGTGTGTGTGTGTGTGTGTGTGTGTGTGTGTGTGTGTGTGTGTGAACCACGCTTCTACGGCATTCATTCGCACAGAGACACGCAGGATTTGTTTTTGCGGTTTAATATTCACAGACACTAGTCTATATCACCAGATGCGTTCTCAGGTACCGAAATTTGTACATCCCTACCCCACCCCAACCCTATACCCTCAAGTCATAGGTGTGTATGACATTCTTCTTTCAGACGAATACAATCGGAGTTATTTAAAAAATGTCCTGGCTCTTCCAAGCTTTATAATGGCAGTGAATGGTTGTGTTTATGAAGTCCATAAAAGTGCATCTATCCATCATATAACTTCTCCACACGGCTCCGGGGTTTAATAAAGGCCTTCTGAAGCAAAGTGAATATTTTTTGTGTAAGAAAAATAACCATATTTAAAACTTTATAGACTAAAATAACTAGCTTCCTGCGGTCAGCGGAACACAAGTTGACTAAAAGAGTGACCCTTGACGCATGCGTATTGACGAACGCAGAAGCGCAGAGTATAGAGCAAAACAAAACACCGGTCATGAAATAGAGTCTAAAAGAAGTTGTCTGGCTATCACCAGACCAAGCTCAGTTTAAGATTGAACATTGGTCTGGTTAGTCTGCTCTGTATTTTCTACTGCACAAGAGGCGTGATCAACGAGCATAATTCAGATCATCGCGTTAAACTCGCCAATAGCGCACCAGGTGGATAAGCCAGTCTGTGATTGGTTCCTGCAAAAGTGTAACAGAAGCAGTAGAAATGAATGTACAGGTTTCCAGACGGAGCTGCTGGGCGAAATCAAATCGCCGGCAGATCAGGCTGGGTTTACCCTGTCTATAAAACAAGTATTTTTAAAGAGAAATGCTGGAGGATTTCGATATTAGAGAAGAGGGGCTTGAGTTTGTTGCCCAGCTCGATCCGCGAGAGGCGTCAAAGCTTGAGATGCTCCTGTACATCACCTCAAGGGTCACTCTTTCCCATAAGTCGACTTGTGTACCGCTGACTGACGGAAGTTAGTTATTTTAGTCTATAAAGTTTTAAATATGGATATTTTCTTTACACAAAAGCGCCACTTCTCTTCAGAAGGCTTTTATTAACCAGTGGAGCCGTGTGGAGCAGTTATATGATGGATAGATGCACTTTTATGGACTTCAAAAACGACACAACCATTCACTGCCATTATCAAGCTTGGAAGAGCTAGGACTTTTTTTAATATAATTCTGATTGTGTTCGTCTGAAGGAAGAATGACTTGAGGTTGGATAATTTTCATTTTTAGGTGAACTATCCCTTTAATACCTGTCCCTGAATACCAGTGTAATTTTGTAGTCGATCTAAGAGTATTTTATGATCTATGGTGTTGAACGCAGCACTAAGATCAAGTAAAACTAGTGTTGAGATGCAACACCTGAATCCGGACTTAAATTGTTCATATATATCTTTTTTTTGTTGATGTTGCAAGGAGGAGCACAATTGAGCGGACACAACTTTTCCTAGTATTTTAGACATAAATGGAAAATTTGAAATTGGTCTGTAATTTGCTAATTCATTTTTAGATTAGATTAGATTCAACTTTATTGTCATTACACAAGTACAAGTACAAGGCAACAAAATGCAGTTTAGGTCTAACCAGAAGTGCAATAGCAGCAAGAGCAGGATATACAGTGGTTGAGTAAGTGCAGGACATGGAAATGTACTGAATATATATAAATATGTATAAATAGAGAGATGGTTATTACTATAAACAGAACTGAATTTACAGGTGAATATGTACAGTGAATAAATATACAGCCAATTGTCTAATTGTGGTTTCTTAATGAGAGGCTTAATATATATATTTTGTCTAAAGTTTCAACAAACTGTTCCATTTCAACAAATAGATTTTTCTGACTATTACTTTATTAGTCAGGCTTTATAGGATTAATAAATAAATACCTCCAGTAAGACTAATATGCATGTTACAGGGATTCATCATAATGCAGGCTTCATGTTCTTTGAATGAAGGCCAGTATTGTATACCTATATTAAGCCATTCCACTGGTCTCAGTTCAGTAAAATGACACTCTGCATTGCGTGTTGTATTCACAAATTTACATTAAGTATAAAGCCTAAAGGGATTTCCTTTCGTTTTTGAGCTGTGCATGCAAATATTCTGTATGCATATAATACCCAGATGATACACTACAATGGTCAAAATGTGCCTATATAACTAGGACAATGTAGCCTACAGTACATCCCCCCCCCCCCCCCCCCCCCCACACACACACACTCTTTTGTTTGGAGTTTATATCGGTCTACAGTAGTACAGTATCAACAAAGCTGCAAGGGACATTTGTATCGTGCCTCCATCTGCCGGACAGACCCTGTTACTGCAGTCAGCGCCATTAAACCGAGCGCTCGCCTACCACAAGCCTCCAGCAGGCGGAGCTACACTTCCATATATGGTCCGTGTCTTACTGCAGTGGGCGGGACCTCTAATCCGATTGGCTCAACGGGTGTCCATCAACTCCGGTCGATAGCAAACGAGCTAACTAGCTCAACACAGATAAAATACAGTGGCAGGAGCACAACAGCGCTAAACCGGCGGGTTACTTATTTAAATATATTTATTTTTTTGTTAAATATTGAAACATTCAATCGGATAATTGCAGAAACTGGGGCGAAAGGAGAGGTATGTGGATTTTTGTGTCAGTAATAATAAGTTAATTGGAAACAGTAGCTCAGCTTACACGCTACTAGACACAAACACACTAGCGTAACGCTGATGCCAATAACTACAGCAACATTCATGTGTTATTAAACACATTTTAATAGAGTTAAAGATATGTGTTGTTGAATCTATACAGAACAATTCACATTCTGTAAATTCTTTTTATAAGTGTATCCTTGTTAATTTGAATAAACATCATTTGTTTGCTGGTTTGTTTATTTGTTTTGCTAACTTGTGTGCCATTGTTGTTTGTTTTGAACATTTTATTAACCTAAAGTACATAGTATTAACCTTAAAAAGCTTTAGAATTTACCTTTAGTTGCTTGAACATCTCTACAATAACATATATAATATAATAACATGTAATATATTAGTAATAATCACTATTTAAAGGGACAGTTCACCCAAAAATGATAATTCTGTCATTTACTCGCACTCAAGTTGTCCCAAACCTGTATGAATTTACTGCTCCTGTTGAACACAAATTAAGATATTTTGAAGATTATGGGTAACCAAACAGTCGCTGGGCCCCGTTGACTTCCATAGTATTTTTTCTCCTCCATACTATGGAAGTAAATGGGGACCATCAACTGTTTGATTGGTTACTGATATTATTCAAAATATCATCTTTTGTCTTAAGAAGAAGAAAGAAATTCATACATGTTTGTAATAATATGAGTTATGGATAACAATTAAAATTTTTGGGTGAACTGTCCCTTTAAATGAGCACAGGCTAAAACTATGTTTACAAAGGGTTTATGGGGAATGCGTTATGAGCGTAAAATACATTCACATGTACAGAAACATGAGAAGGTACGACCCTGTAAACAGTTGCTGAATTGTTGTATTTTGTTTTAAAGGTCCCGTTCTTCGTGATCCCACTGTTCAAACTTTAGTTAGTGTGTAATGTTGCTGTTAGAGCATAAATAATACCTGTAAAATTATAAAGCTCAAAGTTCAATGCCAAGCGAGATATTTTATTTAACAGAAGTTCCCTTTCAAAGCCTACAGCGAAACGGCTGGCTTGGACTACATCCTGGTACTTCCTTCATAAATGACGTCAGTAGAACAGTAGAACAGACTAACCTCCGCCCACAAGACTACACGAAAAAAGGGGGCGTGGTCTTGTTGCTGTCCCACGTGGAGAAGAGGAAGTGTTGCGTGGAGAAGAGGAAGTGTTGCGTTTGAGTGTGTTTGTCGCCATGTCGTCGAGACGCTGTTATTTTCATCCCGGAGTCAAATCACCTTTGTTTGGCTTTCCCAGGGACGCTGTAGAGATCATTGAGCGCATACATCTCCCGTTAAGAGGCGTGACCGTTACGTGCGCTAAGCTGCTGTCGAATCACAACACAGGAACCGTGACACTTTCGCTAAGCTGCGGTCAAATCACAACACGGGAACCGCTGGCACAATCAGAACTCGTTACGTATTTCTGAAGGAGGGACTTCATAGAACAAGGAACTCATCAGCCGTTTTTAGGACAGTGAAAACAGCGGTGTACAGATGAGTAAATTGTGTGAAAAATACTGGGTTTTTTTTAACCGCGAAACATGAACACATGTTATATTGCACACTGTAAACACAATCAAAGCTTCAAAAAAACACGAAGAACGGGACCTTTAATTCTGTTAAATAAGTTTAGTATTTAGTATAAGTATTAACTTGCTAATATTTCTATTATAGACTACTTATATAACACTTTAAAGGTGCACTATGTAATTTTTTTTTCAGTAAGATATCCAAAAACCACTAGGCTAGTGCTGTATATATTTTGTTCAGTTGAGTATTTACAATATCTCAAATGTTTCCGACTATTTGTCAATCGTGAGAAATTGCTCTTTTACCCGAGGAAACGGGACGTGTGAGGGAGTCGCCTGTCGATGACATCATATCTGCGTTGCCCTCGGTTTCTGGTTTTATTCTGCAGAAACGCTTTACTCTCACTGCAGTGTGAACAAGTGTCATAGCAGCGGCTGAGAGAACGCACAGAGTAACGCCATCACACCATCAACACACTCAGATGTGTCTAATATGATCAGCAGAGCTGCGTTACCTCATAGACTTGGTCGGCGTCGTGTCATAGCTGGGGGCGGAGTCGACGTGGGGGGAAACAGTCCATTCCCCCACAATGTAAATGGATGTGGTTAACCCAGTTTAGCCGGTGTAGAATCACTTTTGCTGCTCGACAGAGTAAGATATATAGAAAAACTGAGCCGTATTGGGTCGGATTGTCCGTACAGTATCTGTGACTGATAAACGACCCGACGGAATCAATGTCATTTTCTCATCAAAACACATGCAGCTCCCCCGACCCCCATATGACATACCAACTTCATAAATCACCCAGTCTTTCCATGAAGACGTTCATTCAGTGTTCCTCAGTTTAACGGATTTAAAGTATGTATTACATACCGTTTTAAAATGATCATAAAACGTGTCTTGTGCTATGAAATTGATATTTGGAGTTGACAATATGTTGTCAGTGTCACAATATTATTAGAATTACTGACAATAGCAACGTTTTTTCATTTACTTTTTTATAGCAACCGTCTTCATCAAAAGACTGGGTGATTTATGAAGTAGCCGAGCTATTATGTCGTGTAATATTTGTGGGAGCAGCTGCATTTTGACGAGAAAATGTTCAAGTGTTGTGCATATAATGTGACTATCAGCTTGAAGCTCAAGCATGAGCCCTTCCCATCATCAAATAAAGAAGACTTTTGAATGTTTTGTACATTAATAACCTCACGCATTATGTGGCTGTGACCGCTCATCGTGAAAAACTGCTTTAACGATAAATTGAGTCCCGTGACAAGTATGACTTTATTGCCGTTTTGTTCAACAAAATTTTGCCATTGCAATTAATGAAATCTGTTTTTTAATCTTTACAATAATACCAGCATCGTGTAGTGCAAATGTTTAATTGTAATGGACGTATTGAACAGGCTTTCGGAATTGATGAACGGCTCCGTATAAAACTTCAGATCAGGGTTTACTAGAAGTGCAGAACGCCATATGGCAACTTTTCAAGACTGCACCAAGCAAAAATAAATCGTAATCATTACAAAGAGTTTAAAGATAAAGTGTCTAACAAGGTCTACATACATTAATTCTAATGGATTGTTTTCCAACATGGCATATGGCAGATATGACGTTTTGTGGGCGTTCTAAGGCTGCGTTCACACTGCAGGCTGAAACGACCCAATTCCGATTTTTTTGCCCTTATGCGACCTGTATCTGATCTTTTCATGACAGTCTGAACGACACAGATCCGATCTTTTCAAATGCGACCCAGGCCACTTGGGTATGTGGTCCAAATCCGATACATATCCGATCTTTTGAAATGCGTCTTCAGTCTGAACTGCCAGGTCACATGTATCCGACCCGCACGTCGTTGATACGCGACAAACGTCGTCATTGTACGTTGAAGTAGGCGGGAAATTAAAAAAAATAAACAACTATGGCGGACGATGCTGAGACCAGTCAGTGGAAGGGAATTAACATGAGAAGGTTGTAATGGTGCTGGCTCCGTTGTGAAAATAACTTTAATAAAGCTAAACGAACTCCAATGCTGACACCCATATTTGGCTACTTCCGTAAACAACAAGTGACGTCGTTGACCGTTGAGTACTCTTCTGCACATGCGGGTCACTTCTGGGTCATTTCACGTTCACACAGGAGATCACAAAAGATCGCATTTAATTGGAAATGTGAACGGCCTTGCAAAAAAATCGCATTTTTTCAAAAAATCGGAATTGAGCATTAAGCCCTGCAGTGTGAACGCAGCCTAAGTAATCTAAAGTCTATACTCATGACCGGAGAAGAGGAAGTGGCGCCGGCGACTGTGTCATAATAAAAGTCCCGCTGCTCGCGAGGCGTGTGTTGCGTTCATCTTATTAACAATCGCTCCAGCGGTTCCTCAGCTCCACAACACTCGGTCCTGCTCTGCTTCACACTACAGTAATGTTAATAATCACATCCATCAACATGATTTCTGCCCGAGTCCTATCCCGATTCTTTCCCACCGGCTGTGAGGTGAAGACCACATGTCCCAAGATTCTGCGCTCAAACGTGGCGTCATCAAACTATAGGGGTGGGAGAAAAGGTTGATGCGTCGCGATTCGTTATCCATTGATTCAGAATCGATTCTGTGTTCAATTCAAACGGCCACTTCACCAGTGTGTGCGCGCGCGGTCACCGGCCAAACAGAACAACCCGTTGATAGGCGAACGTTCGTATGCTGGTGAATTGGCTTCGTTTAAGATAAAATGGACAAACTACGACCTGCTCGCACCCGTGGGGACACTTTTCCCGGTGAGAGGGTTCAACACCTGCACGTTTTATGCAGTTTTTCCGCAGTTTTGCACAAACGCCTTACAGCAGTCGCTCCTCCGTTTCTCTGGCCGCTGTGTGTCTGCGCTCGCTGCGGCTGCCTCTCCATTTCAGAAATGTATTTTGCTTATTAAATGCAACGTTTTTAATTTCAAAAGCATTTCTAAATTTAGTTCATATTTCCAACAAACGAAATTCTGAGCCAAAATAACGAAGTGGTGCTCAAGTAGGCTATACGGCGCTTTCCTTGCCATTAATGATTAATAACACTCCTATGTCTCCGATGCGGTGGCCGGGACATAAACCTGCCAACATCCGTGGCATAATTTTTGGAATGACTTATCAAATATCGCTGAGCTACTGCACAATGTTTCAAACGAATGGAAAATTCTGAACAAAGACTTCGTTTGGCGATGTCTCTAACGTGACTGTTGCAGCTCGGCAAGTTCTCTCATGTGAGATGTTATGCTTTTCTTCTGCATTAGCCTATGTTTTAAAGATTTTTTTGAGGCTCTAACCAAAGTAAACTTTTTTTTTTTTTTTTGCTTTAAAGAAATTTTTTGTTAAAATGTTCTGAAGAAACTGAAAGATTGTCACACTTGGTTGTAAATTGAGAACTGTTTATTCTTAATGATTGTTCTTTGCAATTGTATGGCTTATCATGTTTCATTCAGAGCTTGTTAATCTTGAATATAACTTTGTTAATAAAATAAAAGTATTGAAAGAAATCTTCATAATCATTTTTAATATGGCAATACTGTCAAACAGATATTCTAACTAAAAACAAAACGCACATTAGCTCCAATTTTGGTTAAAATGTAAAGTTCATGTGTTTGCACAGCAGGATAATTAGTTACCAAAAATGTATGTTAAGAATCGTTTTGGGAATCGGATCGCTACTCCCAGAATCAGAATCGAATCGTTAAGTGCCTTAAAGCTACACTGTGTGATATTCCCATCTAGCGGTGAAAAGGTATATGACCATCCAGTAAATATTAGTTTCTGTTCCTCCCAATTCCGATTTCATTTTAACTCCTACGGTGGCCGATTTAGTCCAAGATTAACATGGTTTCCAGTTCAATCCAGCAATCCCCCTCTTCACATTCGACACGGTGCCATCAAGTGCTAAAACGCGAAAGGCGAAGCTTGAATTTACGGGTATGTCCCTCTTTGGCTAATGTACTTTCAAGATGGAGAGGCAAATGGCGACCCCCATTCGAACCCCTTACCCGTATGTATTTTCAATGGCATATTATAAACTTACGAGAATACTTTATTACTTGAAAGAAGTAAATATACATTAATGAGGACATATATTTTTGAAAGAACTAAGTGTTTTTAGCTAAGAATAAACTAAAAAAGTTACACAGTGTAGCTTTAAGATTCCCACCCCTATCAAACTACGCCTTTGTTTTGAACGGGCGGCCTCTAGCGGACGGAAAAGTTACATAGTGCAGCTTTAAAACAAAGCAAACAGGCACGTGTAAATGTATGTGTGTACATAAATAAATTGAAGAATTTAAGAAAAGGCCTAGTAAAGAAGCTTTGTGAAATGCAATGAGAGACGTTGATGAATTTTGTTGTTTTTCTATAATTGATAATCTCTGTTTATTTCATTCTGTAGGAGAATGGTCGTCCCTGATGGTGGAAGTGTCATTCAGCCAGCCGATAATGGTGACGCAGATGGGACGATGTCCAGTTCTGAGCCAGAGTTCGGTCCGAACCTGACCACGGTGGAGCTCGAGGAGGTCCGTAAGCTTCAGGAGCTGGTGCGACGCCTGGAGGTCCAAAATCAAGCCCTGCGCAACAGGGGAAGCAAACTAGTGCTGGGGGGCGCCAGCAACAGCAACATCACTACAGGAAGTAACATTAATAACCTGCACGAGGTCATGGACACTTCTCCCAGAGCGGACGATGCTGTAAACTTGGAGCGGTCACCTCCGGCGGGCAGCAGTAGCAGCGAGGACATGTCTCCACTGCCTGACGCCTGCAGGCCGGACGATGAGGAGCAGCAGGATGGCTTCTTACCGTGTGCTTCTGGCTCCAAACAAACACTGGCACGCTTTGTCACAAGTCTGTCTCCAGGCGTCTGTGATTCAGAGACTCTGGGAGCAGGTCATGCGGGTATGGACCACTCCGCCCTGGACGAGGTGGATGTACTTGACTTGGAGATGTGTGCTCAGGCCGAGGATGAAGACAGCTGGTGGGTGTATTGTTCTTTCGGTAACACTTTATTTCACCGTGTCCTTGTTTCACATTACGTGTAGTTACTATAGTAACGACTATAAATTATGCATAATATGCAACTAACCCAAAACCAGCCCCCCCAACCCTATAGCAGGGGTGCCCAATCCTGCAAAGTTCACTTCCAACCATGATCCAACACAATTATCAAGTGCTCCTGAAGATCTTCATTAGTTGGTTCAGTTGCGTCTGATCAGGGCTGGAGCTGAACTTTGCAGGAAGGGAGATCTTCAGAAACCGGTTGGTCATTAAAGGTCCCCTTCTTCGTGATCTCATCCAATCAAAGCTTCAAAAAGACACGAAGAACGGGACCTTCAATATTACTCACTTAAATCTATAACTACACTGAACAAGGACACTTTAACATAATGTGTAATCGTTTTCTTATTATTATAATAACATTTAGCACTAAATATGTACTACACTTTTTCTTTGAAAAATGTAAGAGTAGCAGGATGACGATGCTAGAGTTGGTGAGTGGTTGCTGGGTATTCTGTGTTAGTTAGTATTGCTAAGTGACTCCTTACTGGATCAGTTTAAAAGAGCCCATCCTTTAATGTACACCCAGAAATGATAATAATTTCCTCACCCTTATGTTGTTCCAAACCCGTAAGACTTCTTCAGAACCCAAATAAAGACATTTTTAAGATCAGTTGTGGAAGCTCAAGCATGTTCGCTTGACGTCCGAGAACCAATGAGGTTCATTCTTGTGTTACGCATCACATTTGAGCTTCAGCAAGAACCAATGAGGTTCATTCTCGTGTTACGCATCACGTTTGAGCTTCAGCAAGAACCAATGAGGTTCATTCTCGTGTTACGCATCACGTTTGAGCTTCTGCAAGAACCAATGAGGTTCATTCTTGTGTTACGCAGCACGTTTGAGCTTCAGCAAGAACCAATGAGGTTCATTCTCGTGTTACGCATCACGTTTGAGCTTCTTCAAGAACCAATGAGGTTCATTCTCGTGTTACGCATCACGTTTGAGCTTCTTCAAGAACCAATGAGGTTCATTCTCGTGTTACGCATCACGTTTGAGCTTCAGCAAGAACCAATGAGGTTCATTCTCATGTTACGCATCACGTTTGAGCTTCAGCAAGAACCAATGAGGTTCATTCTCGTGTTACGCATCACGTTTGAGCTTCAGCAAGAACCAATGAGGTTCATTCTCATGTTACGCAGCACGTTTTAGCTTCTGCAAGAACCAATGAGGTTCATTCTCATGTTACGCATCACGTTTGAGCTTCTGCAAGAACCAATGAGCTTCATTCTCGTGTTACGCATCACGTTTGAGCTTCAGCAAGAACCAATGAGGTTCATTCTCATGTTACGCAGCACGTTTTAGCTTCTGCAAGAACCAATGAGGTTCATTCTCATGTTACGCATCACGTTTGAGCTTCAGCAAGAACCAATGAGGTTCATTCTCATGTTACGCATCACGTTTGAGCTTCAGCAAGAACCAATGAGGTTCATTCTCGTGTTACGCATCACGTTTGAGCTTCAGCAAGAACCAATGAGGTTCATTCTCATGTTACGCAGCACGTTTTAGCTTCTGCAAGAACCAATGAGGTTCATTCTCATGTTACGCATCACGTTTTAGCTTCTGCAAGAACCAATGAGGTTCATTCTCATGTTACGCATCACGTTTGAGCTTCAGCAAGAACCAATGAGGTTCATTCTCATGTTACGCAGCACGTTTTAGCTTCTGCAAGAACCAATGAGGTTCATTCTCATGTTACGCATCACGTTTGAGCTTCAGCAAGAACCAATGAGGTTCATTCTCGTGTTACGCATCACGTTTGAGCTTCAGCAAGAACCAATGAGGTTCATTCTCATGTTACGCAGCACGTTTTAGCTTCTGCAAGAACCAATGAGGTTCATTCTCATGTTACGCATCACGTTTGAGCTTCTTCAAGAACCAATGAGGTTCATTCTCGTGTTACGCATCACGTTTGAGCTTCAGCAAGAACCAATGAGGTTCATTCTCATGTTACGCATCACGTTTGAGCTTCAGCAAGAACCAATGAGGTTCATTCTCGTGTTACGCATCACGTTTGAGCTTCAGCAAGAACCAATGAGGTTCATTCTCATGTTACGCAGCACGTTTTAGCTTCTGCAAGAACCAATGAGCTTCATTCTCGTGTTACGCATCACGTTTGAGCTTCTGCAAGAACCAATGAGCTTCATTCTCGTGTTACGCGTAGGGCTGGGTGATAAAACGATAATTATATGTATTGCGATAGACACGTAATCGATATCAATAAAAAATGCTTTCGATAAAACGTTCGATCATTTTTTTTTCTTCGCCGGAAGAAACCAGAGGTTGCGAAGCAAGTTTGGTTGCATGAACAAAGGCACTCACTCTGTGGTAACCAAGCAACGTAGGAAGTGACAGGCTAACAGCCAATCATGTAACTGTATCAGGTTTGGCTGCGCCATCATTGTCTCGTGTTGGATTCATTCTTCAGTAACAGAACCGGCGTGGAGTGATAACTGGAAAATGATTGCCGCAGCGAGCGAAGAAATGTTGATAAAACAGGAAAACCAAGTCAGCTCACCAGTTATAATATATGTCTTATAAGTCTGACCGTCGTCCCCATCAAGACTGGTCAGCGCGAGCCTCCGCTGACAGCGCGCGCGTGCCTCGTTCGTTTGTGCTATTCTTGACTTTGGCTGAATCCGAAATCGCCCCCTAAACCCTCAATCAGTATTCCCTACTTTAGTCCACTAATACAGTTCACTTGAAGGAGTGAATGAAAACAAGTGAGCGAATTCAGACAGCCGCTGTGTGTTCATCGGCTGTACACTCGTTATTGCGGTGCAAAGTGGGATAGAATGAGTGCACTCAATAACGTTCACTATGGTTTCGGACACCACTACAAATGGCTGTCCCCTCAAATAATGCCCTATTCTAGGCATAGGGGGCGATTTCGGATTCAGCCTTTGAAACTACATGGAGAGGTAATGATCCTCTGCATCAGTGCCTTATGACAAAGCATCTAAACGCTAACAGTTACAAAGAAATAACGGAGGCACTGCACCTTAATGTTAAGGGATAATTAAATGTTCATTGTGATTTTTAGACTTGTGTTTACATTTTAATTATTTTATGAGAGTTTTCCATGGTTGTGTTGACATTTCTGCCTTTATAACTGAGGGGATTATAATCAGAGGTTAAGTTTAAAACAAAAATTATTAAATGTAAAATATTTTTCTTCTGGTCCCTATTTTAAATGGGTCATAAAATATATCAATAATTATCGATATCGACCGATATGAAGCGCTTATATCGTGATACAGTTTTCAGCCATATCGCCCAGCCCTAGTTACGCGTCACGTTTGAGCTTCTGCAAGAGCCAATGAGGTTCATTCTCATGTTACGCATCACGCTTGAGCTTCAAGAACCAATGAGGTTCATTCTCGTGTTACGCAGCATGCTTGAGCTTCTGCAAGAGCCAATGAGGTTCATTCTCGTGTTACGCATCACGCTTGAGCTTCTTCAAGAACCAATGAGGTTCATTCTCGTGTTACGCATCACGCTTGAGCTTCTGCAAGAACCAATGAGGTTCATTCTTGTGTTACGCATCACGTTTGAGCTTCTGCAAGAGCCAATGAGGTTCATTCTCATGTTACGCATCACGCTTGAGCTTCTGCAAGAGCCAATGAGGTTCATTCTCGTGTTACGCATCACGCTTGAGCTTCTTCAAGAACCAATGAGGTTCATTCTCGTGTTACGCAGCACGTTTGAGCTTCTGCAAGAACCAATGAGGTTCATTCTTGTGTTACGCATCACGTTTGAGCTTCTGCAAGAGCCAATGAGGTTCATTCTTGTGTTACGCAGCACGTTTGAGCTTCTGCAAGAGCCAATGAGGTTCATTCTCGTGTTACGCAGCACGTTTGAGCTTCTGCAAGAGCCAATGAGGTTCATTCTCGTGTTACGCAGCACGTTTGAGCTTCTGCAAGAACCAATGAGGTTCAACCTCGTGTTACGCATCACGTTTGAGCTTCTGCAAGAACCAATGAGGTTCATTCTCGTGTTACGCAGCACGTCTTTGAGGTTTGTTCTTAAAAGCCTTAAGGGTTTGGCAAGTACTGTTCTCCTGGCAACTGCCAAACCTAGACTCATCCATCGGGTTGCAAAACAGAGAAGCTTGATTGGTCACTCCAGAGAACACGTCTCCACTGTTCTAGAGTCCAGTGGCGACATGCTTTACCCCACTGCATCCCACGCTTTGCGTTGCAATTCTATCCTAAAGAAGAGGCCAAATATTAAAGAAATCGTGGACATTTTTGGCTATTTTTAAACAAGGATTTGATAATGCTGTAAAGTGTAACAACAATCACCAGGTTATTGCTGCCGTCTGCAGGCATTTGGTTCATCTTCAAAACGCAGATTAAGATATTTTTATTAGCTATGTTTCCATCCAATGTGTTCAAGAGAACAAAATCATCAAAAAGCAATAGACGCTGTCATTAGGGCAGAGTAAATTTGAGTACTCGATTAAAAAAAAATCCTTGATTGCAATTTACCCGTGTCGATTAACCAGCAAAATACCCGAAGTGGTGCATTCCATGGACGAGAATCCAGAAACCGCATTATTAGACCATTTTACATTTAATAATATAGCATTGGGCTGTTGTAAAATCACAAAGTCTGCAATTCAATTAAAAATGAAGCTGGTTTTAAATGCGTGCAGGTTACGTGTTTCTAAGGGTGGGGATCCACTTGTCCATGCGATACTTCTGTCGCACCGCACTCCACTTTATTCCTATGGGTGACGTCAATCGACTTTAACGCGCACGCCAAGCATCCCGGGAAGGCGGCGCTGCATTTGAAAAAATGCTGCATGTTAAAAAAGCTGGCTGATGCCATCTTTATGCAAATTAATCCGTTGAACACGACTATCCAATACTATCAAAGAGACTACCTGTCTCTTGCAGGTATAAAACAAAACAACTACAACTAGACCTTGAGGAACGCCCATCAACGTACAAATATCATAAATAGGGTTGGGTACCGAAACCTGGTGCCAATATGGCCATTATCCATTATAAAGGATTTTAAATGACAAAACACATTCACTCACACATATATTTAAAAATCAGAATATAAGTACCGGTATACCGCGCATCCCTAGTTCATTGTAGAGCTGCAACTAACGATAATTTTTTCTGTCGACTAATCTAACGATTAGTTTTTCTGATGACTAATCTAATGATTATTTTTCTGTCGCCTGATCTAACGATTATTTTTTCCTGTCGACTGATCTAGCGATAATTTTTTCTGACGGCTCATCTAACGATTATTTTTCCACTTAGCCGGCTAATCTAATGATTATTTTTCCGGTTAGTCGCCTAATCTGCCGATTATATTTCAAAATTAATCTGATGATTCTTTTTGACTGATTATTGTATTTCAAAGAGGGTAGTGCATTTGTATATTATTTGAACATGAAATCAATGAATGAAACATGAAATCGATTTAACATGAAATCGATGACGTCGACGCGTCGTTGCAGCCCTAGTTCATTGCATTTCACAGTTAAAGTCTAAACCCTCACTGTAGCATTTCTATCGTAAAGAAGTGGCCAAATATTAAAGATTAAGTAGACATTTGAATTAAATGTTGTTTGACTAATATTAAACACAAATTTGATCTGCTGTAAAGTGTAACAGGAACAATCATCAGGCTGTTGGAGCCCTCTGCAATACATAATGTACAGATGATGATTGTTTATAATATGTATATTACATTATGTATTTTAACATTGTTATTCAATAAAACCATATGATTACTTGCTTTTGATACTTTCTTTGAACCAATTATTTGCTTCATTGTTATATGTATTTTAAGTAATTTTAAAGGCTATTGTCCACACAGGTTTATTTTTATTACTACAAAAAATATCAGAGTACTCGTTTTATCGTCAAAATAATCGACCGTTTACACGTTCACCAAAATAATCGGCTGATTACACGTCCACACAATAATCGACGAGTACTCGCTCACCAAAATAATCGACCGATTACACGGTCACCAAAAATAATCGGCCGATTACTCGACCACCAAAACAATCGGCCGATTATTCGTTTACCAAAATAATCGACCGATTACTCGACCACCAAAATAATCGACCGATTACTCGTTTACCAAAATAATCGACCGATTACTCGTTTACCAAAATAATCGTCAGTGACAGCCCTAGCTGTCATGATGTCTTGCGTTCAGATGCCATGCCTGGTGTTTGGGAGTCGTGTGAGAGACACTTCAGGGAAGTCATTATAACTAAACTTATAATACCTATAATAAATAAGTTTATTATAGGTCATTAAAACTCGGGCACTTCAGAATAACTAAAACAACGTTTGAGATGCTGTGTGATGAAATTGGTTAGTCCAGAACTACAATCACATCCTCTTATGAGGCAAAGTCACGTGTTTTTGTTGCGCATCGTGGGATTTATTAAAAGTAAAAGTACTTTTTAAAAAAATGCGAATTCCCAAAATGCGCATAAAATTAAGTGCATGGAAACTAATGAAACCCTGAGAGGTTTCTCTCCCTCCATTGAAAGTCCAGGTTACATGATGAACCGATTTAATTTAGGCTTTTATTTACATAAATAATGATCAACACGTATACATAGTGTGAATCACATATAGTACAGAAGCTCAAACGTGCATCACAAAATGAGAACAAACCTCATTTGAGTTTCCGTGTTCATCATATGTGATGTGTTTGTATGTGAATAAAAGCCTAAATAATCACATCTCCTCACAAATCTTTAAGATTTCATTACAAATATCTAGATGTGTGTTTTGACGATGAACCAAAGTCTTGGGTTTTGGAACGGCATGAGGGTGAGTATATGTAATTTAGCGAGATCTTTTGTGACTGTACTGTCATTCTGAATGTGTAACTGTGATGCATCGGATGAATGTGGCCGTCGTTTGAGAGAGGCTGAGATAGTGGGAGCTTCCTGTGTCAACACAAGACGTCCAGTGGCATCTCTTGAATCAAAGTGGAAGCCTGTCTGCCCTGCCATGTTAGTGGTGGGGACACAGCGGCGAGTCAGTATCTGTTCTTCTGTGGTTAAGAGCTGTTTTAAATCCACTTTGGATATAAGGGAAGGTCAGGCTGAAAGTTTTGCTCAGCCCTGTGAATACATTTTACTCTTGATTGGCAACATAATTTTTTCAAGTGCCAGTTTTAATTTTTAACTACAACGTGCATGCGCAGTTGTTTATCAGCTGTGTGGTTTATTTGGAGCGTAACCTAAAATACAGACCATAACTAAATAACTAAAAACAGGCTGCGCGTCAGTGAGGAAGGATTACTGCAAGATGTGGTTTTGCTCATGTTTAGGACAAATTGGCTTGTCCTCCACTATTTTTTAGATGCGCTTTGAGTATCAAACTACTGCATATCGATATAAATCCAATATTGTTTATACAAATATATTGATATATCGTACAAACTCAATAAACCTCCCAGCCTTATTTTGGATTCAAATGTGCGGGAGAGGTTTCTAAAATAATGTTTCTAAAAATGTTTAGAAACCATACCGAATTGAGTTCTCTTTTGCATCTTCTTGCGCTTGACTGGCTTAAAGACATGTGCAAATGATAAACTTTCGTGACCAAAAATGTTATCAATTCCAGAATGTCTTTTGCGCTGACAGGCGCACCTGCATCCCATATTAAGCACTGGTTGAATGACAGGCTAGTGGAGAAGACAAATAATAAGATTCACATTAATCAGATATTATGTTCAGTGTTTGTGGAAATAAATTCAGAAAAAAAATGCCCCGACTATTTTTCCAGTCTACTAGTAGACGTTCATTCAAGTTATTCGTTGACTAGTTTTAGGGCTGGGCGATATGGCCAAAAAATCAAAAGTATTTATTAAAAAAATATATTATTACATATCCACATTCTATATCTTATGTTGTCCTACAAACAATGTTGATTGAAGGCGATGAAAACAAATATAGTGAATGTAATAAATGTAGGCTATGCAATATATTATGTGTAAAAAGGGGGTTAAAATCACATTACATTCTAACATTGTAACATTCTATTGTATTCTATCAATCTAAAAACAAAGATATTTTTATTTTTTAAATTCACTAAACAAACAATTTAAATAGAAACTCAAAAGCACAGACTAATTACACTCACCTAAAGGATTATTAGGAACACCTGTGTGATTATTAGGAATCACATGGCAGTTGCTTCATTGCATTTAGGGGTGTGGTCCTGGTCAAGACAATCGCTTGAACTCCAAACTGAATGTTAGAATGGGACAGAAAGGTGATTTATGCAATTTTGAGCGTGGCATGGTTGTTGGTGCCAGACGGGCCGGTCTGAGTATTTCACAATCTGCTCAGTTACTGGGATTTTCATGCACAACCATTTCTAGGGTTTACAAAGAATGGTGTGAAAAGGTAAACACATCCAGTATGCGGCAGTCCTGTGGGCGAAAATGCCTTGTTGATGCTAGAGGTCAGAGGAGAATGGGCCGACTGATTCAAGCTGATAGAAGAGCAACTTTGACTGAAATAACCACTCGTTACAACCGAGGTATGCAGCAAAGCATTTGTGAAGCCACAACACGCACAACCTTGAGGCGGATGGGCTACAACAGCAGAAGACCCCACCGGGTACCAAATTCCACTACAAATAAGAAAAAGAGGCTACAATTTGCACAAGCTCACCAAAATTGGACAGTTGAAGACTGGAAAAATGTTGCCTGGTCTGATGAGTCTCGATTTCTGTTGAGACATTCAGATGGTAGAGTCAGAATTTGGTGTAAACAGAATGAGAACATGGATCCATCATGCCTTGTTACCACTGTGCAGGCTGGTGGTGGTGGTGTAATGGTGTGGGGGATGTTTTCTTGGCACACTTTAGGCCCCTTAGTGCCAATTGGGCATCGTTTAAATGCCACGGCCTACCAGATCATTGTTTCTGACCATGTCCATTCCTTTATGACCACCATGTACCCATCCTCTGATGGCTACTTCCAGCAGGATAATGCACCATGTCACAAAGCTCGAATCATTTCAAATTGGTTTCTTGAACATGACAATGAGTTCACTGTACTAAAATGGCCCCCACAGTCACCAGATCTCAACCCAATAGAGCATCTTTGGGATGTGGTGGAACGGGAGCTTCGTGCCCTGGATGTGCATCCCTCAAATCTCCATGAACTGCAAGATGCTATCCTATCAATATGGGCCAACATTTCTAAAGAATGCTTTCAGCACCTTGTTGAATCAATGCCACATAGAATTAAGGCAGTTCTGAAGGTGAAAGGGGTCAAACACAGTATTAGTATGGTGTTCCTAATAATCCTTTAGGTGAGTGTATAGTAGCCTACGTTTTATTACCACATTATAATGGTCACTTTCATAAAGTTACACTTACTCATTACCAGTTTTGGGGAAAGTTACTTTAGTCAGGTCCACTTAAGTCAAAAACTCCATAGACAAACCTTTAGTCAACTTTTTATTGGCATATTTTGCAAACATTTACATTTGGCGATTATGGCTCTGTTCTAAATTCCCCATCCTTATCAAAGCCGAGGCCGGGAACAGCAGCAGATTCTGGGGACAACCTCCCATTTTAAACTGGGAGGGCAGAGTAAACCCCCCATTTAGAACAGAGTATGCATCAAAGACAACAGAATGACATTGATTAAGTTAAACACAGGAGGAGCTGGGGAGGAGGTGGGTTGCAAAGCAGCGTGCAGTGGAAGCAGCCAAGCAGTCAGACTGAATTGATGCTGCACTTAAGTAAGGCGCTCTGTTTGAGAGTTGCCAATTGAGTGCAAAGGAATTGGATCAGCTGATATGGACGGAGTTGGAATTTTTCCAATCAGCAGATAGCGGAGCTTGACTACGTGGCCTGCCTGAACTAACGCCGTATGCTTGATTTTAAAAAGTAATGCATTTCAATGTTGCGTTACTCCCTTAAAAGGTAACCAATTGCGTTACTTAGTTACTTTTTAAGAAAAGTAATGTGTTATGTAGTAAGTAATGTCTTTTTCTCACCTGGGCTGGGCTTGTATTTTGTTTTGTTTTTTATAATAAAAAAGTTCTATGTAAAGACTCTTCATACCAAAATTGAAATAATGAGCCTCAGGCTGAGGTAAAAATGCAAATTCACACATGAAAAGTAAAGGGTGCAGCTCAAACAAACCTTTCATCTGTGCTGCCATTCTGGATAATGGAAGAATAGTTTTACCAATAAAAACAAAAAAAAAGAGTAATTTTTGCTCATGGTTTAACTGAATCATTGAAGGTCATCTGCAAGACATTGGTCAATAAAGGTAGATTAAATGCATACAAATATTTGTTTTATTTAACATTTAATTATTGGAGGTTTGCATAGTATTCTGTTTTTACATTTGACTGATTTTATTTCGAGGAGTACTGAATCTTTATTGTGCAAGTGAGATGAATAAATGCTCACATTTAGTCTAGAACTACAATAACATGTTCACAAAAATGCCTCTGCACTTACTCACGGTTTCTCTCAACATGGGGACTGTCAGTCAATAAATGTGAAAAAGTAACTCAGATATTTTGTTGTACATTTTAAAAGTAATGCATTACTTTACTGGTTACTTGAAAAAGTAATCTGATTACGTAACTCAAGTTACTTGTAATGCGTTACCCCCAACACTGCTCATTACTCTCTTATTAAACCTGTATGAGTTTATTTGATATTCTGCCGAACACAGAAGAAGATATTTTGAAGAATATCGGTCACCAGTTGATGCTTCCCATTGACTTCCATAATATTTTTTACAGCTTCTATGGAAGGCAATGGGGTCCATCAACTCTTTAGTTCCCCATATTTTTCAAAATATCTTTTGTGTTCAGCAGTTGAGGGCGAGTAAATGATGACAGAAGTTAAACGTCATGAAGTGAAGCGTCTACTAATTTAGCTTCCACACGCTGCATGAGCACTTGGATATGTGGCTAATAATAGCACATTTATCTGGGTTAACGTTAGAGCGAGCGCCATGTCAAGTGGTTAATATTAGGTGGCTACTAGTGTGTTTCAATTATGTTTGAGATCGATGAATGATAGGCGAATGTTTGGATTTCCTGCCCAACACAATTACCACATGGACCAGCCGTTTCAACGATCTGTCACAGACTTCGCCAATTCCTTTGATTTGATTGATATTTGGTCGACTTGAAGCCTCTTCTCATCGACTAACGTTTAATCGAATATTAGGGGGCAGCCCTAAAAAGATTGATTTTCATAAATGTAATTAGGCTGTTTTTTTAGCCTATCCCTTGTATTTTAATTCAGCATTTGTTTAATTAGGAGAATTCCCAAAACAAATATAATAAGCAGCTAATCTCTCTAATGCAGCTTTAATTTTAAACTGTATAATCCCGCCACTAATCCTTCAGTGGATTGGCGTTGGCCTGCAATTAGCCTCTCCGTATGTGCATATCTGCTGCTTAAGGTTAACGGAGCCCTATTTGGTTGCAGCGTTGGGTCGTATCTTTGGCACGGTGGTAAGCAGCTTTTGGTGGATTTATGCTTCATGTGATACTGCTCATTCTAGATGGTGAAAAAAAGAGGATTGTTTTGACCTGGATGGTGACTAGAACAGTTTTTCATAGGGTCTATTATATAAAGCTGCTGTGTCATTTTGTTTGGGGTGTTGTTAACATTGTCTCTCATGGTTTAATGTGAAGTAAGCAATGCTCATAAGTACCGCTAAAACCTTTTTATCATGTATCATTTTTATTTCCTGCTGTAACTAGTAGTTAAGAGGATGATTGGTCAACGTTGCATGCCACATTAAAGAGCATCAAATCTACATCTATTGTTTGAATTAAAGTAAAATAAAGAAAACAAAGAGAATGCACTTTCTGCCATCTCGGTTTCCTTTCCGTGCACGTCATAAAAATGGACCGAAATTCAGCATATACTACTTTTCGCACATTTTTTTTTGCTTTTGTTTTGTTAATGTGTTAATTATTTATTAGGTTATTTATTCCTTTTATGATTTTATCCTGTTTTTCTCCGTTCACGGAAGCTCTGCATGCGTGATGTAGGGATGGCTAGATACCAAAATTTAGGCTTCGGTTCGGTATCACAATCTAATACCGAAGTACCGATTATTAAATCGATACCATTACTCACTCTCGCAAGTTTGGGGTTTATAAAGCATGAAATTACAGCAAATGTTTATTATTAAATGAATCAGCAAATATTATCACATTAAATCAGACATTTGAAACTTTCTTGTGAGAAGTCATTTCAGCAATTCTGCGCAATTTTCCAGCTCTCCATTCTCTAGCTCTCAAAATGAGCAAATTTGCTTCTGGCTTCAAAAGACATCGCACCTGCACTATAAAAGAAATCTGCGCGCTCAGATTCAACACTTTCACTGTCGTTTCGGGACAGCTGACGGAAATCACTAGCCCACATCTTTTTAAACCTTGCCAATTTGAACATGCAAGCGATTTTATAGCATTTCGTAATACATGGGATGGGAGCTCTTTGAGAGAGAGCTTTCTTTGCGCTCTCTACCAACAATACACACACACTCAAGTCTAAAGAGCTCGCACATTCCAAATTAAGGTTTTTTTCTTAGTCAAATACACACAATTATGTAAAAAATGTCCATCTTTAGTGAGTAGTCACACAAACGCTGTCGGCTATGTCTTGCGTGAATGTAAATAGTGCAATAGTATGCGTGCAAATATTATGAGATCTAAACGTCATTGGTTGAAATGCTGGAGATTTCATGACATTTAAACAATATGATCTTATGTATGTGCGTTGATCTGTGTTAAAAGAAAATAAATGTCTAAATTAGATCGTTTGAATTATGCACTCGCCTGTCGATCTCTTAATGTCTTGTACAAGTCAGGATGGGCAAGTGACCGTTGCTTAAAAGGGGTTGATGGTTCTTCAGCAGTTTTATAAGCAAAGTAATTCCAAATTTCACGTCTACTCTTCTCTTTATTAATTAGTTTTGGGGATGTTGAGTGAGATTCAACTGCTGTATTCATTTTGTTCTATGTTGCCACATTTGCCAGACCCACATCAAGATTTCCCCTCTGCACGCAATAGGACAGCGCTACAACCAACCAGAGCAGCGAAGAAGGTGAAGCGGAGCTAGTTGATAGATTAAACTTTCGCTGTATCCGGTCGGCAAAACTCCGAACACATCTTCCTTTATTAAGAATGACTTCAGTGCCGTTCTTTGTTCTTTTCTAAAAGAAAAGCTTAACTCCAAGTCTTCCAGAGTCGCGGCCAAAGCCGATTCGAAAGACCGCTGTTCGCCAGCTTTTTTGTTTACAAGTAGCACTCGGAAACGCCGCCACTCTGCCATCATTATGTTAAGCCCGCCCACCGACTCTATACACGATGTGATTGGCCTGACCAGAGTTTGGTTTTTCCAGCTCGCAAGCCAACGGAGAGTTGCTAGACGACCCTGTCTGCAAATTACATTTGCTGCCGCTAGAGTGTGTCTAGATTTCTAGGCTAACATTTGCCGGTTTCACGTCATTTTCACCTAGCGGTGAACTTTGGAACAGCAGCATATACCGAAACAAGCAAAATCGTGATATTGTACTGTTTTAAATAAGATGTATACTGGTATTTTCCAGTACTGGTATACCGCGCATCCCTAACGTGATGTGACGATATGTGAATCACAGACACTTATCCATTTAAATAATTAGTTTAATTTGTAAATATTATGTAAAATGGTCATGCATGTGTTTTTTACATCTTTAAATTAAGTAGCGTGATGTGATATTTATATTTATGTTATATTATTAGATATATTCACATTGGGTGGACTAAATAGACACCATCAAAACTTGAGAGAAGCACCAATTAAGCCTCACCATTTTGATCAATGATTTTGGCCCTTAATTTCAGCTGAAATGTATTTTTGGTTGAATATTTCCAGTTGCAGAAATTTCATTGCATCACTCCTATAACTACTCTCGGATGAATAGCAGTGTTTGGGAAAACTTTCGAAAACAGTCATTATTTTTGCATTTCCATTCAGGGATGCTAGTGGTCCAGAAATGACACATTGCAGCTTTAAATATGCATCAGTAATGTCTTTCTGACTTAATGGCAATGAATGAGACATTTAAATTACATGGATTATTTTATTGTGTTCCTTGAGGTTCACTTACAATGTTAATAAAGTCTTAGTGAATATAATGTGTTTGTGATCACGTCCAGTGCAGACAGGTATCAGCCGTTAAGCAACTAGTTCAATGACGTCTTGTATGTCAATAAAGATTAAGGAAAATTGAAATTATTCTCAGTTAATAAATAAATGCTTTGGACTAGGGATGCACCGATTGTTCGGCAACTGAAATTTTTCGGCCGTAAATGGCAAAAATAGCACTTTCTGTGTTTTCGGTGAATAAGTGAAAAGGCCGAATAAATTTAACCGAACAATAAAGTTTTTGATGACGCGATCAAATATAGCAACCAGCGCGTGTGTGAGAAAGACACGCACGCTTCTAAATGCAGCAAACATGTCGGAAGTGTGGAGGCAT
Organism: Romanogobio albipinnatus; assembly: GCA_023566225.1. Lineage (NCBI taxonomy): Eukaryota > Metazoa > Chordata > Actinopteri > Cypriniformes > Gobionidae > Romanogobio > Romanogobio albipinnatus. Next base: position 50,072,740 of record CM042246.1, on the reverse strand, counting down.
TAAAGTGTCTGAGATAGACGTAAAAATGGCCGTTTGCAGACACTGTCTAAACACCCTCAAAAGCAAGAGCACCCTCAGTTGATACTGTAATAATATATTGGCAAATGCTCCAGTGCATATTTGTGTCTGTAGAACGTCAAATGTGTCCATTTACAACGTGTTTCTGCAGCGGTGACAGGCTCGCAAAACCTCTCATGAACGAACAAAGTGTAGACACGAATCGAAGTAAGATATTTATTGTGCAGATGGCGATGAACTGACATAGCGACAGCGTTTGTGGAGCGGTCTTGGCTCGCTTTCGAGTCTACAGTCTATAATCCATTGAATAAAACTATTGTTTTTCGTGTTGCAAAAAGGATTAATGGCCAATTGCACCCTGCAAAGTTTCTGAAGTGACAGTGAAATATTAAAGCAATGTAAAGGCAGACTAATAGATTATTAGAAAAATATTTGTTGCAAAATATTTTTGAAATTGTAAATAATCTTAAAGGTCCCGTTCTTCGTGATCCCATTGTTCAAACTTTAGTTAGTGTGTAATGTTGCTGTTAGAGCATAAATAATACCTGTAAAATTATAAAGCTCAAAGTTCAATGCCAAGCGAGATATTTTATTTAACAGAAGTTCCCTTTCAAAGCCTACAGCGAACGGCCGGCTTGGACTACATCCTGGTACTTCCTTCATTAATTACGTCGATAGAACAGTAGAACAGACTAACCTCCGCCCACAAGAATACGTGAAAAAAGGGGGCGTGGTCTTGTTGCTGTCCCACGTGGAGAAGAGGACGGTCGCGTGGAGAAGAGGAAGTGTTGCGTTTGACTGTGTTTGTCGCCATGTCGTCGAGACGCTGTTATTTTCATCCCGGAGTCAAATCATCTTTGTTTGGCTTTCCCAGGGACGCTGTAGAGATCATTGAGCGCATATATCTCCCGTTAAGAGGCGTGACCTTTCCGTGCAAGTTACGTGCGCTAAGCTGCGTTCAAATCACAACACGGGAACCGCTGGCACAATCAGAACTCGTTACGTATTTCTGAAGGAGGGACTTCATAGAACAAGGAACTCATCAGCCGTTTTTAGGACAGTGAAAACAGCGGTGTACAGATAAGCAAATTGTGTGAAAAATACTGTGTTTTTTCACACGTGAAACATGAACACATGTTATATTGCACACTGTAAACACAATCAAAGCTTCAAAAAAACACGAAGAACGGGACCTTTAAATGTCTCACTGTTAGTCTACATCTGCACTTTAATACAATATTATGATTTCAGAAGCACCCTCAGTGATTTGATTATGATACCTGTAGGCATTATAGGCCTAAGCTAAGATGGTTTAAGATGGCCATATATATATTAAACTTAAGAAAAAAGTATTTTAAGTTATATTGTGCTTTTGCTTTTGTTTGTATAATGATAAATGATAAAAAATGTTCAGTGTTAAATAAATATTTTTAAATTGTAGTTTTGTAATTTATTTTTATTTAAAAAAAAGCAAGACAAAAGAGTAAAAAGCTATTTTTTTACTATTTAATTTATGCAATGGTGAAAAAAATGGCAAAATAAATGGCAAAAAAATAAAAAAACAATTCGGCTTCGGCCAAGTGTTTTATTATTTCGGTGCATCCCTACACGTTTAAGCTCTGAGCCTTGCAGGATGTTTCAATGGCACAAAGAACTCTCATATGTCAAAAAATCATGGAAAAGTTGTTTGTTATGGCCCCTTTAATTCAAATATCTCGTAAATGTTGTGACTTCTGACAATCCTTTCAAGTGCGTCAGCAGTCCAGACTCGGCTTTCAAATAGGATCAGACTCTTATTGCCATTGTTATATTCTTCATCCTCTCAGAAGGAAATGGATATTTGTGTTTGTCTAGAGAGAGCATGGGCTCCATCAGAACAGCATTTATTGGCATGTGCAGCATTTTGATGATTTGCTCATGAAGGATGGATGCTTCTCAAATGAACGACAAGCATCTGTTCCAGTAACACTGTCTGTCCCCCGGAAGCGATCGTTTAATTTCCCCTATAATAACATTTGAGCAACAATCATGTAGGAACAGGAAGCTCTGGTGTGCCATCCTTATGAAATCGTTTTATTTTTTCCCAAATTTACATTTTTTCCGTTTTAATTTGTCTGAATTTCATTTTATTTCCATTTTAATTTTTTGGACTCCATTTTAATGGTTAAATAACATTTTAATAATCAAAAAGATAATTGAATTAATAAAAACAACAATTTTAATAATCTTTTTAAAATTAATTTCTATGAAATATAATGTCCTCATTCATTCATGCCCTTCATTCATGTCCTCATATGCGAGGCGACAAAGGCTGAAAACACAGAGCGTCATGCATGCTTCAGTGTGTGTGTGTGTGTATAGGGATTTGACGGTAAGGAAATTTTCCAATTGGTTAATCGACGCGTAACAACACCGGTAATGCCAATATCACCGGCGGGGGCTTTTAAATCGCTAGTTCTAAACCGAAAGTAAAATGCGCACGGCCGCTCGGGCATTCATAATGGAGTGGAGCAAAGCAAGTGTTTTCAATGAATTCCTATGGAAATTGAGCTTCCATAGGCATGAACTGAAAACGCGCCAGTGGACACGCACCGTGAATGACAGTGTGGGTGTAAATGCTTGCGCACTGCACGGCCGTGCACATTTTACTTTCAGTTTAATGTTAGCGCCAATTCGGGGGCGGGTTGCTTGCATGGTGGGTTCATTAGCCTATTATTCTCAATGAAAAACACAACAACAAAACAATACAATGACAAACACATTTCGCTTTGAAACCAAATCTTCTGCGATCATCTTATGATTCAGCTTCTCGCAGCAAGCCTAGTGTGTGTGTGTGTGTGTGTGTGGGAAAAGAAACCACGTGTCTGCACCATTCATTCACAAATAAAGTCTTAAATAGTCGTTTTGCGGCGGTTTAATACTCATAGACACTAGTCTATATTGTGATTTGATTTAAGTGTACTAACCTGCTTTTTATTTATGCATCCAAAAATGTGACAAATTCTGCGTTTTACAGTAAATTCTGTGGCGGAAGTTATTTATGGGATATTAAGTTGAGTCAGTGTAAGACAGGGTGATGTTTGGTGAACAGTCTGATGGGTAAAGACACACCAGAGCTCTCCAGAAGTGCTTTGCTGTGAATAATTTCTAATTTCTCCCTCAAAACTCATTTTACAGTATTGCTTGCATGGTTGATGCTTATAATTACGTTTCTGTAAATGTGTCCTGTTTTTCTCTCTTCAGGTTGTACGTGTCACCAAAGAAGCAGGTTATGACAGAACAGGGGCCTGAATCGCCACTGAAATGGTGTAGAAAAGTTCTCGATCACCCCAGTCCAGAGACTGAAGTCGCCTGTCGGACACTCATCAACCGACTAGATCAAAGTATGGAAACTTGACAAGATATGTGAATCAGCTGACATCTAATAGAAACAATATTTTATGGTCATTTAACTGATGCTAACAAAACACAGCGTTTGTTGTATACAGATGAATAGACACGAGGGAGAGGAAATAATGACAGAATTTACATTTTTGGGTGAATTAACCCTTTAATGAATTTCCCCCTCCCACCTGAAATGTAAGGGTCTCTTTATATAATCCCATTAGAGTTACATTTCTTATAAGAATGACTTCTTGATGAAAGTGTATTTATTAAAGTCCCCCTGTTGTCAATAATTTTATCCCTTAAAACTCATCTTTGATCACCAAAATGACATATTTAAAAGTTTTTTTTACTGTGAAAAAGAAATTCTTCATGCCATAAAATAGCTCGAATGTAACTACGCCCTTGCTTCATTTGGTAAATGTGGATCAATGAATATGCAAATGAGTCCTGCCTCCACTCACTCACACCAGTAGTAAACACTGCACAATGGTATCACGCTCTACAACGTCGGACCCATAACAGTAATTAATATTATAAGCCTTTGGCTTGACTACGTTATCAAACAGCTAATAGTGTGTTGCTAATGTACACAAACCATGTTCCCGTTCACCATCTCAGAGTCAGAGTCTCTGTCCTTCAACATTCAGCATTGAACATCATAGAACGTCAGTGGAGAAAGGCATATAGTTCATCATAACATCGTAATATACTTCGTACAGCCATTATATTGCTAAATCTACCCAATTTTTCATATCAACAGAGAAATATACCGGGATCCCGTGGCTTCTCTTGAGACTCCTCTGCTTCAGAGAATAGTTAATGATACGGTAAAGCCCGCCTGCATGTTGACGTGATTGGTTACAAGATCGATTTCACAGTCGATTTCAAACCGTGTTTTTGAGACGTTCTTTGGTTCACTGCAGTTTATGGAGAAAATACTCAGCAATGGTGTTGATTTTGCACATGGTTTGTCTTAAAGCATATTAAAAACACCACATAGACAAATAAACAACATTAAAACCTTCACTTTAACATTTGTTGTGTCATTTGCTCTATCAAGTCTTTGAATGAAGTTTTGTGCACCCTTACATGTGAAATGACGAATGTAGAATTTAAAGGGATAGTTCACCCCAAAATGAAAATTCTGTCATCATTTACTTATCATTTACACATTGCTCCGAACCTGCACCCCTCTGACCTTCTTTGTATGGACAAAACAACAACATGAGGGTGAATAAATGACGATCTGTTTGTTTGACTGGTTGTTAAATGATTTATTTGTGTGTTTTGCAGCGTCCCGATGGAAGAACGTGTACAGTAGCCCATCTCAGGCAGCTGAGGCTGGCGTCTCAGCATCCTCCTCTGCTGGGTACCTCAAATCAACTAACAAAACACTACTAACCTCTGGCAGCTCAGGTATGGCATTAACCCAGTTCACTGCGCATCCCACGTCTCTTACCACAACACAAACATACACACCCATGCAAGCGCTCAGTGGTGTGGACAGAGCTGCTATGACTTTGTTTGTGTTAAGTACACATAAAGCATATGACAAGGTCAGATATCATGCATGAGGTTTCTGGCAAACATTTCTGGCTTGCAAATCCCTCTTAACTTAGTCTTCAGCTGTGTGTGTTTAAAAACCTGTTTGGTCTGCAGTGTGCGCTAAAGTCACGAGTAACTGCCTCTGCATGAGTTTCTGCTGTTTAATGAACCTCACTGGTAGCCAGAAATGATTTTAATTGCTTTGCTGAAGGCATGTGACTCACTTGCAGTACTAGGGCTGGGCGATATGGACCAGAAATCATATTTTGGTATTTTTGGCTGAATGGCGATCAGTGTTGCCACAGTTACTTTGAAAAAGTAATCTGATTACTGATTACTCCTTTAAAAAGTAACTTAGTTACTTTACAGATTACTTGATTTTAAAAGTAACTAAGTTAGATTTTGATTTAGTTTTAGTCATAGTCTTTTGATTAAAATGCCATTTAGTTTTAGTCATATTTTAGGCACCTGAATTGTTTTTAGTTTTAGTCTAGTTTTAGTCGACTAAATCTACAGTAGATTTAGTCTCTTAAAATCGAATGAGTTTAGTTCAATTGTAATACATTAAGCATTTAAGTATTACATAACCGACTGTCACTTGAACTGACATTTTGACATCATTTTGTTTGTCAAAAAAGAGCTCAATTCACTTTTGTTTTTTAAAAACATCTACATAGTTTTCATAACTTTGTATTTCTGAAGATTTTTAAAATGATTTTAGTGAACTATTATAACCCTGATACTTTATTGAATATGTGTCAAATACTGATCTTTCCTCCTGACTATGAATTAAATGGGAATTAAATTAAATACAGTTTATTGTGTAAGCAAAAACGAATATATAATGCGCGACTTTTAATTATAAACAAGCTCGAAATACACATTGACTCTTATTTTGAAATGTCTGCGCCTTACTATTGCAGTTGCAGAATGCTTCAAGTTCAGATGAGGGAGATAAAATCTACATCGTTACAACCGTCTAAAACACATTACTATATAAACATGGTAAAGTAAACATTGTCATTACTCATCAGCATTAGTTCATAAACAATTGCCTGGCATAAATGTGTGCTATTCATTGATTGTGAGCCGCTCTGGAGCGCTGGATTGGGGATGCGTGAGCCTGTAGAAGCGCAACAGCGCCGTGTTTTCTGTTCAAATCAAATGTGCGCATCTGTTACACAGGATATCAGTTCTGACTGGATCTCTTCCCTAATCGTCCCTCCCTAACATTTTCGTCTCGTTTTAATTTGTTGACGAAAATGACAGTAAGTTTTCGTCATAGTTTTTGTCATCCAACACTAGTTTTTATTTAGTTATCGTCTCATTTTCATCAGTGAAAAAAGGTCGTTGGCGACCAAATTATTCGTCAACGAAATTAACACTGTATAATAGAGACTATGATTAACTAAAAACTGAAGTTTTTCCTTTGCGTTTTTCACAAACAGCTGACAAAGTTGTCAAAATGGTCCCCATTCACACGGATCCACGAAAACGACGAAAAACGCTGTATTATGCTGCCAGGCCAGTAGATGGCGTATCACTTTGTAAAGAAACACTACGCGCCTATAGACTGAACATGTAATACGCATGCGCATGACGTCACCATTTTCACAAATTCACATTTTTGTAGAGACGATAACAATATCGTTTTCAAAAGTGTGTTTGTTGGGCTGTGCAATATTGAAGAAAAATGCCTTGTTAAATAATGCAATATTTGATACGATATTGCTTTAAGTGTATACAATCTATTTATATTATATTCAAAAAATTATTTAAAAACTGAGAATGATACCAGTTATGTGTTTCACTTTCTTTCTGGGAAAAGAAAGCATCGCTACAACTTCTGAAAGTGACCAGCAGTGTTTTAGCAAAAATGAATGTCACAAATCTAACAATATAATATCAACATCAATGTAAACAAACAAAAAATGTAATGCCAATATTTTAAATACCAAAAACTTTTTGCTTGATTTGGTAATATATAGTTATATCAACCTAAAACTAAACATCAAGAACATCCGGGTAAACAAACACACCTGAACTAGGGGTGGACGATTTTTTTTGGTATTTTAATTTATCTTTATTAAAAATAAGAACTAAAAACAGTAGTCTTGACATGAATTAAATATACACTGATACATCATAAAGCTACAAAGGTTATTCAGCCAAGAGCACTGAGTGATTTTCTCCTTTTCTTTTGTTGTTTGATAGTCAGCGACAGGTTTGCTGTATTAGCAGGCTGTCGCTTTAAGACCTAATGCACGGATCCTAATGACACGCATTTGGTTTCTTTCCCCAACTGATATCGTTCACTTAAAGCGTAACCGACTGTGTTTACATGAATACTCTTTAAGACATAACTGTGTGTGTATTTGACAGTTTGAGTGTGTAACAAGCCTGAAGGGATCACACGCTTTCAGAGAGGCGGCTTGTGTGCACGTTTCGGTGTGTGTGTGTGTGTGGGTCAGACAGCGCGAGACTGCAAGCAGGGTTTTCGCGGAGTCATAAAAAGTCATAAAAAGTCTTAAATTTAATAATACAAATTTTAGGCCATAAAAGTCATAAAAACATCCGGATTTTCCATACATGGTCATAAATTACATTTAGCCACGTCTTAAATTTATATGCTCATTCGTTCATTGGTTCCACCATCGCCTTTTCCCCCTGAAAATGCGCTGGCGGTGGCATTCATTCGTTTCGCCTGTTGTAGTTCTGTCTGAGGAGTCTGGGTGGTATCACAGCGTTCCAGGTGCATGCGGCAGTGCAGCAAACACACTTGTCGGAATGGACTTTAACAGAAACCTGCGCAAACTCACAAGAGTCTCCTCAGCTTATTACTGTATATGTCGTTGAGTCACTGCTTAGTTTTGCTGAAATTATGGCTGGGCATTAAACGATACCGGAATAAAACTCATTTGAACCGTGCGCCACATGGACCATTTATCCGCTCGGCTCAAAGTCCAAACGGCAGCGCAGCGCGTTTACTCTGATCGGTCTCGGTCACAAGATCCAGTGAGAATCGCTTGAATTCAGCGAAGAACACAAATGTCTGTGATTTAAACCAGTTTAAAGGCAGATGAAACGGCGCTGAGAAACACTGTGCGCAACAATACAGTTAGAAGGTGTTTCCATCAACAAATCCCCATCATTTACCATGGATTTACTGTAACGTTAGCCTAGTAATAGTAACTCCACCGTGAAATGTGGGATATACATATTGAATTGAATCGTATTTTATTATTAATGTAGACAATGTATTAAAGGACTAATGGAATATGATTAAAGTATTTAATGTATTTAGGATACTACTGTTTTTCATACATTTCATGAAAATACGTGCCATCAAAGTCAGGCAACACAAACCTGTTTCAAGACTTGAAACAATATCCTCCATTAGCACATGCAGAAAATAAGAAATTAATTTTCCAATACAGGTATTTATTTTGTTAAGGACAAATGACAAATGTTTGAATGTTTTACCTCAGATTTGTGAAATGTTCTGACAATAAAGAGTAGTTTAAAACCACAATTAATGCTCTGGTTTCTACAATTTTCATTTACGAACAAAAATCTGCCTTTAAACTTGAAAGAAATAAAGATTTGACATTTATCGTGATAATTATCGATATTGACAGATATATTATGATAATTGTTTAGTGTTGTTCCTGTTATTGATACTTAGGAAAAGGGAGCCTTCAGTTTGTTACTCTTAAGAAAATGGAACCTTTAAATAATGAAACTTGTTACTTTTAAAGAAAGTCAATAAAAAAAAAATCTTTTTTGAAAGGAAGTTATTTTTCCTAATTCGTTTAGGTCATAAATTTAAATCATAATGGTCATAAAAAGGTCTTAAAAAGTCTTAAATTTGACTGACTAAACCCTGCAGAAACCCTGTGCAAGGAGTTGTTTTTCGCTCGTTATTGTGTTTAATAACTCTTTTTAACATCAAGCAAGTCACATAAGTAACAGTCGTGTGCCCAGTCTATTCTCTGCTATATGCGTCGACCTAAAACGTACACTTTTCACAATGTTGAAGTAGCCTATTAAAGTCATTCAGATATTGCGTGCCATTGCGATATGCATATCACGATGTGAACATTTGCGATATTTCGATATATTGTGCAGCCCTAGTTTTTAGGGCCTCAAAACTCTGTTGTCATGTAAACGAACAGCTAAAACTCCTACGTTTTCCAGTTTTGGTTGAAAACGGTGTTGCTTACTGTCAGAATGAACCATTATGCAAAATAGAAAATACTGTGGGAGTTTCTAACATTACAGATAAGAGTCAAATGCAAGTTGTGCCCTGGGGAAAACACATCTCTAATGTGTTAAACGACACATGCATCTGACAGCACAAGCTGCTGTAAATGCTTTGAAGCTTTTCCCATCGCAGTTCACTCTGTGCCCTTCGGTATTTTTCCACAAATGCGTTATTCACAAATTGAAAGTGTCGTGACTGGCGGATGTTTTCCGTGCAGAGCATGCAGATGCGATCCGATAATCAGATCCGCTGACGATTCTTTTTATCTATTAGTATCAGTTTCATCGATTAGTTATTGCAGCCCTAATATTGAGCATGTTCTCTGTTGTGTACAGGTCACATGGGAGTCCACTCTGCTCTCAGCTCACAGTCCTCTATTGATAGTGAATTAAGCACCTCAGATGACTCCATCTCCATGGGCTATAAGCTTCAGGATCTGACTGATGTTCAGATAATGGCTCGTCTGCAGGAGGAGAGTAAGTATGCTTCACCAGACACAAATCCAGACAGACCCTGAGGGTTTTACCTCGGCACAGTGCACCACTTTTTCATGCAAAATGCAAATAAATGAAGGCTATGAAAATGATTTCTATTCCTGTCATTTGTTTTGAAACAGCAAGATCTGATTATGGTTCAAGCTAATTGTAGGCCGCTGTTATTTGTGTATCGGGAACACATTTAGAGATTAACTTGAGTCTGTTGTGTAATTATTACACAGCAGTTTTGAGGCTGAGAGCACACAAGTTTTATCATCTGACAAACTATATGGGTTTTTAGTCTGCAGATGATTTGACAAAATATTGGTTAATTTTAAAAGGGAATCAAAACTGACCTTGTTTACTTAATAACAGTTCCTGAGCTTGGGTAATTTATGTAGTATTTTAATTCCAGTTAAAGCTACACTGTGTAACTTTTTTAGTTTATTCTTAGCTAAAAACTGTTCTTTCAAAAATATATGTGCTCATTAATGTATATTTACTTCTTTCAAGTAATAAAGTATTCTCGTAAGTTTATAATATGCCATTGAAAATACATACGGGTAAGGGGTTCGAATGGGGGTCGCCATGTTGCCCCTCCATCTTGAAAGTACATTAGCCAAAGAGGGACATACCCGTAAATTCAAGCTTCGCCTTTCGCGTTTTAACACTCGATGGCACCGTGTCGAATGTGAAGAGGGGGATTGCTTGAGACTGCTATATGAAAACCTGAAAGCCTTTTTGAAAGTCTGTTGCTGATGGAGGATCACTCTTATTCTCGAGGATATGTAACAGAGTCGCCAAGGAAGCGAAAAAGAGAATTAAGACGGCAACACAACAGGCAAATAAACACTAATGGACGAGGTCGAACTGGAAGCCATATTAATCTTGGACTAAATCGGCCACTGTAGCACTTAAAATGAAATCGGAATTGGGAGGAACAGAAACTAATATTTACTGGATGGTCATATACCTTTTCACTGCTAGATGGGGGAAAATATCACACAGTGTAGCTTTAACTTCCACAATCCCTTGCTATCTCAAATTCATTCCCTTCAAAACATGTTTCCTGTTGAATATGCCTTTTCGGTCAGAAATGTGTAGGGCTGTAATCAACCAAAGAAAATCTTGGTCGACTGAAGTCCTGAAATTTTCGACTAAAAATGACGTTAGTAAAAAAAACATTAAATAAATTAGCTGCACACTGTGCGCAGTACTTGGTAGCCTTGTTGTCTGCCTAAATGAATTATAAATAAACATAAACTAGTAGGCTATTTGCAGTATATTAAATCGGTTTTGACCTGATTATTTTGCACTGAAATGAGTCTGACACACAGTCTTTCGGCTCTGACAGCGTTGCATCACGTGCACCATCATAGCCTAAGATTTCCGAAATATAGTACTATGTTGTCAACTAGTGATATCATCACAAGAACTTTTGGGGAATATGCAACATAATTTAGACAATTGTTTTTGTCATATGTATTATACTAACTGACAGACACTATCATTTCAGCCGCTCTGTGCAGCTCGAACATAGGATCTGCTCAGCTTAGAGGCTGAGACACGAATAGACTATTAACTTAAAGCTTTTACTCTTAAACACAAAAGGCACGTCCACTTTAATAAAAAAGGAATATTTATTAAACAAGCCAGATCAAGAGCAGAAAAAAAACGCTCTCACAATTAAATAAATAATATACAGCAAACTAGCCTTCTTCAATATGTCTCTTCTCCAGTGGGTTGGGCTAATCCAAAAGAAGTAGAAACAAGGGGGTGTTCTGAAGACAGACTGTTTCCTGTGAAACAGGGGTGCTCTGAAAACACCCCCATTAGCAATTAGTGCTTTCCACCTGATGAAATGAACGCAGCAAAACTAACGAAATGAACGCAGCAAAAAATCGACTAATCAGAATTTTGGTCGAGCCAGAATGTATCGACTAATAATCGACTGGGAGATTACAGCCCTAGAAATGTGCCATTTCAAAAATGCCATTTGATGCTGACTGTAGACGGTAGAGCTTGGCCTCAATGAGTCTTTCATTATAAACAGTGACTGTCAAAATCTATACATCTCTGAGTGTACTGAAGTCGACACACTAGGGGTGTACCGGTACACAAAACTGACGGTTCGGTACGTACCTCGGTTTTGAAGCCACGGTTCGGTACAGCTGGGGAGAGAAAACTAAATATAAAATTGCTTTTTTTAATTAAACACTGGTTTACTGAACACATTGTGTCTGTGCTTAAATTAATTCAGTTATATCTAAAAGTTTCGTAAAGACGATAAAAGATCAGCTAATGCTGTAAAGTGTAAACTATATAGGGAGCCCTTACTTGCACATTACTATAATATAACAACAGAGCCCAAATTACCTTAAATTCAGTTGCTATTTATTTTTAGATAAAATAATCAACGCTCAAATAACACATTGTGTGCAAACATGTAAACTTCACATTAGGTGGTTTTGGCATTAACTTCTAAATCTAATTATAAAATCATGTTTTTACTCCAATTTGTTGTTGAAATATAATCATTCTGTCATTTTCATGACAAATTCATTTAAACATCAGTAACAGGTTCAGTAGAATATAATGAATATAACGGCTAATATAATGAATATAACGGCTAATATAGTGCATATATTTAGTGAAAGAGTGGATTTCTCTAGTGAACTCACAGCTGTGGACTCTGAATGACTTCTGAGGTAAATGTGATGCTACATGACATTGTTTACAAGCTGTTTTATTGACGTCTTTCCACCATTGAAACACTGATTGAGCGATTACTCGACATATGATACGTTTCATTAAGCTGTAATGTATCCTCAACATACCTTCAGATGTTCATTCATGTTTATTCTTTGACTAGGAAGAGATGAGCGATCGCGTTCTCTCGCGCGCTGCACTGCCGCGCCTTTACAGTGATCAGTCACGTCACATTAAAGAGCGTCAAAATGGCATTTATCGTTTGAATTTTCTGATAAATTGGACTGAATATTTAATATGTTCGTGTGGGAATTCGGATTGAAGTGTGTTCTGCGCGTAAAGCAAGCCAAAAGATTGCATTCGTACCGTTCGATACACACAAGCACCGTCCCGGAAGCCCTGTACCCAAACGGTTCGGTACGAATACGTGTTCGGTTTCACCCCTACAACATACTGTTATTAAATGTAACTTCTACAGCTTGCAAGCTACATTCACCAAACTCAGCATAGCACACTGTCTTTCTGTAGCACCTTTTAGAGTGTTCAGCCTGTGTCAATCAAACTTGGCACTAGTGATATAAGTACTACAGTCAAAAAGATCAATATCAGTGTTGCTACAGTATCAGTAGTATGGTTTAGCATGATTGACAGGCGGCTGCTTTCTATGTGTTCTGTGAAGAGCACTTCAGTAGTAAAGCAGATATGCGCCTGAATGGTCAAATATACTTCAAAATCTTTAGTACTTAAAGGGACAGTTCACCCAAAAATAAATATGGTCACTAATTACACGTAAGACTTCACAGCACGTTTGAGCCTTCACAAGAACCAGTGAGGTTTGTTCTAGCGCATTAAGCAGTTTCTGTTTGTTCGCTGATCAATGTTAATTTGTGAATATATGTGAGAGCCTAAATTCAATCTGTTCATCATATAAAGCGATCGTGTCTCTTCAGAAAAATTTGACTAAACCGCTCTTCATATGTATTAGTTTTACAATCTCGATGAACTTTTGAAGCGTCAAATGGCACTTTTCCACTGCATGGTACAGACTTTTTGGTGCTTTTCCACTGCATGGTGCGGTTCATTACAGCTCGGTACGGTTTGCTTGAATAGTACCACCTCGGTTGAGGTTCCAAGCGTGCCATACCAATACTAAAAAGTGACGTGTAAACACTGCAGATCACTGATTGTTCAGGGAGAATCGTCACTACCATTATATGCTTTTGTCACAGTGATATAGCGATTGAGACCCTAAAAACATTGCTAAACACATGATTAGTAGTTGTAGCATCAGCAGTTTCAAAATAAAGCTTTTTTCCTGCACTATTACAGCCAGTGGCATGTCTTTTGTGTTTGTAAGGTCTCCGGCAGGACTACGCCTCTACCTCGGCCTCGCGCCGCAGCTCATCAGCCTCCCTGCAGTCTCTGCGTCGAGGCACCTACAGCGATCAGGAGTTTGACTCCTACAGTCTGGAAGATGAGGAGGATGAATGCTGCTCTCTGCCGCAGCGTCTCCAGCGCTACTCGCCCTCGCCGCACAGCTCGCCCCGCTGTCTCTCTCCCAACACACTGGCTGAGTACAGCCGTCTGGCCGCCCCGCGTCCACGCATGTCCCGCCGCTCCCTACAGGGCCCAGGGTCTAAGAGTGAGGGTAGGACATTTAGTATTCATCAGATATGAAATCAGCATTTTGTGGTATACATAAGCCTGGTGGATATCCTATGTTAAAGGATTAGTTCACTTCAAAATTAATATGTCCTGATCTTTTCCTCACCCCCATGCCATCCAAGATGTTCATGTCTTTCTTTCTTCAGTGGAAAAGAAATTAAGTTTTTTTGAGGAAAACATTCCAGGATGTTTCTCCACATAATGGACTTCAGTGGCAACCAACGGCTGAAGGTCCAAATCAATGCAGTTTCAAAGGAAGGGCTTCAGAGGCACTGCACCATCCCAGACGAGGAATAGGGTCTTATCTAGACAAACCATCTGGCATTTTCTAAAATAAAAATGTATATACTTTTTCACCTAAATTGCTGGCGCTGCTCAGCGACGCACCACCGATTGCGCAATCACGTCGGAAAAGTACCGCCTCTGTGTTTACGAAGCGCTTGTGTGAAGACTAATACAAACATCCTTTAGCAAAAAAAGGTTAAACAACGATGTCGAACAATTTTGAAGTTGGAGATGGAGTGTTTTTTGGTAAAGGGTGTTTGTATTAGTCTTTGCACGTTCGCTTGGGGCGGTGCTTCCGCCTACGGCTAGCGTGACCTTTCCGACGTGATTGTGCAGTCCGTGGTGTGTCGTAGAGCAAATGACAGATGGTTTGTCTAGATAAGACCTTATTCCTCGTCTGGGATCGTGCAGAGCCTCTGAAGCCCTTCCTTTGAAACTGCATTGATTTGGACCTTCATCATTTTGGTTGCCATTGAAGTCCATTATGTGGAGAAAAATCCTGGAATGTTTTCCTCAAAAACGTAATTTATTTTCATGAGAAAGACATGAACATCTTGGATGAGATGGGGGTGAGTAAATTATCAGGAAATTTTAATTTTAAAGTGAACTAATCCTCTAAGGCGAATTGCTTGTACAACAAAAGTAATTGAAAATTACGATCAATGATACACACTTTATCAAATATGAGACAAAATCTAATTCTGCAGTAAAGCAGCTCTACAGAAGACAAAAGTGTCATTATTCAGATCAATTTAGCTCAAGTCTTTTTTCTTATCCGATAGTGTCAGTGAAGTCAAATCAATAATATTTCTGAATATTAAGCATCTTATAAACCCCGACTTAGCAAGCCAAAGGCAACAGATAAACTAGAGCGGCACATATTCAACTTGAGTAAACTTATACATCAATGCACTGATTTGATTAGCAGAGCTCTAACAATGATACACTTGAGACCGGTTTCACAGACAGGGCTTAGACTAAGCCAGGAGTAGACCTTAGTTCAATTATAAGCATGACACCATTTTCAACTAAAAAAATTGAAAACTTTTGATGTGTTTTGGCTGTTCATTTGCACGACAAATGTGTTTTGGGGGCCTGAAAAAACAAACTTTTAAAAATGTGTTTCAAAGTGCAGGTCAAATTGTGCTATCATCTCTGTGTAAACTACAAAAATATTAATTTGTCAAAATGGTGAAGTCATGCGTATTGCATGTTCCGTCTATAGGCGCTTAGTGTTTCTTTACATCTACTGGCCTGTCAGCGTAATGCAGTGTTTAGTGATTTTTGTGGATCCCTGTGAACGGGGAACATTTTGACAACGTTGTTGTCTGTTTGCGAAAAGCGCAAAGGAAAAACGTTTCCATTTTTAGCTCTTCGTTGTCGTGTAAATGTATCATAGTTTAGCATGAAATCATACTGTAACTTGTGTAACTAAAAACGTCCTCCTTGTCCAAAAAGACCTTTGAGTCTTTGAAATCCCATCAGAAACCAGAAACTACATATGACCACCTGTATTTACACAGCAATCTTGCCTACTGGGTAATCAGTAACTTTGCGGTGAGGTGAACTGAATAGATACTGTTATTCCTAAACACTAAAAGTCCTGTACTTTTATAATTACTAGAACTAATGATAAAAGTAAAATGCGCAGCTGAAAGTCCCTGATCGCTCTGATCTTGACACCACATTTCGGTGCAAATAGTTCTGTAACTGTGTAATGCAACTTTGCTAAGAGGCTGCTATTGAATGATGGGGAATTTAAAGGTCCGGTTCTTCGTGATCCCATTGTTCAAACTTTAGTTAGTGTGTAATGTTGCTGTTAGAGCATAAATAATACCTGTAAAATTATAAAGCTCAAAGTTCAATGCCAAGCGAGATATTTTATTTAAAGGGTTAGTTCACCCAAAAATGAAAATTCTGTCAGTAATTACTCACCCTCATGTTGTTCCAACCATGTAAGACCTTCGTTCATCTTCGGAACATAATTTAGTATATTTTTGATGAAATCTGAGAGCTGTCTCACTCCTCCATAGGCTTTCAGAGGGACTGAAACTTGATGGCCCAGAATAGTAAGTAAAAACGTCATTTAAGGAGTCCAAATGACTACAGTGGCTCTGTATTAAGTCTATCATGCGACGAAAATACTTTTTGAGCGGAAAAACAACAAAAATAACGACTTTATCCCACTATTTATCCCACTATATACTCTCTGACGAGAGTTCGCGGGAGTGCCACGACGCATGCGCGAGGTCTCGCGCATGCGTCGTGGCACTCCCGCGAACTCTCGTCAGAGGCTCAAATTGAACAATAATAGTGGGATAAAGTCGTTCTTTTTGTTGTTTTTCCGCTCAAAAAGTATTTTCGTCGCATGATAGACTTAATACAGAGCCACTGTAGTCATTTGGACTCCTTAAATGACGTTTTTACTTACTATTCTGGGCCATCAAGTTTCAGTCCCTCTGAAAGCCTATGGAGGAGTGAGACAGCTCTCAGATTTCATCAAAAATATACTAAATTATGTTCCGAAGATGAACGAAGGTCTTACATGGTTGGAACAACATGAGGGTGAGTAATTACTGACAGAATTTTCATTTTTGGGTGAACTAACCCTTTAACAGAAGTTCCCTTTCAAAGCCTACAGCGAACGGCCGGCTTGGACTACATCCTGGTACTTCCTACATAAATGACGTCAGTAGAACAGCAGAACAGACTAACCTCCGCCCACAAGAATACGCGAAAAAAGGGGGCGTGGTGTTGTTGCTGTCCCACGTGGAGAAGAGGACGGTCGCGTGGAGAAAAGTTGCAATTGTTGCGTTTGAGTGTGTTTGTCGCCATGTCGTCGAGACACTGTTATTTTCATCCCGGAGTCAAATCACCTTTGTTTGGCTTTCCCAGGGACGCTGTAGAGATCATTAAGCGCATATATCTTCCGTTAAGAGGCGTGACCTTTCCACGTGCGCTAAGCTGCTGTCGAATCACAACACAGGAACCATGCCACGTTTGCTAAGATGCGGTCAAATCACAACACAGGAACCGCTGGCACAATCAGAACTCGTCACGTATTTCTGAAGGAGGGACTTCATAGAACAAGGAACTCATCAGCCGTTTTTAGGACAGTGAAAACAGCGGTGTACAGATAAGCAAATTGTGTTAATAATACTGTTTTTTTTTTACACGCGAAACATGAACACATGTTATATTGCACACTGTAAACACAATCAAAGCTTCAAAAAAACACGAAGAACGGGACCTTTAAATCAGTATTGGATCTGTCAGCAAAGCCTCAGCTCACAACAAAGCACAGTTACTAACTTTACATATGAAGAGGTGTTCTGAGGTCTTAAAGGCTCTGCAACAAAAACTACCCGTCTAAAGTCGGGTGCACACTGTGATTTATTATAGTCCTTTACGTTAGTTCCTTGTCAGACTGTACAAACATGATCCCCGCTGTATGTCATGTCACTCTGTAAGATCTCAGCTGTCATTAATGTCAGACTGTATGATAGTCAAGGTGTGTTTAAAACGGATGCACACAAAAAAACTTGTCCGAAGTTTTATATCATCAATCAATGACGCGTTTGGTGACAGTGAGCTGCATTACACGCGGGATTGAAATGGTGGCTACAAAGAGATCTCTAGCGCTCATTTTGGTCATAGTTTGTCTTGAAAAATGAAGACAATTTGATGGTCGTCGTAGGAAAAGTCACACTGCACGCCGCATCTTCTGACACTGCCAGAATTTCGCAGTAAAAATTGTATTGCAACGGTCATCATTAATTGGCTACCGGTGCACATGTCAAACTAACGATCAAAGACTTCAGATTTTAGCCTAGGATCAGAGGAATCTTTTAGGATTTGCAAAATTTGTCTCAGACAGCCAAATCGGGGCCAAAACCGCACAGTGTGCACCCGGCTTAAGGGTTAGATGGGAGGAAAGTAGTTATGACAAACTATATAGGTGGACCTCAGAGGAAACACAGCATGGTACAACCCCTTGAATATTGTCGACTGGCTGATCAGCACTGCACCTGCATGTATTCCTTCTGCATTTCAAACAGCAAGATATTCTCAATGGGTAGGTAGTGTGTTAAGCAGGCTGTGTGTGTGGTTTTCAGAGGAGCTCAGGCACAGCATGCCTAACCTGACCCCGCGCACCAGCCTGCACTCTCTGGAGGCAGTCAGAAACAGCCGCAGCATGGAGGCTAACTTACAGAGTTCAGGCAACCGCACGTCCCGTCTGCCCCACTCCCCTACAGGTTGGTACCCCACTCCTCTGCTTCACCTTCACCCTTATCCCTATTCCTCAGGTACAGCTGTGTAATGATGATGTGCCTCTAACCCAAGAGTTCCAGTGTCCACAACCCCATAATCCCCATCATAGTGGTGAGGTGAATGGATGTTGAGTTATACAGGTGTGTGTCTGGTTTCTGTATGACCACTCCTTGACTCTGAGACATTGTTGAACTGACAATACACTATTGATCTGGTTTCTCCTCCCCTCACATCCATTATCTCTCACACCGCTCGTCTGCTGTTCAAACCTGTTTCACCTGTAGTGGCGGTTTGAGCCACTATAGCACATCCTTTGATGTCCAGGGATGACGTATTTTTGTAAGCCAACCTGGAAGTTATTATTCGCCTTGACAAAAAAACATTTTTCATTAAGGTTTATGATTCTTATGTTTTGTCAATATGGTCTTGAAGCTTAAATCCAATCGGCATAGAGACAAAGCGACACGCGTCATAACGCCCACCGGGGGGGCAAGCAATCAAACCAGTCTCCATTGACTTGTATTGCGTGAAGCGGCCTCCTTGTCATTTCTGACTTATAACAAAAAATGGAACAATGTATAAAAGCTAATATGTGACAGAAAAACCTGGAAGTTTTTATAAGCTGTCGACCCAAAAAACGAGCGTTTAAGGACACAAAAGTGGATACAGGCAATTGAGCGCAACATGTTATATTACACTGAGAACTACACCCACTGGAGGGGAATGTAATCAGCGACAGGAAATATAATGTATAAAACTGACATTTGGATATTTGACTTAAAGTCGGCATGAAACGGAAGTTGAGATCATATATTTCTCCTTGTTGTGACGTAAATACGAGTTAAACGGCTTCTGAAATTAGAAAAAAATGTAGGGCGAGGCTTGATTTCGTCCTTCGGGGTTGGATTGGATCGTTGGAAGTTGGGCGTTGCTAACAAAATGGAGGCAGATTTGAAGTTTGCACTTAGTTGTGGAGGAAAAACTCGATCTATCTCTTAAATAAATGTATTTTCTCTCTAAATCTTTTCTACATATGTTACTGAACATATTTCCTCACTTTTCGCTGGTTTATGCTACAGATTTCACTTATTTTAAGTCTTTTATGGCTTTATTTCTGTAAAAAATTTTCTCACCTCTCCCTTATAAAACATATTGCAAAACATTTAATTGAACATACATTACAAATATAGTTACAAAAGTTATTCAGTCAATCGAGTGAATTTTCTCTGTCTTTAGTTGTTTGATTAACGTTATTATAGGAATATTAGACTGCTGTCACTTTAAGAGCTGCACGGGTCCATTATACTGTTAGGCCCCGGTCAGACAAAACGCGTTTTTCAGGTTCCAAAACGCGAGGCACTGCGGGGTTTTTTTTATACCGTTGCTAGGAAACCCCCGAATCAGCTTTCCTGTCAGTCTCATCAAGGTAACGGTCACCACAACGGAAGGCCCGCCTCTCCATTCATTCAATTGGACAATAGAAAAAAAACGTGATGACGTCGGGTGCTTTTCCGCTCAGAATTGATTTTTTTTCAACTTCAGGCGCTCAGAGAGCTCCTTCTAAAACGCGAGGCGCAGCAGGCCGTTAAAACGCACCTTTTGGTGCAACGCGTTCTGTGTGATTGGGTCCTTACACATGCATTTTCTTTCTCAACTGTTTACATTCACTTAAGACAACCGACTGTGTTTACGACGATATTTTGACATATTTTTGTGTGTATGTGTCCGTTCAAGTGCAAAAAGATGAGGAAGAGAACTCAGGATCGCATTATTCAGTATGAAAGACGGCTTTCTGTGCGTGCGTTTTGGATGTGTGCGCAGCACAGAAAACAGTGTGAGTCTTCTTGTGCTTGAATAGTTTAAAGTAAAATTAAAATGCACGCAAAATAATCGATAAGAGGAATCAAAATTTTACTTTTATGACAAGTATCTGATTCCAGAATCTGAATTGATTTTCGATTTTGCAACCGCATTTTCAGGACAAGTAAAAGTTTAATAAAATCGTATTATGCTTTAGAATAAAACGTGAACTTATCTTGAGCTTGTGTTCACCGCAGACCTTATTTCAGGAATTTAACCAAAACCCATTGATGGAAATGCTAAGATGCTAACTCGATTCTGGGTTTTGGCCTATAAAATACGTCATCCCTGCAGCACTTTTACAGCTTTGCCACTGCCCAGTGAGGTGCAGTTTAATTTCATCATCCAATTACTAAGAGTAATGTGACATGAATGTGGGTTAGTTTCGACCTACAGGCCAACTCATGTCCTTTGGGAATTTGGTTTAGAACCAAACAACAAGGCCAAAAAACTGCCACTGCAATGTCATTTTATACAGGATCTAGACCCTGGTCTCTGCTCTACACACCTTAAATAGTCCATCTTGAGTTGAGTCTTTCATCCTGCCCCTGTCTCTGGATATCCTGGGGCTGTTGCTTGTTATCATGTTTCCTAGCTTGATTTGGTGCACTCTTTCACACACGCCAGTCTTTCCTGGAGGTCGCCCAAGGTTTATCTGAAGGAATGCCTCCTTCATTTACTCACTCACTCACTCACTCACTCACTCACTCACTCACTCACTCACTCACTCACTCACTCACTCACTCACTCACTCACTCACTCACTCACTCACTCACTCACTCACTCACTCACTCACTCACTCACTCACTCACTCACTCACTCACTCACTCACTGTTGTCTTGGTCAGGATCTTGCTTTATCCGATGGCATCCAGCTTTCCTCGAGTATTTCGCCCTATACCAAGACCTTCTTCTAGCTCAACTTTTCCCTCTGACTCCTTGTCCCTCATTCATGAAACACATATTAATGTACTTGATCCTAAATTCCAAGGATTTAATTAAAAGTGATGAGCAAATCAGGTTTTCGAAAAGGTGTAGATCCACTGAATAGCATGCATATGAAGTAATTAAACCAGTGATTAAAATAATAAAGTGTAACGATGAATAGAGAATATCTAATTGTTGTCCAATGCATCATGTCCAGTGCATTAATATTATAATATGTGCTAACGAGTAGCATAATAACTGCATTGTATTGCATCAAAAGTGATGAGCAAATCAGGATTAAAAAAAAAAGCGTAGATCCACTGAATAGCATGCATATGAAGTAATTAAATAATAATAATAGCATAATAACTGCATTGAATTGCATCACTGAAATGAATTCACTATGTTTATGAATTCCTGGAATATCACACACACACACGTTGGTCAAGAACCGGGCCATTCCTGGTGCACATTTTTACTTCATCTGAACAATTAATGCATATTTGTGAGCGACTGTTGGTGGGAGATAGGGGTGTGTGATATATATAATGTCTACGATATTATTGTGATTGTTGTTTTAACAATGTGCAATCTGAGATTGAGTATGTCCCTCACAAAAACACACAGAGAGCACACGCATACATGATGTACTACGTGATGTTGTCTAGTAGGTCATAGTGAGCTTGTGCATTTAGAGTGCACACTTTTTCTCTGTGTGATTTAGTTATTAAAATGCATTTAAAATGCTAGCAATATTCAAGATAAGGAGGCAAACTTGCCTCTGAATGCATTTTATATTGATATCATTTAATAGTGTTTTTTTTCTCCAAATATCTGCTTGATTACAAATATGATTTTATTCAAAAGTTCAATAAACAAGAAGTTAATATTAAGTGACTTAATATTGACACAATACTAATCGTTTGAATGAATGATTCATTGAGACTCATTCATTCCTGAATGAGTCACTGGAAACTCAATGACTCTCTCATTAACAATGACTTGCTGCCACCTATTGGTGGTTTTAATTTCACATTTGAAGGGTTAGTTCACTCAAAAATAAAAATTCTGTCATTAATTCCTCACCCTCATGTCGTTCGACACCCGTAAGATTTTTGTTCATCTTCGGAACACAAATTAAGATTTTTTTTTTTGTTGAAATCCGATGGCTCAGAAAGGCCTCCATTGGCAGCAATGACATTTCCTCTCTCAAGACCCATAAAAGGTACTAAAGACGTCGTTACAAAGTAAAAAGTCCATCTTACTATTAGGGGCGGTACACAAAACTGAAGGTTTGGTCCATACCTCGGTTTTGAAGTCACGGGTTCGGTACAGCAGTTTTACAAAATTGCTTTTTCCGGTTCGGTTCTGATGGCTTGTCACATCAGTTTTTTGTTATTCTATTCGTAGGCAACAGGAACAGCAAGAGGTTAAGGAGAAAAAAGACTATTTTTTTTATTGCAATACTCTTTATTTTACTTAAAGAATTGGAAAAACCTTACTTAAACTTAACTTTACTTTAAAAAATCACTTGTACGCATTCCTAGTGTATTGTATAATATAAAATACACATTTACACTGGCAGCTCAGAGCTGTACAGCTGCATTTAAGTATGAAATGTAATGAATAAATGTAAAAATAAAACACTACATAGACTTCACTATAAAATATACATTGATTCTTAGCTACTGTATTAGTTTTTCAGTCAAGAGCAGCGATTTTCTCTTTGTCTTTTGTTGTTGTATTAACATTAAAGGGATCGTTCACTCAAAAACGAAAATTCTGTCATCAAGAAATGAATACAGGTTTGGAACAACATTAGAGCAAATAATGACATTATTTTAGAGGTGAACTGTCCCTTTAAGGACAGCGTGTTCACTACTGCCCTGCTGTCAATTTAAGACCTGCGTGCATCCAATAAACAGACACATGCCGATTTTACTTTCACTTTAGACATAACTGACTGTGTTTATGTTAACCTTGTGTGTATTTGACAGTATTGGCGCAGTAAGACGACTTAATCCAGTATTCGCGTGTTTAACGGGCGTTTAGTGCGCGTGCTTGTAAAAGTTCATGTTAAAACCGTGCATAAGCACGCGAATGAAATGTTTAACCGGCAAGGCTTTAAAACGCATGCAAATAATGAACTTTAGTGATTGTGAATAACTATAGTGTTCCGTGAGTATAACTCTACCACTAACCTGTGATGTGAATGTATGTCGCATTATTCAGTATATTGGGATGGAGGCAAATGATAGAATTTGTAGAAAAATAATTAAATGCAAAAAATTCACAAGCACGTATTGAACCGTGAATGCTGCACCGAATGGTTCAATATTATATTGAGAATTGTGGCATCCCGATTAAATAGGCAAGGCAAGTTTATTTGTATAGCACATTTCATACACAGTGGCAATTCAAAGTGTTTTGCACAGAAAAGAACTTAAAATATTCGTAAGTGAATAAAATAAAAATAAAAATATATATAGTATAACAGAAATAATGAACAAAATAAAAAAATAATACAAAATAAAAATAAAACAGGGTTAAATTGTAACTAAATCATAATAATTAAAGAATAATTAAAGTGCAAGCAGTTCGGACAAAGCACAGAGCTCATTCTATAAATGCATGAGATAAGGTGCAATCAGTCAGATGTACAGTGGCACAGTGCTCATTCAGTAAATGCACAGCTGAACAGATGTGTTTTGAGTCTGGATTTGAAAGTGGCTACTGTTGGAGCACATCTGATCTGTTCAGGAAGCTGGTTCCAGCTACGGCTGGCATAATAGCTAAACACAGACTCTCCTTGCTTTGAATGAACCCTTAGTATTTCTAATTGACTTGATCCTGATGATCTGAGTGATCTGTTGGGTTTGTATTTAATCAGCATATCTGCAATGTATTGAGGTCCTAGGTCATTGAGTGATTTATATACAAGTAATAGTACTTTAAAATCGATCCTAAATATAACTGGAAGCCAGTGTAAAGACCTGAGGACTGGTGTGATATGGTCATATCATATAAATACTGATAATTTATCACTCAAACCCCTTTATCTAAACCTCTCTGCTTAACCGTCGCACAACTGTCATGTTTGTAGTTTTTTAACACTTTTTATCTGCGTTTGTAGTTCTAATCGAATCCTCGTCCCAACTCGCAATGGGTTGTGGGCAATATCAGCCGCTAGAGTGCGCAACGATCCGCACTTCGAATTCTGACCGGAAAAAGTAGTAGACCATCCGGGTATCTTTGGAATACTCTTTTCAACGTACCACGATTTGGGACATACTAATTCTATTTTCGAATACTATTTAGGACGGATAGTATGCGAATTGGGACGCACCAAAAGTTCCTCGCCTTCAGGATCGTGTGTCAGAACGCCGGCTCTACATCATATTCTCGCGCATGCGTCATGGAGCTTCGTGAGTTCACGTCAAAGGCCCAGGCGAAAGACAAGAACTTGTTGAATAAGGTCGTTATTTTGATTTTTTATGCGCACAAAAACTATTCTCGTCGCTTCATAAAATGATTGTTGAACCACTGTAGTGAGATGGACTTTTTAACGACATTTTTAGTACCTTTTATGGGTCTTGAGAGAGGAAATGTCATTGCTGCCAATGGAGGCCTTTCTGAGCCATCAGATTTAAATCCATTCATGTCCCTCTGACCTGCATATAACATTAAAGTTTGTGTAAATGCCACTTCAGATGCAGCTTTCTCTGCATTGCTAATATTAATTTAGTTGATACTGAATTCATTTGATTGGTAACAATCAAAGTCTTATTCTCATTTAATTCACTGATGAAATGTAAGAATTTGACACAAAAGATGATGCATACATTTAATTAGGTTAACGCCACATTCACACGGGGTTTCGGCGTCAACGCTTGAAGGAGGGCGTGATTGAAGCTTGGAGATGACGCGACCGTCATAGTGACAACAGCCAATCACATTACTTGCCGCTTGGACCGCAACACAACACAAAAAAGTGCCTTTTTTGACAGCTAGTCTACAAGCACGATACATACCAGATTCTCCAACCGTCTCTGCCACCTCCTTCCAGGCATGGTCTCTCCGGTTTGTGTCCCGGTATGTAAATAATGATTGGTCGTACCGGGTGATTACCCACCGCAATTATTAGCTTTTCCTCGATTTTAGATCGTTCTTCACTCTTCATTCACTCTTCATTCACCGGTGTTTTAAACCAGTGTTAATTTCGTTGACGAATAATTTTCGTCATAATTTTCGTCAACGACCTTTTTTCACTGACGAAAACAAGACGATAACTAAATAAAAACTAGTGTTGGATGACAAAAACTATGACGAAAATCAACTGTAATTTTCGTCAACAAATAAAAACAAGACGAAAATGTTAGGGAGGGACTATTAGGGAAGAGATCCAGTCAGAACTGATGTCCTGTGTTACAGATGCGCACATTTGATTTGGACGTGCTGATCTAACCGCTGGAGAACACGGCGCTGTTGCGCTTCTACAGGCTCACGCATCCCCAATCCAGCGCTCCAGAGCGGCTCACAATCAATGAATAACACACATTTATGCCAGGCAATTGTTTATGAACTAGTGCTGATCAATAATGACAATGTTTACTTTACCATGTTTATATAGTAATGTGTTTTAGACGGTTGTAACAATGCATATTTTATCTCCTCATCTGAACTTGAATGAGCTCCTGCAACTGCAATAGTAAGGCGTAGACATTTCAAAATAAGAGTCAATGTGTATTTCGAGCTTGTTTATCATTAAAAGTCGCGCATTATATATTCGTTTTTGGTTACACAATAAACTGTATTTAATTTAATTCCCATTTAATTCATAGTCAGGAGGAAAGATCAGTATTTGACACATATTCAATAAAGTATCAGGGTTATAATAGTTCACTAAAACCATTTAAAAAATCTTCATTACTTGAAATTAAATAAATGTTAACTGAAATAAAAATAAATAAATAAACAAACTTATTTGAAGCTTTAACTTAACATGATATACTAACTAAAACAGAAATACAAAGTTATAAAAACTATATAGATGTTTTTAAAAAACAAACAAAAAAGTGAATTGAGCTCTTTCGTGTATTTTTAATGTCAAAAACAAAATGATGTCAAAATGTCAGTTCAAGTGACAGTCGGTTATGTAATGCTTAAATACTTAATGTATTACAATTGAACTAAACTCATTAGATTTTAGGAGACTAACTCTACTGTAGATTTAGTCGACTAAAACTAGACTAAAACTAAAAACAATTCAGGTGACTAAAATGACTAAAACTAAATGGCATTTTAGTCAAAAGAGTGACTAAAACTAAATCAAAATTTGCTGTCAAAATTAACACTGTTTTAAACAAATGCAATTGGCTAGCATCTGCGCTAGGATATTTGCATAGGGCGATCTGATTGGATGACGCCTGCGTTGGCGCTTGAAAAGTTGAGAAATCTTCAACTTTTGCCGCTTGCAACGCGAATGAAGCGACGTGATGGAACCCACAATTCAGTTCGGCAAAGCATGACGTCACCCATTCAAAGTAAACGAGAAGCGCTGACGCCGACGCCCCGTGTGAATACGGCGTAAAAAAATTGCTTCACATGGGTAAACATTTCCATAAAAGGTACAAATCAATTAAAACTTATTGGGAATGAGGATTTCTGTCAACGCTGGGAATTTGCTTTATGCACAGCTGCACTACTTCCTGAACTTCAGCCAGCTCCTTTGTTTCCTGTCTGCCATTATTGGACAAACTGATTAATCCAGGCGTGTCACAACAACAATAATTAATCAGTTTGTCCAATAATGGCAGACAGGAAACAAAGGAGCTGGCTGAAGTTCAGGAAGTAGTGCAGCTGTGCATAAAGCCAATTGACCACCACACAGAATATGAAGAATATCAAAACCATTAGAGTCAGCTGACCATGACACACTCTGCAAAATATCGCCTAATTATCGTTATCGAGAAAATCCCCGAAAATATTGAGGTATAATTTTTTGTCAATATCGCACACCTCTAGTGGTAGTTAATGCACTTGTTCACATTGCGCATGAATTTAAGGTGAATAGCTATTTATAAAGAGAGAGGCATTTGTATGTGTACAGACATTTTGGAAGCTGTAGCTCATTCTACGCATGTCTTTATAAATGAGGTCTCGGGTCAAATTTAGACTTCTGGTTAAAACGCAATACCAGTAAGCAAGGGCGTAGATTTGGTTTGAACATTGGGGGGGTTGATCCATCCATCCATCCATCCATCCATCCATCTGCTTTAACTGATTACAAATTCAACATATACAAATATGAAAGAGACAACATTTAGACATTTATTTTAAGATTTTTACATTCCACCTTAATGCGTTTAAAAAATTTTTTTTTAAAGGGAAACACATCGGCTCTTAAACAACTGTAAACATAAAATTTAGATACACCACTTACTCAAAAACAGTTTCTTGACAGCCTTAGGAATTTGACTTAGTATAAAGCTGTTTACTGGAGTCTTTAAAACATTAAAGGCATTAATGTATAGCCTAACTTTACAAAGCTGCTGTTTTTCTAAACTGTTTTCCATTTGATTTTATTGATTGAATGGCATCTTCTTTACCTGATCACCTGCTCCTCCTCTCCCTCTGCTGACTTTTCTACGCTGCTGCTATATTAACCTTGAATCTGTTATAAAAACATGTTAAGAGATTATACACCAATAACTTTATGAAATTTGTGTATAATCATCATTCATAAAATTCTAACATAGTAGGGATTATAAAAAGAAAGAAATTAAGTATTGAAAGCACCAGTAGGCGGCAGCGATTCACTGTTTTAATGAGGGAGCCACAAATCGTTCATTCATCCAATTCGTTCAAAAGTCCGATTAATTTAGGAAGAAAACAAACACCGATGTGAATACTTTTGTCATTGATAATTATAGACACTATTAAAAAATGAACTAGCAAAACAGACGGCTGCTTTGGTAACTTGTTATACTGATAGTTATAGCTAAATACATTGCAATGGATAAGCAAGCTAAAATATATGTGGTGTGTACTTAGCTATTACACAATATTCTCATACCTTATTCTCAGTCATGGGCGTCGGAAGCAAAAAAAATGTGGGTGGGTCCTCAGAATTTTTTTACTGGAGTAGATGCCAATAAGTACAAATATACCGGTACTACTTTGCTTGCTAAGCGTATAGTTCGGAAAGACAAAATTATGGGAATCGCCATATCATTGAGAGTGGCAGTAGTGTAGGGGTCAGACGCACGGCATCTAATTTTGACACAAATCGACCCGCGGTTCGAGTCCGCCTTTCGCCGAGCTCAATCTTCTCCCTTTTCCCATCACATATCAGATCAGAAAGGCATTTATTTTCAATAAAAATGACGAAAATATTAGAAAAGTGGAAATAAAGCGTCTAACGTGTTTAATAATAAGAGTTTATCGATTAGGGGTAGGTAAACACACATGTGCTGAATGTTAGAGACGATAAAAGTGAGTGGGTCCAATATCATTGATCGTAAAAAGTGGGTGGGTCTTGTCCCACCCACATACAATGGTTCCGACGCCCATGTTCTCAGTACATGCTTTATTTATTTTTCGCATCCCTCTCTGACCAGCAGTTAAATATGGTCCGCTGTTCATTTTTGCCGCTAACGTTACCCGTGTGCTCTCTCGCTTTGTTTTGGTGAAAGTGCGACTCATTGGTTGGGCGCTGCCAATCGGTTCAATGGAGGGGGAGTATTTTTTGTCTGTTTTATTATGACAAACTCATATCTGATTAGGAACAAAATTATTGTTACAAAATAAATTAATTTTACATATTTTTCATTTGATGTACTGTGATTTTCATGTTGAAATATTGGGGGGGGGGTTGTAACTGATGGATTTGAATATTGTCCCCCCCATCTCCCCCATAAACTACGCCCCTGCCAGTAAGATTGATGAGGATATCACATGCGTGTGTGTGGTTGGGTGCTCTTGCAGGTGTATCATCTGCAAGGATGAGGGGCGATGGCCAGTCCCCTCTTTATCTGCGGGCTCCCATGAAAGCTCTCAGTCCCGTGGGCTCTATGTCGGGAGTGCGACAGCATGCCAAAGGGCCACCAGGTGCCCAGGCAGGGATGAGGAGGGTTCAGTCCCCGGGTCCCGCCAATGGTGTGGCATACTCGGGCTGCAGAAGCGCTGCTGTGGCCAGGCAAACGCCCGGAAGAGGCATTGCGCCAACATCGCCGTCTTCCAGAGGCAGACTTCCACAGACACCCAGAAGGTAACCCAGCAAAAACACTGCTGCCCTAGCCATTGTCAAAGTTATTTGATATTGAGGTTATTGTGCTTATTTCCCTCCATAGCAGATCACTGGGAATGACCAAACCCTGTGCTCCAATCACTGATGAATCCTGGAAAGATGGTTGTTACTGAAGCCCTGAGACCTCCACCTGTCGTCCTCACAGTGAAATCAAAACGCGGCACCACTGCCTAAAAAGACATGGCAGGGAAAATCAACACAGAGACCCTAAAACAAGAGCCTGATTGAATCCAGAGTCTCACTAATAAGAGTAACTACGGTGGATATGACACAGAGACTGCAACATAAATTGTAATATTTGCTTGTTTTTCAAACATCAATGTGCTTTTAATTTCATGCGAACGGGGGAGGTTTTAAAATAGTATAAGAACTTGAATATTGAAAAAGGTCTTGTAATACATGTAGTTTTTGTGAAACAACGTGTGGAATTGAATTCCTAGATGCTGTGGAGTAACCCGATACTGATGTTTTTGCATGTTTATCTATTTTTTAGAAATGAAGGATATATGATTTCTATGTGGAGAAAAAATGTTTGAGAATTTTTAATGTGATGAAGGAATAGTTGTTTTCTGTAAAGCAAGAAATGTGTCTGTTTTGTATCAACAAGACATAAAGCAATATAGAAGAATAGTTCTTAAAAAAATTGATCTTGAAGAAGAAATTAACTCACTTTTTTATTTTTATTTTATTGAGATCACATCAATGTGCCAAGGTACATTACTACTGCAACACTGTTTCCTAACTCAGAGTGCTTGTAGATGAAGTTACAACACTTTCACTCAAGTTTCAGCTTTGATGCCTGTGTAGTCTAGGTTTATATGCACTAAGCCAGTTAAATTGGAGGTGTCTGGGTATGCAATGATAATGGAGTGCCTCAGAAAAACAATAAATCAATTTCAGCAATAAAACTAAATGAAGAGCACTTTTATTCATCCCAGGGTTTTCCTGGAAGGGGAAAACTTTCCTGAAGGGGAAACCATGGGCTCTAACACACTAAACACCATGTTTTAATATGATCAAACCCAGCTAAAATACATGTACAGTGTATGCGTTGTGTTGTTTGAATGTGTAGAAGGGGGAAGGGATACTAAAACAAGCGTGTGAGAGCATATTTTATTCATTACAGCATTACGCCAATTGACTTTATGCACAGCTGCACTACTTCCTGAACTTCAGCCAGCTCCTTTGTTTCCTGTCTGCCATTATTGGACAAACTGATTAATCCAGGTGTGTCGGATTATTGTTGTTGTGACTACAGAGGTCAGGCACACCTGGATTAATCAGTTTGACCAATAATGGCAGACAGGAAACAAAGGAGCTGGCTGAAGTTCAGGAAGTAGTGCAGCTGTGCATAAAGCCAATTGCACCGTAGCTCATTTATTTAGGCTGAAAGCGCAATGTTGTCGTATGAGGTGACGCAAAGCGTGCCGCGCGTTCTCTCTGCCCCTCCCTCTGCTGTTGTCAACGAACATTCAGATTGGCCGAGGCTTAGAAACGAGCCATCTGATTGGCGGAGGCGCGGAATCGAGCAGCGTGATTGGCTGAGGCCTGGGAAAGAGCGTTTGGGGATCCTCAATGTACAGGCCGCAGTAGTGCTACCGTTGGAAAATTAACTATAATAAATTACGACAAATTCGAGGGGATCCGAAACTCACCAACGCTCCGAAGGCAATCGCGGAGTAGGTAAAGCGTTTTGGATTTGTGCAGCGTGTGTATAAAACGGTCCCCGTCGGCCCGGTCGGCCTGCGTGGGCCTGGCTGAGCCTTGTGTTGTGTTCAAGCGCGAGGAAGCGCCCAGCGCGCGCTCCTGCTAGCGCGAACTAACGCAAAACTGTCTCTCCGACGATCGCGCGCCTTGCTTTTGACGCAGTAATCAGTCATATACGAAGTACATGCAGAGAACGCGTCGGGGTTGCGCGTTTTTGTGATACTTCGGGTTGTGTTGTGCTCGATTTCATGTTGACATATTAGTTAGCTAATGCTATTAGCCGTTTAGCATGTAGTGTAATGGCGGAGGGCAAGATGGCGCAGTAACGCGGCTGCATTTGCGCAAGCTTTTAGCTGCGTGCGGATCGATTTCTCCTGGAATATTAAAGTGAATTTCGAAATATTTTGTATTGTGTACAGGTTTTTAACTGGACTGAGTCACTGCAACAATCCAAACTTTGTTTCAATGAAACTATCACATGGACTAGTGCGCTCAATTCCGAAGCCTACTATGGCGAAGGCTCGCCTCACGAATACATCAGCGGCGCTCTTCACGCCATTGGTTCGTGCAGTCACGTGACGGAATTACCGGTAATACAAATGAGTCCAGCCTTTGTCGTAGTAGATTTCCGTTTACAGCATAATAATAATCACTGCTATGTTGCCTTGGCAACGATTTCGCAATATTTTCAGACACGGCAATCATTTAAAAAAAATAAGGCGCGTCTTTTAAGGGACTGTAAAATTATAGTACTTTACCCCAATAGAGATATGACGTCAGGCTGGAAACCCCCTCACCTCGTTGTCATACTGAAGTCTAAAGTAATGTTGACTGATTATAATCAACCACTTTCTTGACAGCAATCTCAATTATTATTTTCAGCGTTTATATATAAATGCTATTAAAGTTGTGTTATTGCAATGTTATCCCTGAATGGAAAAACTCACTTTTTATGTTTAATAAAATCGTTTTATTTTGCTTATATGCTTTGATCTATGTTTAAGGATATTTTATAACTTTTTATATTTGGAAACACAAACAAGAATTTGCAGTTATACGCTACTCCCTAAATTATATAAATGTTATACAATTTCTTTTCTCTGTCTCTTTTTAGATGCTTTCCTCCCAGATGCCAGATTCACACGTTTGCTTAATATTTATGACACTTTTATGTGAAGGGAACTACTGTCAAATGTGAAGGTTTGTATATCCGTTTTCACTCACAGTGTCTCGTGCTTGTGATTCGAAAAGAATGAAAAATTTGGTGTTTTATGAGTATTCATTTCATTTTGATTCAGTGTGCTGGATTGAATTTTCTGCCATTTCATGTAGGGCTGCCCCCTAATAGCCAACTAAAAGTTAGTCGATGAGAAGTGACTTAGTTGACCAAAAATGTATTCGTATTCAGGAATTTGTGGTAATTACAGTATGTTGGGAATATCCTCCATCAACCTCAAATATGTCTGATCATTTGAAACATGTAAATAGCAACTTTACATGGCCGCTCGCTCTAATGCTAACCTAGATAAACACTATTATTAGTGTTTGTGCGGAGTGTTTACACAACAAACGTGGCACAGAAACCGAATCTGAAGCGGCATAACATCACAAAAACGTACATTTACACAGACCGTTTAATGCACCCCACAAACACAATCAAGCCTTCGAAAGAATGTGTTTTACCACCCCTTTAAATTAAAGTTTTTGTTTTTTAAAGTGACGACCAAGCGGCCGACAGTGAGTTAACCACACTTGATCAATTTAGCCTCTCTAATCAACACTTGACGTGTCTTGCCTATAATATCCATAGATATAAAACGCTTCAAGCATCAAAATATTAGTTTAAACGTTTAGCCATAGCTATCACCACCACAAAAGGGCATTTTTGACAAGCTGAGGCGGGCTGATGCTGCTCGCATGCTACACAATCTAAACAAATAAAAATAAAAACATGCAGGTTGTCTTACCTTACACCTCTCCACAAAATGAATATAAATCCGATCTTCAATTCCCAATTCCCTTCAATTTAAATGTGAGTACAGGACTCTTTTACTTTAATTCCTAGATGGTTTGTCTCCTGCTTCTTGATCCTCGCGCCGCGTGAGCTGACGCTGACAGGAGGTTGTCATGACAATGGGGTAGTTTAAGGCGGCACAAGTTTGTGTTCATTTACACTTAATCAAAGCCGGTTTAGCATCGCCTTTGATACTAGGGGCCGGGGTGGGTCAGACCCGGCATATTTTAAGTCTGCTTTAATGCGGCATTGCGTCTTTACACTGGATTTGGAGCAGACACACATCCGCTTTAGAGCCGCCTTAACTCGGCCGTGTAAAGATGCCTTTACTGCACGACATGGAGGTGCCGGTGCGATCACTTACATTTTTTTCCTGATAACAGCAGAAACGTTAATTCACCCAAAAATGTAAATTCTGTCATTAATTCCTCTCCCTCATGTCGTTCCAAACCCGTCAGACCTTCGTTCATCATCAGAACACAAATGAAGATATTATTGATGAAATCCGAGAGCTCTCAGGTCCCTCCATAGACATATATTTAATAAACACTTTTAAGGCCCAAAGGCAGTAAAGACATCGTTATAATACCGTATTTCCTCAAATAAAAGCCGGGGCCTTTATTTACCTGAACTGCAGAAGGTCACCGGCTTTTATTTGAAGCAGGCTTTTATTAGGGGCAGGCCTGTATTTCGAATTCCATCTATTTGAAATAAATAATTGTTTTAAATAAACCGTTTTAAATGAAAAGCAATAGCTCCAGAGGACAGATATCATCAGGGGCGCGGGAAGTGGGGTGGTTGCAAAGGATTGCAAATGCAATGCAATTTTTTGTTCATTTTATTCATTTTTAGAATTTATTAATTTATTTGTAATAAACATTTTAAGTGGCCCATTAAAAAGTATTATTTATAAGTTGAATTGTGTTTTAAAACATACATGAGGTCATATTGTGACTGTTGCGGTGTGTGCGTAGAGCGGTAATATTTCCTCCAGTGGAGATCAAGCGTCTTTCTGGAGATTCGGCTCATTTCTGAAGCTCTTTCCGCTCAGCACCGCCGCTCAACCCAGAACTCCCTTTGTGACATGCTGGATCAAATACAGGCCTATCTGAAATAAATAGTAAGGGCTGCCCCTGACTAAAGTTTTTTTCCTTTTCTAGTAGTTAATTTAAGCCGGCGCTGCCGCCTCCACCTCATGTCATTGTCTGTTATAGGCTATTTGCTTGTTATTTATTAAATCAGGGCAATTTGGTTGATAAAACATAGATTAAAATTAAGATAAATTTATACAAAACGAAAGTACTTTTGTGATATATTTGTTGTTCTTTCATGTTTTATAGACTCAATATAAACACTATAATTTCGTTATTTTACTAACCCAACTAATGTGCTTTCTATATTCCACGTGAGGGAAAAAGCTTCCTTCCACTTAAGAAGAGTTGTGTTCCTTTAAGCACTTTTATTTTAATATATATCTCTTTACATAAATATTCTACTTTAAAAAAAAAACTATAATTTTGTTATTTTTCTAACCGCACTTTTCTCAATCCGTTATGGAGCTATTCAATTTTGATTTTGCATATTGTTTTTTAAACGTTCGTTCGAGTAGTTCAAATGACCACTTTACAATATTTCAATAACATCATTTATTTTGAAGCCTATGCTGTTTTCTTGTACAAAATAAAATAGTTTAAGTTAAATGCAGAGTAAGATGTGTAAAAAAGACAAGAGGCTATAGATTGTCCAGATCATTTGTGTAGCTTTCACAGACTAACACACGTCACATCTCTCATAGACTACAGTATTTAAAATAGCAGATATGCATCAGTTATATTCTCTATTTAATTTACAGAGCAATCCCTGCAAAGTGTTTAGGTTAAGTATAGAAGAGACCAGGATTGTGCGTCGCACTCGCAAGACTCCCAGCGGGGGGCGATGGTCACGATGGTTTCGCTCCTTCGGCACAACCCTACTGTACATTACGCTGAACTTGAATGCACATGAAATGAAAGGAAATAATTTTCCCCCAGCCTTAATTTGAGACCGGCCTTTATTTGTTCGTGCTGGCCACGCCCCCGGCCACTATCAGAAGCCCGGCGTTTAATTGACTACAGGCTTTTAATTGAGGAAATACGGTAGTCCATGTAACCCCAGTGGTTCAACCTTAATGTTATGAAGTGACGAGAATACTTTTTGTGTGCAAAAACCAACAAAAATAATGACTTTATTCAACAATTTCTACAAGTTTGTCTTTCTCATACGCTGTTGATGTAGTGAATACAGTCCTACGCCAGAACGCCGGCTTACCATTGGCCGATACTGTTCTTGTGAGCACCACGACGCATGCATGTGATGCTGATGCAGGACCTGGCCAATGTAAACAGCGTAAGAGACTGACAGACAAGAAGAAATTGTTAAATAAAGTCATTATTTTTGTTTGTATTCAAGTCAAGTATTCTCGTCGGTTCATAACATTAAGGTTGAACCACTGGAGTCACATGGACTATTATAACGATGTCTTTACTGCCTTTGGGCCTTGAAAGTGTTGATTAAATATCTGTCTATGGAGGGACCTGAGAGCTCTCGGATTTCATCAATAATATCTTCATTTGTGTTCTGAAGATGAACGAAGGTCTTACCGGTTTGGAATGACATGAGGATGAGGAATTAATGATAGAATTTACATTTTTGGGTGAACTAACCCTTTAAAATACTCCATCATCTTTGCTCATAAAGATAAGATTAATGCATTATTCCAAACTGTAAAAACTCACAATAACAACAAAATATTGTACTTTTGTAAAATAAAGAAAACGAACAGGATGCGCTTTCTGCTGTTCCAGTCTGTCCAGTCCAGTCCAAAAATGATCCGAAACTGCTTGCCTCACGGACCTGAGAAATATATCCATAGTAAGTTTGAAATGTCTACTTTTAAACAAACCAATTTGAATCTAAAACAATTACTCTCGGATTATGTAATCCGTATGAAAGGCATGTCCTCTGTTTTGCAGAGATCGGCATCATCAGCTTCATCTTTGCATTCGACTCAGAAAACACTAGTTTATTAATAAACAATTCAAATGTCTCCCTGTTATTTTTTCCTGACACATTCTTAATCATTATTTTTGCCGGTGCTTTGCGGCAAGCTTGATGCGTGCGCTTGCGTGGAAGAGGCGTTACGCCCCCCCTTCAACCCCATTATATATTTAAGCAATTCAATTAATATAAATGTGCAATTAGTTGACTAATGGCTTCAATGAACGATGACTAGTCGACCAGAGAAAACCTTTAGTTGGGGTAGCCCTAATTTCACGTGATTATATTTTTTATCACGTTCCTCATATTGCAGTCCTTTATTTTGGTTTCACTTTTGCAGTATTGTGAAAAATCCCAGATAATGGATCACGGTGGAGGGATCCTGGAGCTTCACAAGGATTTGAAAATGCCCCACACAATGATAATGGCAGATTTTGGTAAGGAACCGTAACTAAAATAATGAGTCAGTTAATTGCCATATGTTTGGCCAATTGTAGGTTATGACATTTGCTGATCATCAGTTTTTCAACCGCTGCTATGTGACAGTGCACAGTTTGTATTTTGATGTATGTTCACACCAAGAACAATAACTATAATAATAACTGTAAAGTTGTAGTAATCGTTGTAATTCTCACACAACGTCCACACAAATATAAGGATAACGACACGAAACGATATCGTGGGAATCACTTTCAGAGCAATTTTTCCTGCTGCCGAATGATAAAAACTTTGACAGCCAATCAGAAGCCATCCTGCTTTAACAAGCTTGTGCATTTAAAGTGACAGACAACAAAACTGCAGCGTGCACTTGTATGATAATAGTGATAATAACGAACCATATTGTGTGTTGGTGTGGACGCTAAATATATCGTTATCTTTATAGTTATCCTTGGTGTGAATAAGTTCATTTGATTTTAGCAAATATATGCATTTGTCATTTGCTCCCGTTAAACTGTATTGTGAATCGGTCGTCATTTAAAGTGATAGGTCACCCAAAAAATATGTTTGATGTTTCTCATATGTTGCACATGAGAAATGGCAAACAAAACGAAAGTGGAATGAAACCACGCTACTCATTTGAGCTGCACAGCGCAGACAGTTCACCACAGGGGTAGCCAGCCCTTTCCCTGGAGGGCTACAGTTCCAACCCTGCTCCAGCACACTTACCTGTCATACCTTGAACACCTTGATTAGCTGGTTCAGGTGTGTTTGATTAGGGTTGGTGCTAAAGGGTGCGTCTCAGTCCCTGTCCCAAATGGCACACTTCATGTGCATTTTCGGTCTTGTGGACTTAAAATGGCCGCTGTGTGCACATGTCCGTTAAGTCCACAAGACTGCAGGGTGTCCCATC
Organism: Romanogobio albipinnatus; assembly: GCA_023566225.1. Lineage (NCBI taxonomy): Eukaryota > Metazoa > Chordata > Actinopteri > Cypriniformes > Gobionidae > Romanogobio > Romanogobio albipinnatus. The sequence continues at coordinate 50,034,917 of CM042246.1, read as the reverse complement.
TCAGAAGGGTGTTCGCGAGCGCCCCTTTGAATGTCGATATGCTCCCTCGATGCGCACTTCTGCCAAGCCCGCACTGGTGGTCTTCCCGGCAGTCAATGCGGCATTACGTCGTGAAAGTGCGGACTCAGAGGAAGACCGTGAGGGTTTAGGGTGCCATTTGGGACAGGACCTCAATCAGCTCCCTTGTTCAGTAGTCAGGGCACTGATCAGGGAGTCAGACTGATTCCCTGATCAGTGCCCTGACTACTGAACTAGGGAGCTGATTGAGACGCACCCAAACTCCGCAAGACGGTAGCCCTCGAGGAGCAGGGTTGGAGACCCCTGGTTTATTAGCTCAGACCAATAATAGACAGTGTAGCATGAGCTCAGAACAGGTTTACTCGCCGGACGATCTTGCGACACCGTTACTACACAGCACAGTAAGAAGGCGTTTGAATTTGCATCAGTATTAATAACATCACTGGGGTATCTCGTGAAAATCATTTAAATCCGGTGCGGATTTCTCTGTTATAAACCATAGATATCAGATCATACTTGTCCCATGGGTGAACAAGTTACAGAAGGCTTTTCAGTTCAGAACTCACCAACATTCACCATGGATTTAATGTAGTAATGCTAACTGTAATCATGGTATTGTGGCAGAAATAGTCAAATGTTTTTACGTTAATCATTTCAGGGTTCATACGACCTTTTGAGAGGGAAATTCAAGCACTTTTCAAGGACTTTCAAGTGCTTCACACAACATTTTCCAGCCCTTCAAAGCTCTAAATGTGAACAGTTGCATTGCACGTCGATTTAAACTGTGCCCTTAAGCTCCTAGTAAAAAAAAAAAAGTTAGTTCGGAGCCCAGATTTATTCACTCCCATGCCTTTCCAAACCCATAAGACTTTTATTCAATCTTCAAAACACAAATTAAGATCTTTTTTCCATTGAAAGTCTACCTGGACCAAACAGTCCACCAAAACTGTTCATCATATAAAGCAATCATGACTCTTTACAAGACTTGGATTAACTGCTCAGTGCTTATCGAACCAAAGTCTTATGGGTTTGGAACGATATGAGGGTAAAGAGTACATGGTGACAGAATTAGCAACTATTCTTTTAATGAAAAACAAACAATATGAACTACTACATTAAATACTTTTTCAGTTTTGTAAACTTCCGGACATGTTTGTTGTGATATTCTCTTGGGCAGTTGCAGGGATGGGAGGCCTGGCCCACATTGACGGCGAGCACATAGTGGTCTCGGTGCCGGAGGCCGTGATGGTCTCAGATGTGGTGACGGATGAGGGTATCATGCTGGAGACTAGCCTAGAGGCTGAAGTGGTCGAAGGGCCTGACATCTGTCATGAGGACGTCATCACCACTGAGGGAGTGATCATGTCTGAGTCTATCCTGGAGGCCGAGGTGGCCATCCAAGAGGCTCTGGGTGGCGGCGCTGATCTGATCGAAGAGACGGTGCCTGATCAGGTGTTTGTGGCTGACCTCATGTCACCTCACGATCAGAGTCCACTGGATCATGACCTGGTGTCTGCAGAGGTCATGGTGACGGACACGGAGACGGTCATCCAGTCACATGACACCATGCCATCTGATGTCACTATTAAAGTGGATGATGAAGATGATGTGAAGAGCACTTCAGAGGACTACCTCATGATTTCCTGTGAGTTTGCTGTTACATGTCAGCTTGGATTGATTGGATCCACAGCAATGTTTGATATTTGGCTTCTTTGCAGTGGATGAGGTTGGGGAAAAGCTAGACATTGGAGACGCGTCTTTAAAGATCAGTGCAGATGTGGTTCAAGATGACGACGGCTCGAAAGAGGATGAGTTCAGCTCTGAGGTCATCAAAGTTTACATCTTTAAGGCGGATGGAGATGAAGATGTGGAAATTGGTAAGGAACACATTTCAGATCTTTGCCACAAGCTGATAATGTGGCTTATTCTTATGGGTAGGGTTTTGTATTGCCAAGAATCTGGCGAAACAATAATTTATAATTTACATAACACATAATTTTCGTTAACAACCTTTTTTCACTGACGAAAACGAGACGATAACTAAATAAAAACTAGTGTTAGATGACAAACTATGACGAAAATCAACTGTCATTTTTGTCAACAAATAAAAACGAGACGAAAATGTTAGGGAGGGACGATTAGGGAAGAGATCCAGTCAGAACTGATGTCCTGTGTTACAGATGCGCACATTCGATTTGGACGTGCTGATCTAACCGCTGGAGAACACGGCGCTGTTGCGCTTCAACAGGTTCACTCACGCATCCCCAATCCAGCGCTCCAGAGCGGCTCACAATCAATGAATAACACACATTTATGCCAGGCAATTGTTTATGAACTAGTGCTGATCAATAATGACAATGTTTACTTTACCATGTTTATATAGTAATGTGTTTTAGACGGTTGCAACGATGCATATTTTATCTCCTCATCTGAACTTGAATGAGCTCCTGCAACTGCAACAGAGGCGTAGACATTTCAAAATAAGAGTCCGGGTGCATTTCCAGCTTGTTTATCATTAAAAGTCACACATTATATATTCGTTTATGGTTACAAAATAAACTGTATTTAATTGAATTCCCATTTAATTCATAGTCAGGAGGAAAGACCAGTATTTGACACGTATTCAATAAAGTATCAGGGTTATAATAGTTCACTAAAACCATTTAAAAAATCTTCATTACTTGAAATTAAATAAATGTTAACTGAAATAAAAATAAATAAATAAATAAACACTTATTTGAAGCTTTAACTTAACATGATATACTAACTAAAACAGAAATACAAAGTTATAAAAACTATATAGATGTTTTTAAAAACAAACAAAAAAGTGAATTGAGCTCTTTCGTGTATTTTTAATGTCAAAAACCAAATGATGTCAAAATGTCAGTTCAAGTGACAGTCGGTTATGTAATGCATAAATGCTTAATGTATTACAATTGGCTTTATGCACAGCTGCACTACTTCCTGAATTTCAGCCAGCTCCTTTGTTTCCTGTCTGCCATTATTGGACAAACTGATTAATCCAGGTGTGTCTGACCTCTGTAGTCACAACAACAATAATCAGACACACCTGGATTAATCAGTTTGTCCAATAATGGCAGACAGGAAACAAAGGAGCTGGCTGAAGTTCAGGAAGTAGTGCAGCTGTGCATAAAGCCAATTGAACTAAACTCATTAGATTTTAAGAGACTAAATCTACTGTAGATTTAGTCGACTAAAACTAGACTAAAACTAAAAACAATTCAGGTGACTAAAATATGACTAAAACTAAATGGCATTTTAATCAAAAGACTATGACTAAAACTAAATCAAAATTTGCTGTCAAAATTAACACTGCTCTAAATAAATTTATATGACAATCCATATGTTTTTCTTCAGTGTACAGGAGTTTTAATCCCCACAGTGGTTGCATAAGAGGCTCATATTTCATATTAAAGACATAGACTTAAAGAAATTGATATCACAGATAAAAAGCACAGATTTGTATAATAATAATTGTTTTTTACAATAAATCCTTAGACCTTTCTAATGATTTTTAGTCATAGAGGCTGTCTGCATACTAACAGGTAACCCATAATTTTTAGTTTTCTGTAAAATATAAATATTATTATTATTATACTGTTATATTTATTCTTAAATGCTCCATTTTAATTTTTTAATAATGAATGTTATTGTAATAGTAATATTTCTTATTTTTATTTAGCAATAATAATAATAATTATTATTATTAGTCATATTAATATATAAACACAAAATGTTATATACACACTTTTCATTTGTAAAAATTAATAATGAATAATAATTAGGGCTGTAATCTCCCAGTCGATTAGTCGATACGTTCTGGCTCGACCAAAATTCTGATTGGTCGATTTTTTTGCCGCGTTCATTTCGTTAGTTTTACCGCGTTCATTTCATCAGTTTTGCCGCGCCGCGTTCATTTCATCAGGTGGAAAGCACTAATTGCTAATGGGGCATGTTTCACAGGTAACAGTCTGTCTTCAGAACACCCCCTTGTTTCCACTTCTTTTGGATTAGCCCAACCCGCTGGTGAAGAGAAGTCTCTCGCTGGTCCTTTGTTTTTCATTCCCCGCTGGCTCAAACGCACGCCCATAGCGGTAAACTTGAGGAACGCCCATCAACATACACATGAGGGGAAGCGTCACAACACCACGCTTCAGTTGTGCTGCAAAAGTGGATCTGTACTGTCGGTTTTGCCGCGTTCATTTCATCAGGTGGAGAGCACTAATTGCTAATGGGGGTGTTTTCAGAGCACCCCTGTTTCACAGGAAACAGTCTGTCTTCAGAACACCCCCTTGTTTCCACTTGGATTAGCCCAACCCGCTAGAGAAGAGAGACAGATTGAAGAAGGCTATAGTTTGCTGTATATTATTTATTTAATTGGGAGAGCGTTTTTTCTGCTCTTGATCTGGCTTGTTTAATAAATATTCCTTTTTTATTAAAGTGGACGTGCCTTTTGTGTTTAAGAGTAAAAGCTTTAAGTTAATAGTCTATTCGTGTCTCAGCCTCTAAGCTGAGCAGATCCTATGTTCGAGCTGCACAGAGCGGCTGAAATGATAGTGTCTGTCAGTTAGTATAATACATATGACAAAAACAATTGTCTAAATTATGTTGCATATTCCTCAAAAGTTCTTGTGATGATATCACTAGTTGACAACGGAAATCATAGGCTATGATGGTGCTCGTGATGCAACGCTGTCAGAGCCGACAGACTCGTGTGTCAGACTCATTTCAGTGCACAATAATCAGGTCAAAAACGATTTAATATACTGCAAATAGCCTACTAGTTTTTATGTTTATTTATAATTAATTTAGGCAGACAACAAGGCTACCAAGTACTGCGCACAGTGTGCAGCTAATTAATTTAACGTTTTTTTTCCTAACGTCATTTTTAGTCGATTTTTAGTCGAAAATTTCAGGACCTCAGTCGACCAAGATTTTCTTTGGTTGATTACAGCCCTAATAATAATCACATTTTAAATTGCAATTGCAAATTTAACCAGAATAATCGCAATTAGATATTTTCCCCAAATCGTGCAGCCCTAACTGTGATATTGTAAGAGAGGCAATATATTGCAATATTTGTTTTAATTAAAAGAATAAAGAACACAACCATATGCATAAAACCTGACTAATTTAATTAATACAGTATCATTTATATCACTAATAACTATTTTGTGCAATCTAAGTAAAGGGAAATAGTAAAGTGACTGCAGGATTCTTTGTGTATATGTTTTAAATGTTCACAGTATAGCAGTTTTTAATTTCTAAACTATTTAACAACAGAAAGTGCATATTCCATTCCATGACTGAATGACTGTTTGTTTTATATTTAATACTGTAAAGCTGTTTGCTCTGAAGCGGTCTATAAAGTGCTATTTAAAGTACTGAACTGCAGAGCTGGTGCATCCATATCCACATCGCTATGATCAGATGCTTTCGTTCTGCTGCCACTGCTGTCAATTTTGTTGTGTGTTTATTTAGTTACTGAGAGGAAAACGTGCTGTACATATTCTATCGAAACGCTTCCCAGCAGCCACTTGAGCCACAATTTCACCCCAAAAAAGTCAAAACATGGTAGATGTGGTGTTAAAATATAAGACAAAAGCCTTGGATACTTGTTTTTTTATTATAAACTTCAGATGAACATATACAAAACGTTCATATGTTGACCCACACCCAGGGCTCCAGACTGTGACCTTTTTTTCCTGCAGGTAACAGAAACCACTGTAACCATTCCTGGGTCTAAATATCACATAATTGGGGCCACTTCAACCCGCGGACATGGATAAACATTGGCAACACAGTGCAGTTGAGTTCTGTTGACATTTGACAACTAACGTTATGCGTCGCTCTGTTGCTCTGATTGGTTGTAGGTCTATCCAATTGAGGTCTTTCCTGGTTTGGTTGAAATACGCCCCATAATCACAACCCAACGGAGCAGTATCAGACTCATATTCTGACTAGAATTGAGTATGACAACGTCAGGCTAGAGAAAAGCGTGTTTTTGTCAAAGACTACATCTGGATCAGATTCAGAACGATGATCAAAACACAGATGGAGTAGATCGAGTCCATCACCCTTGAAGCTTCACAGTCCTGTAGCTTGTCCTGGGTCAACATTTCATTCACTAACATTAGGCAGTTTTGATTTATCGGCTGTTTAATGTTGATGATCGTGTTATTTTACATGCATATGATTATATGAGATTGCTTATTTCTGCTTCTTTCACGCCTGTGTTTTGATCTGGAGATTCTGTACTCTTGTTCTGACCGTATATAACAGTGAAGACAGATTGCCGGAAATTAGGGGTGCACCGATCCGACTTTTTCAGTCCCGATACCGATGCCTGGGCTTTGTGTATCTGTCGATACCCGATACCGATCCGATACTATTGTTGAATTAATAATAAACTGTATATCTTCCACCTTATACCTTCCTTGAAGAGACTAAAGGCACCAGACTTTACTAACTAAACATAACTAAGACAAAATAACAGATGTATGTAAAGTTTTGAATTCTTATTTATTTAAAAAAACAATTGTGCATTCAAATCTAAAATAGAATGTAATCAAACTTCTTTAAATAAATAAAATGTAGCAGTGGAAACAAAAAACAGTGTATTGGTCAAACATACAATAGTGATCTGACAGTTACCAAACATTTTTTACACTACAGATAATTGGTTTGGTATATAATCATATCAGTATTAAAAAGTGGCATTACAAATGAACAAATAGTCAAATTTCCTGCCATATGCAATTTAATAAAAATGATCAGCTAGCTAATAACAACTTTGTTCTGGTTTCACCTCACTCCTGTCTAAATGATTGTAGGCTAGGCCTATTTATTTTACTACATATTGTCAACTGAAATAACCTGAAATACTGTTGATCATTAAAAATAAATCTTACTACCCACTATTGCTAAATTGGGTAAGCACACTTGTTCTCATTTCAGATGCGTTCTGAGTAAATTAATAAACTGATTCATGAGTTCAGTGTTGGACAGATCAGTTGTTCTAACCAGTCGTTAAAATGATTCAGTTCAAAGTAGTCATTAGGTCACGAATCGGACATTAGCAGACGTGTTGTGTGCGAATCCCGTCTGTTAGAACATCGCGAAAGATGTCAACACACAGAAAACACTTCATAACTGAATATCATTTGTCTCCCGTTTATTGAAAGTATGCTTTATGTCAGCTGGTCAGAGAAGAGTCAACATTTTTTGAGCGCAATTCACAACCAGCGATAATTCAAGGACAAAATTGTCCTAATGTGTCACGTGCAACATGGTTTCAGTCTTCTGACCTTTTGATTTGGATTAATATGTGAAATATTAGAGAGCTAACAGCTAACACTGATTATTTTGAAGACCCAGAGAGTGTGGAGCTCTCTGATCACTCAGTCACAAACGCAGCATCTATCCTACATCACTCGTAAATCACAATAACTCCTCAAATTAGGCTTTGGCGGCCATCAAAAAATGTTCAATGCAGGAAAAACCTTTCCTTCAGTGGCGGGGAAAGGTTGTCTCAGAAATGATTGAAATTTCACAAGCACAGCATACTATGCATCCACAGTACAGCCCGTTTTCTGATCAAATCTGAGTCAGATCCCGAGGGTGTAGAGTAACCTCTTGTATGTGCAAATATCAAGGACATTTTGATTTTCCATACATGCCCTGTAAGATGAATATGTTTGGATTGTGTTGTAGGCAGCACAGAGGTGGTTGCAGAAAGTGATTTTCCCAATGGGCACGCGGTGCTGGAGTCAGTGGGCTCAGGCCGGCTGCCCAGAGAGAAGTTGGTCTACATGGCTGTGAAGGATACCAGCCCAGGAGAGGAGGATATCAGTGAGTGCTATGTCTCTTTTTAAGGAGAGTTACATGTGCCTACAGCAAGTCAAAAATGTGCTTTAATTTGAGCGTGTCTTGATTTAGACTGTTCGGAGATGGCTGACCAGGTGTATATGGAAGTCATTGTCGGGGAGGAAGAGGCTCCTGCTATCACCGAAGCACAACTGGAGGACACACCAGTTAACAAGAGCTTTGTTCCTGCGGCCTGGGCAACTGCTTATGGTCCTTCACTTTTTTGTTGCAGGCAGAGATACAAATTGCTTTTAAATTAATAGTCCACCCAAAAATGAAAGTTCTGGCTGATTTCGGAGCAGGATACAACCATCCTACTCCAGTATGGGATTATATTAGAGTAGCCGTACGATAGCTCGGGGACTCAAAGCAGGAATGTTTTGTCAGCCGAATCCCCATCTTTGTGATTTGATATTTGATATAAACAACCTGCAGTTCCCTCAAGAACACCCAAGGGCCCGCGAACCCTCGATTGGGAAAACCCTGTGAAAACTGACGACAGAATTTTCATTTTTGGCTAACTGTTACCTTAAAACCTAACTTAACATTTATAAAAAACATTCTCCTTTCCTTTTAGTGCATTTATAGGGTGTAAATGTCCGATGCAAACACCTTACCAGTCATGGCTTTCCTACAGGAAGCAGTCTAGAAAGTAAGAACAGTGCAGCCACTCCCTACCTACAGATCACTGACAGCATCAGCACAAGCCGAGCTCTTAAGCAAAAGATCAGGAAGAAGAGAAGGGGAGAGACACGCCAGTGCCAGACAGGTATGATCTTCTGCTAGTGCTAGAAGCTGTTTTAGTCAACGTGAACTCAAATTGACCCCATAACAATAACATGAGTTCCTGGTAGGGATGGCTCGATACACAAATTTGCCTTCGGTACCAAAATCGAATACCGAAGTACCGATATGAAATCGATACCATACAGGGTCTGAGAGTATTGCCCATAATTTTACTCACTCTCAAGTTTGGGGTTTATAAAGCGGTGAAACTACTGCAAATGTTTATTATTAAAGGTCCCGTTCTTCGTGATCCCATTGTTCAAACTTTAGTTAGTGTGTAATGTTGCTGTTAGAGCATAAATAATACCTGTAAAATTATAAAGCTCAAAGTTCAATGCCAAGCAAGATATTTTATTTAACAGAAGTTCCCTTTCAAAGCCTACAGCGAACGGCCGGCTTGGACTACATCCTGGTACTTCCTTCATAAATGACGTCAGTAGAACAGACTAACCTCCGCCCACAAGAATACGTGCAAAAAGGGGGCGTGGTCTTGTTGCTGTCCCACGTGGAGAAGAGGACGTGTCGCGTGGAGAAAAGGAAGTGTTGCGTTTGACTGTGTTTGTCGTAGGGCTGCTCGATTATGGAAAAAATCATAATCACGATTATTTTGGTCAATATTGAAATCACGATTATGTAACACGATTATTTCACATGACTTTGGGAATGTGTTGTATTTATTAAAAATACACCTTTCAACAATTCAATTGAAATTGTAACATTTGTTGTACTTTTTGAACTATTAAAATAAATAATATAACATATATTCGAATCAAAGTATAAAAGTATTCACGTAAAAATGATAACCACAAATAAATAAGATCAACAATATGGTTCGGCTATGCTTTTCATGTACGTCTAACATTAGTTTTCAGGTACAGAAATGTATCAAATGTAAAATAACGTTGCATATTTGAGTGCATAAATTAAAGATTAATCCTATTAAACTTACAAAAGCTATTCAATCAAGAGCGGTGAGTGATGTCCTTGTCTTTTGTTGTTTGACATTAAACAGACAACAGTAAAGGCTACTGCCCCTTTAAGACCTCGCGTCTTCTTTATCGACTGTATAAAGTTCACTTAAGGCATATACAGACTATGTCTGCTAAGATACTTATCAAGATGGACATGTTGACATACGTTTTGTGTGAGTTTGTCCGTTTAAGAGCAAGACTTGAAAGAGAACTCAATATTTGCGCGCTGAGAGACGTGTGCGCGCTCTCGGATGAACGCACAGAGACACATTTTCTCACAGCGCGCGCGGCTTCTCATTCTAAACCTAAACCCTAAAGCACTAAACCCGGGTGATGACGGTGAAAACGACTGGTCATATTCGAAAATATGGCAGCACTCGCAATCTCGCATGCATTGAACAAAGTTTATAAAGAGAGAATTATTAGAAAAATATGAAGGGAAAAAAGGACGTTTACACGGCTCCCCTGCTCTCCTCAGTTTTTGTTTCTTTATTAGATTGTCATAGGTCACTCTGTTTAATTTTCAAGTGGTTAAACAAATTCGTGGTGTTCCCTTGCGTTGCAGCCACTACCATGTAGCAAATCTTAGCATGTTTCTGCTCGTCGTCTGATTCCTCGAAGCCAAACTGTTCCCAGACAACGGAGTTGGTTTTGCCTTTTTTGCTCACCAAACGCTGCTGTAACTGCCCTCCTTCTGCCATCTTTACTCGCGCCGAGTTTTTAAATTCCAGCGGATGATATGCACACGAGACTCACGACCTGAGAGAGATTTGTGGGTTCGGGAGGGGCGGATGTGCGCGTGCGCGTGCGCGTTTCATTCAGAACGCAAGGCAAAATAATCGTTTTTTCTCGATTGTACTATTTTGGTGATCGTTGGGAGGCAAAATCGAAATCGAAATCGAAATTCGATTAATTGCACAGCCCTAGTTTGTCGTCGAGACGCTGTTATTTTCATCCCGGAGTCAAATCACCTTTGTTTGGCTTTGCCAGGGACGCTGTAGAGATCATTAAGCGCATATATCTCCCGTTAAGAGGTGTGACCTTTCCACGTGCGCTAAGCTGCTGTCGAATCACAACACAGGAACCGTGCCACGTTCGCTAAGGTGCGGTCAAATCCCAACACGGGAACCGCTGGCACAATCAGAACTCATTACGTATTTCTGAAGGAGGGACTTCATAGAACAAGGAACTCATCAACCCGTTTTTAGGACAGTGAAAACAGCGGTGTACAGATACAGAAAAATACTGTTTTTTTTTTACACACGAAACATGAACACATGTTATATTGCACACTGTAAACACAATCAAAGCTTCAAAAAACACGAAGAACGGGACCTTTAAATGAATCAACAAAGATTATCACATCAAATTATTCATTTGAAAACCTTCTTGTACGAAATAATTTCAGCAATATCTCTGTAATTCTGGCTTCTAAAGCACTAAAAAAGAAATCTGCGTGCTCCTATTCAACACTTTCACTGTCGTTTCGGGACAGCTGATGGAAATCACTAGCCCACACCTTGCAATTTGAACATGCAAGCGATTTTATAGCATTTCGTAATACATGGGATGAGAGAGCTTTCTTTGCGCTCATACCAACGACAAACACACAAGTCTAAAGAGCTTGCGCATTCCAAATTAAGGTGTTTTTTTAATTCCAAATTATGTCAAATGTCCATCTGAGTCCAGTGAGTATTCACATAAACACTGTGTCTTGCGTGAATGTAAATTGTGCAATAGAATGCGTGCAAATTCTATGAAATCTAAACGTCACTGGTTGAAACGCTGGAGATGTCATTATATTTAAACAATATGATCTTATGTATGTGCGTTGATCTGTGTTAAAAGAAAATAATGTCTAAATTAGATCATTTGAATTATGCACTCGCCTGTCGATCTCTTAATGTCTTGTACAAGTCAGGATGGGCAAGTGACCGATGCTTGGCAAGGTTTGATGGTTCTTCAGCAGTTTTATAAGCAAAGTAATTCCAAATTTCCCTTCTACTTCTCTCTTTATTAATTATTTTTGGGCGTGTTGAGTGAGATTCAACCGCGTTATCCACTTTGTTCTATTTTGCAACATTTGCCGGTTTCACATCAGTTTGGGTAGCGCACTGCCACCTAGCTGTGAACTTCGGAAATCCGGATATACCGAAATGAGCAATATCATGATATTGTACCGTTTTAAATAAAATATATACCGGTATTTTCCCAGTACTGGTATACTGCGCATCCCTAGTTCCTGGAAAAAATGTTTGTCGTCTTAATCACAGTGTCATTAAATTACTCATCTTTTTGACGGTCAAACTGCCTGTTTAAACTACCATTGTAGTTAATGCAGCCTTTCTAAAAAGCTGCCAAAATATAATACTGTAATTTAATCTTCAGAGACCCAAATATTCATGTTGATTATGTATTTTTTTTCCCATTTAAATGTTTTTATATGAAGCCATTAGTTATAAAAATCCTAATCTTTTTTATTTAAGTACTGAATTGAGTTCTTTTTATTGTACTTAAGTGGTCAAATGTCCATCTTGGCGAGTATCAAAAACACAGTTGTCTTAAGTGAACGCAAACGGTTGGGTGAAAATCGGATGTTTGTCAGTATATTAGATCTGTGCATTCAGTCTTAAAGTGTCATTAATAATAATAACAAAACAACAAAAGACAAAGAGAAAATCACTCGCTGATCTTGACTGAAGAAACTTTTGTGGCTTTAATAAGAATCAGTGTGTATTAAATTCACACAGCAATGACTGTAGTGGGTTTTTTCTTTTACATTTTATCATAAAATTCTATAATGTAGGTCTATCTAACAGTTAAGCGCTCTTTGTTTCATTTGTATTTATTTGTCCTTTGTTCTCATTTTATCACTGACTGTTTACTTGTCTTCAATAACCTTGAGAATATTTTACTTGGGCTTGTATTGGTTTTTGCTGTGATGCTGAATTTGATGATATTGGTATTACTGTCATCTAAAAAGTTGGCTTTGTACCAACCTTATTTTCATAACCGTATTGGGATCTATATTAGAGACTGAAACTGGGATCTATATAAGACTGAAACTTAAGCATGTTCGTCTAACACCGAAACAAAACTTGCATGTTGGGAGAAAAATGTAATGTTTTCCTTTCAAACATGGCATAATGATACATTTCAAAATGTGAGGTTTTGTTACATGTAGTTGACCCATATTTAAGGAAAAATAATTGCAAGCATGTATGCATTTTTCCTACTCTGAGCATTAATCTCTGTTAACCTTCATATTAACCTATAGTTCCGTATAGAAGACAATACATCTGAAAACATTTAGTTGTCTTATATTCGGGGTCTAAACTTTGACATGTCAATAATACACCTGCAACAGTAGGCAGCGGCAAATACGAGTAAAACGAGTGTTTCCCCCAGGACTGATAAACGCAGCGGAGTCATCAAACAACTCTTATTAAGCAGCCAAGAAATGCGTGTCAGAGTGTAATGTTAGAAGTTGTCGAGCCCAAAAAGACAGTCTTAAAATGCTAACAGTCAAAGAAAAGCTTACCACGGTACGAAAAAGACACTGACAGGCAAGTGTGTCAGTACATAGCTGAAAAAAGAAATGACGGCTCTGGTTATTCAGCTGAAGCCAAAGAGCTGAACTTACCCACCAGCGAGGCCCATGATTTCTTATTTTGGCTACGTACTGACGCACTTGCCTGTCAATAATCTCAAAGCGGCCGCTTTGATGCGGCGTGAGAATGATGCGCCATAATGGATTAGCGTTTGCTCTCCGACTTCAGAAAGAAACTGCTGTCTTTCAGCGCTATGTGATCGGCATTATCTACCTGATTCAAAGGGCATATAAATATTTTTTCAAACATCTTTGACATGCCAGCATCTGTCACTGTACATAAAAAAAAGTGAGAAATCAGTAATGGTGAAATCTACGAAATGAGCACTTCAGGTTATTTTTATGGTAGCTATGCCATAAAGTGTTTATTTCTCAATGTGATTGTTGTTGATACATTTTACCAGTATTTGCTACACTTGAAATACAGAAATGAACATTTTTAATATGAAAAATATGCATTATTCAAATTATTTTTAAAGTATTTTCTTTAAATGTTAAGATTTGGTCTTCAAAAAGCTTTGAAAAGGGGGGTGGGGTGGGGGGGGGGTCGTCTTGTATTCGGAACAATACATAATAGAACAATAAATGCAATTAATGATAGATAAAAAAATAAGCATCACCGTTGGCATATGTTGAGATTGTCTCATGGGTGAACTTGACCTCTACACTCTGGTCAAAAAGCCTGCTAAAAATGGATGTTGGTGTCATTGTTTCAAAAGGGAAATAGTCCTTCCTCCTTTTTAATTTTGATGGTTCTCACCACTCTGAAGTGCACTATAGAAGTACTATAGATGACTCTCTGTGGTCATTAAAAATCCCAGGATGCCCATCGATAAAGAGTAGGGGTGTAACCTCGGCATCCTGGCCAAATTTGCCCATTGGCCCCTGTCCATCATGGCCTCCTAATCATCCCCATATATATATACGATTGGCATCATCCCTCAGTCTCCTCTCCACCAATCAGCTGGTGTGTGGTGGGCGTACTGGCGCAAAATGGCTGCCGTCGCATCATCCAGGTGGATGCTGCACATTGGTGGTGGTTGAGGAGATTCCCCCCCTTCTATGTAAAGCGCTTTGAGTGCCTTGAAAAGCGCTATATAAATGTAACAAATTATTATTATTATTATTATTAAGTGTAATGTTGAACTGGCTCTTTTCAGCATGTCCTCCTCCTTTGTTTTAGCTGTAATCATTGGTCCTGATGGGCAGCCCCTGACGGTCTACCCCTGCCACATCTGCGGCAAGAAGTTCAAATCACGGGGTTTCCTCAAACGACACATGAAGAATCACCCGGACCACATGTTCAAGAAGAAGTACCAGTGCACCGACTGTGACTTCACCACCAACAAGAAGGTGAGTTTCCACAACCATCTGGAAAGCCACAAGCTCATCATAAAGAATGAGAAGATTCCCGAGTACACGGAGTACACGCGGCGCTATCATGAGGCCAGCCCGCTCAGCTCCAACAAACTCATACTGCGGGACAAGGAGCCCAAGCTGCACAAGTGCAAGTACTGTGAGTATGAGACTGCCGAACAGGGACTCCTGAACCGCCATTTACTGGCTGTGCACAGCAAAAACTTTGCACATGTCTGCGTAGAGTGTGCCAAGGGCTTCCGCCACCCTTCCGAGCTTAAGAAGCACATGCGGACACACACGGGCGAGAAGCCCTACCACTGCCAGCACTGCGACTTCCGTTGTGCCGATCAGTCTAACTTAAAGACTCACATAAAGAGCAAACACGGGACTGAACTGCCCTTTAAGTGTGGCCATTGCCCTCAGGCATTCGCCGACGACAAGGAGCTCCAGAGGCACACTGAGATTTTCCAGGGTCATAAGACTCACCAGTGTCCACACTGCGAACACAAAAGCACCAATTCCAGTGACTTGAAGCGCCATGTCATCTCGGTGCACACTAAAGACTTTCCGCACAAGTGCGACGTGTGCGAGAAGGGCTTTCACAGACCCTCCGAACTGAAAAAACACGCGGAAACGCACAAGGGGAATAAAGTACACCAGTGCCGGCACTGTGATTTTAAGACATCGGACCCCTTCACACTAAGCCGCCATATTTTGTCCGTTCACACAAAGGACTTGCCATTCAAATGCAAGCGTTGCAAGCGCGGCTTTAGGCATCAGAACGAACTTAAAAAGCACATGAAGACGCACAGCGGACGCAAGGTTTATCAATGCCAATATTGCGAGTACAACACTACGGACGCTTCAGGTTTCAAACGGCATGTCATATCCATCCACACTAAAGACTATCCACACAGGTGTGACTATTGCAAGAAGGGTTTCAGGCGACCGTCAGAAAAAAACCAACATATAATGCGACATCATAAAGAAACCCTACTATGATGCTCTTTCATCCCCCAATACAAGATCCGACGCTCTACTCGACAGCTGCATATGTCATTTAGATGGCCTGCATTTAACAACCTTCTTATTTAATGTTCTGCTTGTATGTAAAGAAACCTAAATCAAAACTGAGACGGGTAACAGTAAGTGGCTAACAATATGGTCTTGGTCAAAGTTTTCATGCCACACTTTGCGCAGTCTTTGCTTTCTCTGCAAATGAAAGTGAAGAGAACAGTCATTCAGGGTCTCAAATGCCTATATTTTTATACCCACTTTGCTGTAAGCAAATCACACCCTCTATTAAAGGGATAGTTCACCCAAAAATGAATACTCTGTTGTCATTTACTTGCCCTCATGTTGTGCCAAACATTTACGACTTCATTTTGTAGAGTTTAAAAGATGTTTCGCAGAACGTTCATGCTCTTGTCTTTCATTAAAGGAACACGCCACTTTTGTTTGAAAAAAGGCACATTTTCCATCTCCCCTAGAGTTAAGCAGTTGACTTTTACCGTTTTCGAATCCATTCAGCCGATCTCCGGGTCTGGCGGTAGCACTTTTAGCATAGCTTAGCATAGATCATTGAATCTGATTAGACCGTTAGCATCTCGCTCAGGAAAAAATATCAAAACTCTTTGGTCATTTTTGAGCGAGATGCTAACGGTCTAATCAGATTCAATGATCTATGCTAAGCTATGCTAAAAGTGCTACCTCCAGACTCGGAGATCGGCTGAATGGATTCGAAAATGGTAAAACTCAACTGTTTAACTCTAGGGGAGCTGGAAAATGAGCCTATTTAAAAAAAAAAATCCTTTTAAAGGGATAGTTCACCCTAAAATGAAAAATTCTGTCATTTACTCTCATGTTATTCCAAACCTGTATGAATTTCTTTCTTCTGCTGAACACACATTTTTGAAGAATGTTGGTATCCAAACAGTTGATGCTTCCCATTGACTTCCATAGTATTTTTCTTCTTCTCCATATTATGGAAGGCAATGGGGTCCATCAACTGTTTCGTTGACCATATTCTTCAAAATTACTTCAGAAGAAAGAAACTCATACAGGTTTGGAACAAATTGAGGGTGAGTAAATGATGACAGACTTTTCATTTTTGGGTGAACTATCCCTTTAACTGACAAGTGGCTGTCAAGCTTCAAAAAGGACGAAAAAGCACCATGTTAGGGTCATTAATGTTGATTTTGTGCTACTCTGTGGTGCTTTTTTTCCCGTCCATCTTGAGTGCTTGGTCAGTGTATACTTCAGCATGGAAAAAGCGGCACGATGATGTTACATGGGAGAAAATGACATGGCTTTGGTATAACACGAGGGCAGGTAAATAAAGAGTTTTCTTTTATGGGTGATATATTCCTGATCAGAGCATCATCACAGGCCTTAGTCAGGATAGACACCATATTGAACTTTACGCAGATGAAAGCAAGGCTAGACTTAGTCTTTACCTAGATGACGTCATTTTAAAAACGTTTTGTTTGCTGAAAGTCTGTTTCATCAGCTGAACAGTCGGTATGTGCTGAACAACAAAAATGTAATATGGCGCTACCCTGACTAAGGACTGTTGGGGCAGATGCTTTCCTGTTTTTCAAGTCAGTCGTCAAATCACTAGATGTATTTTACCGACTGGTATGTCCAGGTTTTACCGTACCTTTTACCATTTTGTAACCATCATGATGTTAATTTGAGCCGTTTCTTTTTGTGGTAACATTTCCGTACCATTTGCTCTCTGCGATCCTAGTGTCTTGAGCGCTCCTTCACGAATCAAGCGGTTTGTTCGTAACTTTGTGAATACCACTACAAAAATTCAATGTTTATGTAAAATGAAACGTTAACAACAATGGCGAACATGCACATACTGCCAATATTTCGGATCTCCTGCGTCATGCCTTACATGTATTTTGTTTTGCACTGAATTCAGTATGAATTGATTTGTGAATATTCCTAACAAGTTTCAGTTATGCTATGATAGATGTATACATTTAACAAATGCAAATCACATTAATAAGGGCACCTTATGCTTTTTAAATGTCACTGCGTTATTTATTATTTTTAGTGGGTGGGCAAAACATAGACACATCATCCTAAACCAGAAGCCATCCAATTTCCCACCCAGTAAAAGACCTCGGCGATCAAAAGAGGCATGCCTTGATATCTAGCTCTATTAATTGGCATAGCTATTGATTTGTAATATGACTGTAGTTAACAGCAGCGCCCAGCAACTATAGTACTTCGCAGCATATCGCACACGGTGGATTTCATTCATAGGTGGAGGTGGAGAGGGGCTGTACTTGTCAATCATGTTTTTATTTTCAGGCTTCCTAATGTAATCATCACTCCAGTGTTTCATGTGAGAGCTTATAGCGAAGGCTTTTACAAGGAGACAAAATAGTAAAAGTGGATGATTTGAAATGGCTTTAAAGTTCTGTTTCTGAAATTGCAAAAGGTTCATCGACTAAAATTTCTGCATAAATGCATGTTGTAAATCTTGCTTTTGTGATTTAGACATCTTTATTCACAGTTAAATTGGTTGTATTATGTTAGAGGCAAAAGAAAACATTGTTTAATTGATCAAGTACTTAAAAAGTAATCCGTTATCATTTGATCCCTGGGACCTTATATATGTGCACAATTACATGATGTCATCAGACTCTCAGGGTGTCATTCATGAATCACAAGGAGAACCTTGTGTGTATAGTTTATATAACCATCCTTGCGTAAATGGACGCACTGAATAGATGCGGCAGTTTACGTAATCCGTTTTATGAGCGATTCACCAATTCGTTCTGCTTGTGTTTTGTGAATGAGGTCCGTTGCTGTTGTGGCTTCTTGAATTATTCCAATCATAGTTCGAAACTCACCTGTACAGGCAGAAACCAAGTGGTGAAATGTATGCGAGCAGTCTAGATGTTGCTGTGTTTGTTACAGTTGTGATTGGAGATTAACACTCTTCATGAAAATAAAATTCTTGCGCTTGAGTTCTTTTCTTTTTGTCGTTGTGGACAATTGGTGAGGAATCAAAATAAATACTTCTTTCAAAAAGGATTCTTCTGCTTTCAGAAATTTTCACACTCAGGTATTTCATTGACATTTAGCAAATAGCACTTTTCAGATGTAACATAATTCAATGGAAATCATTTTAATCTGCTTATAAGTGTTGTATTATGCCATTAAAGGTAATCATAAATACTGTATTCTGTTACTGTTCTATAACCTTATGTGTGTGTCTCGTTCTGCTCCCCCCGGCACAATTTAAAGGGAAAGTTCACCCAAAAATGAAAATTTGTCCATGATTTACTCGCCCTCAAGTCATTCTAGGTGTATATGACATTCTTCTTTCAGACGAACACAATCAGAGTTATATTAAAAAAGTCATGGCTCTTCCAAGCTTTATAATGGCAGTGACTTGATGGGTCATTTTTGAAGTCCATAAAAGTGCATCTATCCATCATAAAACTGCTCCACACGGCTCCGGGGGGATTAATAAAGGTCTACTGAAGAGAAGTGGCATGTTTGTGTAAGAAAAACATCCATATTTAAAACTTTATAGACTAAAATAACTTCTGGCGGATTGGCGTACGCATTGATTTACTGCGAAAGAGTAACCCTTGACCCTTGACGCATGCGTATTGACGAACGCAGATGCGCAGAGGATGGAGCAAAACAAAACACCGGTCATGAATTTGAGTCTAAAACGAGAATTTTTTAAGAGAAATGGTGGAGGATTTCGATATAAGAGAAGAGGGGCTTGAGTTTGTTGCCCAGCCCGATCCACGAGAGGCGTCAAAGCTTGAGATGCTCCTGTACATCACGTCATAGGTTACTCTTTTAGCGCAAGTCGACTCGTGTACTGCTGACCGCCGGAAGCTAGTTATTTTAATCTATAAAGTTTTAAATATGGATATTTTTCTCACACAAATGCACCACTTCGCCATCTCCCCCCTCCAAAAAGAGGCACTTTTTATTTTTTTGGGGTTATAAATTAATTTTTGAGTGAAAAGTGTGTAAACAGGCCCTGTGTGCTCTAGCACCCTGCAGACAGTTTGGGCTGTTTCCACTAGATTCCAGAAAATACTGGAAAAAAGAATATTGTCTGTATCATGTTGTATGCAAGATTTATTCAAATGGGTCTGAATGCAGGAATATTACCTTTTTTTTTAATGTAATTTACGCCTACCCAAATCTCTCCAATATACAAGCCTCCCCATATACAGTGGTATAAATGCAATATCCCAGTGTCACAAAATTCTTTTTCCCAGTGTTTGCTGACATATGCTGGAAACCACCCAAACTGTCTGCAGGGTGCTAGAGCTCACAGGGCCTGAGATACACACTTTCAAAAATGAATTTATAACCAAACAAGTTTATTACAGCTCAGACAACATATACTTACATGTTTATCACTTTTAGTTGTGTTTTATGTAAGGGTTTCCTGGAAAATGTAACCAAAATTGTGTATTTAGAGACCACTGTATGTGGGTATGGGAAGCTTTTAAATTTGGGGAGGCCAAATCCAGGCAGAAATGGTCCCAGAGTAATTTGGTGTAAATTAGTTACTTTGTGTTAAACAAATGCCAAAGTGATGCATATCTCCAGAAAGTAGACTACCCTTTAAAACGGTACCACATACAAGGTCAGAGCTCCTCTAAAGACATTTAAAATTTAAAGTATATACTTGATGATTATTATTCCGGACCTTATGACGGTCCTTGGAGTTTAAGAGGTTAAATGTTAAATTTCAATCTGCTTATTATAAGAGTTGTATTATGCCATTAAAGTTAATCATAAATGCTGTATTCTGTTACTATAACCTTTACTATGTGTGTGTCTCGTTCAGCTCCCTAGTTCAGGAGTCATTTTAAGGGCCGTCTCAATCGCAGAATCCTTCCTGTGACTGAAACGTTCGCTCTTGAAAATAATCCCACAATTGATGCACACTCTGAAATTCTGAAGCACAAAACTAATTAGCACTCAATAGACATGACAAACTATTTAATTATGCCAGCATGGGCACACTTCGCTAGACTGTAAACTTAATATAGTTGATGTGTAATTGGAAATCTGTCTCTCTTTGCAGCACAAATGTTTAGCCATGTCACCAGAAATAGTCATCTATGTCCTGATGTCTCAACCAGGGGGGCTCAGCAAACTTTAAACGGATCTCAAGATTACTTAAAATGACATTTAAAATGCATTTCTAGTTATTATATAAAATATTTTGGGTAGAAATGGTGGGTCATGGAGCCTTTGAATATTGTTGTGGACAAAGTCAAAGATGTTGAGAACCACTTATGTACACGATAGGAAGCTGATTGAGTTGCACCTTTGGGTGCTTTTTGTTTGATGCACTTCTTCAACTGCCCTTATCTATAGTACCATCCCTGCTCTGAACTCCCAAATGCTTGACAATTAGTCAGCCTATTCCTCGTGTGTTTACTTTACAACAAGCATTTTATACAGTGTAAATATATTATTAAAGTCCCCCGGTAGTCCTGTAAAAAAAATTAATCATGTCTTAAAATAGCTTGAATGTAACCCTTGCTTTAGTTAGTATACGCAGATCATGATCAAACTCACACCAGCTCAGAGACCCACTCGCTAAACAACTGTACTGTAGTAAACGCTGCATGATGACAAATGGAAATACTGTTTTAATTCTGTCATATATGTTTGACGAAGAAGAAGGGGAAGTGTAAATTATACACTTGTATTCTAAGTCGATGTATCCGAATGGTAATGCGTTTTATGTATCACTCTTTCATAGATGTAAACTCCTCACCTTTTAGATCAAAATAGGTCACCTATGAAATTTGCGTAGATCCGGTGAGAAAGTGTTTTGGGGGAGGAGGGGGGGGGGGGGGTCTTTTTTTTCTCGTTTTGTGAAGAGACATTACAAGGTAATAAATAAAATGAAAAAAAAAAATGTGTCAAAGGAAAACGGGCAAGGCTGAGAATGCAGCAAAACAAAGGAAGCGGCCCTTGAAATTCTGGTGGCTAAACGGCAGAAGAAATAGGGTTTAAACTGTCAATCCCCTTTTTGAGAATACACATGAAAATGCACTATCTAAACTTAAAGGGCTGTAATTCAAGAATGCTGATTCAAGAAAATTCAAGAAATTTGGTATTGTTTTAAAGCAGACACTCAGCAGATTATTTCTAAAGTGCAATACAAAGCAATTCAAAATATGAAAGTATGACAAAGTTATAGAAGTTTAAATTTACTGTAAATAAAAAATACTGTACTAAACATTTTTTATTTTATATAAAATATATATTTTACAAAAATGTTTTAATCTAAAATTACTATAAAATCAAAGCCATATGTCTAACCAAGTTGTGTTCCAGATTTGAAGTTGATATCACAAAAATTGAAGTCCCCATGAGATTTTGTTTCGGCGCTGTACCAAAAATAGCCACCGGGTGTCATTGAAATTCCATTGATTGTTTTTTTGATGCATTTTCCTGTAATGTTCTGTCCAAATGTCACTTCCATCACAAAACGGTCACCAAATATGGAACCTTGAGACTCAGACCTTTCCGACGATATGCGTTTTGTCAAGATTAGAAAAGATTTTGATTTTAAAGTAGTTAAAATAAATGTTGTAATACGAAACATGACACCGCCCACTAGGGGAGGAGCCTGCTAAAATAATTTAAAGTACAATTTCCATGGTAACGCAACGGCCAATTTCAAAACGGCTTTCACAGGATGAATTTTGAGTTTGTAAGCTTTCGAATGATACCTAATTTATGATAATTACTAAAACATATGATACGAAAAAAAGGTGATCAAAAAAAGAGTGCCAGGTGTCCCGCCAGCGGGACGGTGACAGTTAAGAGGTTAACTTACAAGTTGGTGTACAAAGTATCCCATATTGAGGCATTTGTAGCCAGTGGGATCTTCAGTTTTGAGTGTTATTTGAGTGTTTTATACATTAAACACAAAAACATTTTTACCTGTTAGAATGAGTTTTCAGGCAGATGCAAAGATACTTAAGAGTGTCTAGAAATGAACATGAAAAGTAAATATAAAAATAAAAAAAGGTGTCCTGACTTCGGAGAAGATATTCTCTATCCATGCAATGTTCTCACCTTTTTTTTTTTACCATTTACCCGTTTGCATCCCTGCTCTTTACAACGCTGGACACGGAACTGTAATTAATATGGTTAGCCTTTGGCTTGACTACGTTTTCAAACAGCTAATAATGTGTTGCTAATGTCACACAAACCATGTGCCCGTTCACCATCCCAGAGTCAGTCAGCTGGCTTCTAACAATCAGCATCCTTAGAAACGCTTTGAACAACTCCTATAGTTCATCATAACATTGTAATTTGCATCATATACATAATTCACCGCTATTTTGCTAAATGTACCCAATGTTTTCACATCAACAGAAACATATACCGGGATCCCGTGGCTTCTCTTGAGACTCTTGAGAGAATAGTTAATGATACGCTAAAGACCACCAGCATGTTGACATGATTGGTTAATAACATCAGCGATTTCAAACCGTGTTTTTGAGACTTTTTTTCTGTGCAGTTTTAAGGAGAAAATACTCAGCAATGGTGTTGACTTATGGATTGTCTTAAAGCATATTAAAAACACCACATAGACATTTAAACAACATTTAAAAACGTGATTTTTACCACAGGGGGACTTTAAAATGTACCTACAGTTAAGGTTCATGTAATTACACATACACTGGGATGGTGTTGGTATTCCAGAAAGCAGGTTATGTGACATACCCGGGTATGTGTAAGGGTAAGCGGATAACATTAACTTTCGGTTCCAAAACCTTAGGGAACTTTCAGGGTATGTAAGTAGCCATAGCATCTCACTCTCTGAACAGAACCTGATATGGAGCAGCCCATTAGTTTGCTTCAGAGGTTTTCAGAACAAGAGTTCAGGGTCTATGTGACGGTAAGTTAACCTTGTTTTCTGGAATACCCCCAGATACATTTGTATTAAAAAAATAAAAAACGGATCGCGCTACCGTGCAGCTTATGTGTGTTGCGTTTATTTGCTTCATTTCACCGCGGAATCGATTGTAAACAAGATAGAGGTCGAGAATGGATTTGCAGACATATTGAGATTAAAACTCAATGCTGTGCCTTCTATATTGGATCCGACAGGAACAGTGTAACACACTTTGTTACAGATCGTTTGATATCTATTGATTACATACCTTAGCACGCTGTCACAGGCTGGAGAAGGGGTTATTGCTTCATTCGTGATCAGACTCAGACTTGTAACGCCAGCTCGCAAGGCCCAGAGTCCCGAGGCTATGTGTTTTTCAGACAAAAAACGGGTTGTAGTGAAATAACATTCGTTTCTTTTGCGTGTGTGTGTGTGTACGGTTCACGTTATATTCACTGATGATCCGGCAAAATGATACAGAAATATCATTCCAATCAATCGCGGGTGGAGGAGAGATGAATCATTGTGTTTGTTTGATAAAGACATTTTGCGAGCCCTGGCTGTGGGCTGGGCGATTCATTCCAGTTGCCGTTTGCCACACGCTGTCACTGACAGGGGAGCTGAAGCTCATTAAATGTGCAAATCTTATCCAATCCTAGCCGTGGGCGTTTACTTCCAAGTCTTCAGTGCGGCACGCCCATCAAAACCGAGCGTGTCTTCAGAGAGCCTCAAAACCATGGCAGAAAATAGCCTATTATTTATTTATTATGATGTTTTTGAATGTAAAAACCATGTGAACGTCATAAGTTGACCTCAGACAACAGTATAAAAACATTTAAAAAGCCAGGTCATGACCCCTTTAATAAGAAATTGAAATAATTTAATTTATTAGTTAACATTTTTATTATTTTAAGTAATGAAAATTTCAGTTTGTCCCCCCTCCACCTTCAAAACGAGATTGATTTTAACCCATTGATGCATACGATCACACCGGTGTGATTATAATATTCACTATCAAACGTGCTTTCATGCTCTGGCTGGCGCTGAGACGGAGGTCAGTGCTTTTCATATATCACTATTCAGTGTTTTCAACCACATAGGCTAATGTTTATTTGAGGTTTCAGAGATTTAAATTAAGTACTGTTCAAAAAAACATTCATATTTTTTTAATTCAAATTCCATATGATGCCTTTGGAAGCTGCAATAATCCTTTCAAATATAGGCTGTGTTTTATTCATATCAGATACACATTGAGTATGAAACAATAAAGATTACTCTTTTTTTCTTCCAGTTCACAGGCCACTTACTTTTATGTATTTCAGGAAAAAGTGATGCATTTATGTGATGTAAATCCGACAGATCCTCTGAATTGCGGTACAAACTCATCGCATGTTATATCAACTAACATGATCATTATAAAGGAGTTCAAACGACAAAACACATTCACTTCCACATATTTGACAATTGGAATATATCATACAATCATGATATAGTTAACAAGTTGTGACTATTTAGAATAAAAAGGAAAAAATTAAATAAACGCGATACATATCTGTCTGTGTGGCTGCATGACGCGTCGACAAGGAAATCAAACGTTATAAAATAATTAATGTTATAAAATAACAGTCGCCTCACTAAACTCACGCTGGGGGCTAGAATATATTATAAAGCCCCTAGAATATAGATACCCCCAGCCCACACAACCAATTTCGGTAATAATGATTCAATGTTTCTCTGAAGAATAAAATTTTATTCTTCAGAATATTTTATTATTATTTTATTCTAAAAAAAGTTTTTTCTCACATCTGTGATCAACAATCATCTCTAACATTTTGTTTAGCCTATTCTGATTTGTATGGACCTAATTCGTAAGGGAAACTTCCATCCTTTTAATTAAGGATTAAGGTTAACATATGCGCTGCATTTTGATGTGACGAGAGACTATGCTCGTGTTCACTTTTTACTTTCTATAATTCACATATTTTAATTTTATTTTACTACAGTATTATTAGTTCATGTGTTCGTGTATGTAAGAAAAAAAAATCATGCACACACAAAATATCCAGAGTCCTTATTTTTTGGCCCCCTCACGTCCTGGGCCTATATGCCTGGCATACTCTGCACCCCCCCCTAACGGCGCCCCTGGTTCTACCACATGCACATTTATTTAAATTTTTATAGTCACAAAAACATACAATATTGGCTTATTGACATCATCTAAAATGTAAATACGTTGTATATAAATAACTTTACAAACGTATCATTACAATTTATTCTAGGCCCCAGCCGGTTGGTGCTTTTTTGGCAGCACACGGAGGACCAACAGCATATTAGGCAGGTGGTCATAATGTTTTGACTCCTGTGTATTTGTATCTATCCAAACATACAGAAATTTGAACATGTAAATGTACAAACCTACAAATATAAACGATGAGATCAGTCAACTTTTAAACCCGTTAAGGAGTTAATGTAATGCTTCATGAAAACAATAGGTTATCAATTAATAATAAAGAAATGTTTATGTAAAGTAAATTAATACACATTCATGCTTAATGTATTTGTAAACATTTAGGAACACATACAATTAATACAGTTCATGTTTAATATAATAGGTTTAAAGCACATAATTAATGGTAATTCTATGGTGGCAGAGAGAGCTCAATGTGCTGCAAATACTCACAACCCAACCAAATACAGAAACACTGCAAATACTCACAACACACTGCAAATACTCACAACTCAACCAAATACAGAAACACTGCAAATACTCACAACCCAACCAAATACAGAAACACACTGCAAATACTCACAACTCAACCAAATACAGAAACACACTGCAAATACTCACAACTCAACCAAATACAGAAACACTGCAAATACTCACAACTCAACCAAATACAGAAACACTGCAAATACTCACAACTCAACCAAATACAGAAACACACTGCAAATACTCACAACTCAACCAAATACAGAAACACACTGCAAATACTCACAACTCAACCAAATACAGAAACACACTGCAAATACTCACAACTCAACCAAATACAGAAACACACTGCAAATACTCACAACTCAACCAAATACAGAAACACACTGCAAATACGCACAACTCAAACAAATACAGAAACGCACTGCAAATACTCACAACTCAACCAAACACAGAAACGCACTGCAAATACTCACAACTCAACCAAATACAGAAACACACTGCAAATACTCACAACTCAACCAAATACAGAAACACACTGCAAATACTCACAACTCAACCAAATACAGAAACACACTGCAAATACTCACAACTCAACCAAATACAGAAACACTGCAAATACTCACAACTCAACCAAATACAGAAACACACTGCAAATACTCACAACTCAACCAAATACAGAAACACACTGCAAATACTCACAACTCAACCAAATACAGAAACACACTGCAAATACTCACAACTCAACTAAATACAGAAACACACTGCAAATACTCACAACTCAACCAAACACAGAAACACACTGCAAATACTCACAACTCAACCAAACACAGAAACACACTGCAAATACTCACAACTCAACCAAATACAGAAATGCACTGCAAATACTCACAACTCAACTAAATACAGAAACACACTGCAAATACTCACAACTCAACTAAATACAGAAACACGCTGCAAATACTCACAACTCAACTAAATACAGAAACACGCTGCAAATACTCACAACTCAACTAAATACAGAAACGCGCTGCAAATACTCACAACTCAACCAAACACAGACACGCACTGCAAATACTCACAACTCAACCAAACACAGAAACGCACTGCAAATACTCACAACTCAACCAAATACAGAAACGCACTGCAAATACTCACAACTCAACCAAACACAGACACGCACTGCAAATACTCACAACTCAACCAAACACAGAAACGCACTGCAAATACTCACAACTCAACCAAACACAGAAACGCACTGCAAATACTCACAACTCAACCAAATACAGAAACGCACTGCAAATACTCACAACTCAACCAAACACAGAAACGCACTGCAAATACTCACAACTCAACCAAACACAGAAACGCACTGCAAATACTCACAACTCAACCAAATACAGAAACGCACTGCAAATACTCACAACTCAACTAAATACAGAAACACACTGCAAATACTCACAACTCAACCAAACACAGAAACACACTGCAAATACTCACAACTCAACCAAACACAGAAACACACTGCAAATACTCACAACTCAACCAAATACAGAAATGCACTGCAAATACTCACAACTCAACTAAATACAGAAACGCACTGCAAATACTCACAACTCAACTAAATACAGAAACGCGCTGCAAATACTCACAACTCAACTAAATACAGAAACACGCTGCAAATACTCACAACTCAACTAAATACAGAAACACGCTGCAAATACTCACAACTCAACTAAATACAGAAACACACTGCAAATACTCACAACTCAACTAAATACAGAAACACAATGCAAATACTCACAACGCAACCAAATACAGAAACACACTGCAAATACTCACAACTCAACTAAATACAGAAACACACTGCAAATACTCACAACGCAACCAAATACAGAAACGCACTGCAAATACTCACAACTCAACTAAATACAGAAACACACTGCAAATACTCACAACTCAACTAAATACAGAAACACACTGCAAATACTCACAACTCAACTAAATACAGAAACACACTGCAAATACTCACAACTCAACTAAATACAGAAATGTACGGCAAATACTCACAACGCAACCAAATACAGAAACGCACTGCAAATACTCACAATGCAACCAAATACAGAAATGCGCTGCTTTTTTGTGTATCGTATGTGAGTATTTGCAGCACGTGTTGTCAAACTGATGAATATGTTTTCTAGCTGGTGTTTTTTCTATTTGCATGCTTTCTTCAGTTGCAGCGTGTTGTGCTCTCTCCACCATACAATTTAGTATTTTACGTAATCAAATCTAAAGTGGAGTAAACTGTTTACTCCTAATCACTATTAACAACTCTACCGTTGGTTTAACATACTTTAGGTATAAACTTTAAGTAGGTATTAATGTTAGGTATGGTAAACCAGTTGTTAAAGAATAGAAAACATCTAACTCTTAACATATGAGCTAATTAAACAGCAATACTTTTTGTGACAATGAATGAAGAACTCACTATTCATAGCCTATTAATGTACTAACAATGTAGAAACAAAAATGTATAAACTATAAATCAACTATAATAGTTTATAAAAAGTATACAGCAACAAAGCACTTATTTGCAGTGTTACCGATAAGGGTGTAAATCAATATCAATATAAGAATATTTCAGTGCTCATTATGAACTCAATCAGTGGATTCAATTGATCTCATAGCCAAAACTATGCTGAAAAAGTTACTTTCAATACTCTTTATTGCTTTAAACATGATCTTACACACAAAAAGACCACAGTGAAGCAAAAAACACTGACAAGAACTCAAAGAACTAAATATGACCACATACAACAAATGAAGCATAGTGACAAATCTCATTTTGGCAATGCAACTAGTCTTTCACAGAAAATATGTCTTTAAAAAAAGAAAACATGATGATATTGTTTACTGTAATGCATTTTATAAAAATAAACAGGTTCCATGCTGTATTATACTCTAAAATATAGTAACTATTTGTCTCTGGTACATACTACTATAAATCATAAGATACATGTTGTGATTTCTTTTTTTTCTTCTTTTTTTAAGTTATTTTGATAAATATATGCAATGTTAATTATTCTCAAAAATCCTTAAGCTTCACAAATATGTTCTTCACAATATTTTTTGTTAAGTTGAGCGTAGAATAATACTTTTATATTGCAAAACACTAGATTCTGTCTGTACTATTGTTGAACTTTTAGGCCCGGTTTCACAGACAGGGCTTAGACTAAGCCAGGATTAGGCCTTAGTTCAATTAGGACATTTAAGTAACTTTTATAAACGTCCCCATGAAAAAAACATTACTGGTGTGCATCTTGAGAAAAAACAATGCCACTGACATATTTTAAGATTTGTCAGTGCAAGATTCTTTCAGTTAAAATAGCTCAAACATGCATTTTAGTCTAGGATTAGCTTAAGCATTGTCTGTGAAACCGGGGGTTAATGATACAAGTTAATCTAAATCCAGCATTAAACAGTCTTTCAGTTGCTGGCTTGACAGAGCCCACTTCATTCATATCATATTATAAAGAAGGGATGACATGCAAGACACCAGAACAATGCAAATGTTAATCGTTTAAACTTCACAGTAGAGCCTTATGGATTATAAGACCATATTTCAACCATTTATGTCCTAGATTGGAAGAGGAGACAGAAAAGTTTTCAGACATAAGACAGCAGTTGGTTTTATTAAAATACATATAAAACTATTCTGTGTGGGGGGAGGTTGGGTGGGGGTCTGTTGGAGGGGGGTATGTTCTCAGGAGTGCACAATGAATGACATCACATGAAAATTAAAAAATAAAGTTTTCTACAATAAAACATTTCAAATTATGGGACAGAAGAAAAACACTAAAGCAATATAAAAAAAAATATATTGGGAAACATTAGTTATCTGTGTACTTATATAGGCTATATTTGAAAACAAAATGTATTCTATATACACAAGCATTTTCTTAGTGATTGCACAAAATTACGAGGCTATCAAGTACCCAGCCCACTCCAATACAAAAAAATAAAAGCCACTTTTTGCCTCTACATGTATGAGGTATGGAGCTGGATGAGTATGTGGGTGTGAGTGGAAAAAAGGATTTATTTATTTATTTTTTGTGCATTAGAAAACAGGAGTGCCCTTTTTCATCTTGGTCTCAGATCAACCATTGTATCCTTTCAATTAATATTCCGGTGAATTTGAATCTGCTACATTGTCTACCCTGGGCAGGTGTTTCCTTCCACTATCGTGTTAGTGGGCTCTTGTGTTCATAAATATTCATTTAAAAGTGTCAATTCAGACCCTTGCAGAGATACAAATCCAGACGTTGTGAATGTGATATTGTGAAAAGGGAGTATTTCATGTCACAACAAACAAAATTGAAAAGCAAGCACATTACCAAATTACCATTTCTCTCTCTACCTAATTTACAAAATCAGTTACCATTCATTTTTCTGATTTTATTTTTTTCGATTATGTAGCTATAATGTCTACAGTAATTGCAATAATGACAATATAATTTTTCTCCCATAATATATTATAGAAACCATTTTTAGGACACAAAATATCTAAGGCCCTATCCCCACCAGCCCTTCCCAATGTCATTTTGTGATTTAGATATAGGAACAACTAAACATACAAAAACTAAGTCCATTTCACAGTACCCTTTCTCTAAGGGTGAACAGCCCTATTGATCACCCATTATACACAGGATCAGTATTTTTTATTTTTTTTTATTCTGTGCACATAATGTCAAAGATTGTTAGTGACTACAAGTTGGCACAACCTTCATAAACATATAACAGTATAGTTATGCAGCTATGGAATTTAGCAGGCAGTGAACAGAAGGGCGAGTAAAAATGTAAACCAATGAATGATCCGAAGAGATTCCTGCCAGAGAGTTGAGCAGCTGTCTTTCCAGCCTGCCCCACAATCTCGTGTGAATGAGTCATTACTTGCTGGGCAAGGTTTTGATAGAGCGATTAAGAGAGCCCATGTTAGTGGATGTATGGAGCTGAGGACTTGCACTCTTATTGGGGAGGCTACTAGAATGTCCCATTGCCTCTTCAGCAGCCCGAAGAAGAAGGGTGTAGTTGACAGCTACCTCCTCTACCTTACGTAAAAGCTGTAGTTTTTGAGTTTCAGATCGTACACCCCTGACCAGCCGAATGAATGTATGAGTAAGGTCACACAGCACCTGGAAGCTAGCTGTGACGGCACTTAGCATTCGTGAGGGACTTTTCTCAACACTTGCGACTCGTCTACATGATGCCCTGAACTCTTTAAAACAGACTGCAAGCTCTTGCTTGTACTCTGCCAGTCTTGCAGGGGGGATGCGAGGTTCCCCCTCGATTTGGGGACAATTGGCACACTGCCTTAAAATTGAGAGCAGCTCATTGGCATCAAGTTGTGCGTTTAGGAATCCATCAGGTAACAAGAATGTTTTGCCCTGCAAGGATTGTACTCTTGCCAAGCTAGTTTCCAGGTTCCCGCAGGCCCGCAGATCAATTCTCTGTGTTTGTGGCTCCTCTTCTTCCTCCTCCTCCTCCTCCTCTTCCTCCTCCCCACTGCAATCCTCTGCATCAAGTACCTGAAGAGTCTTGCTGACTACTGGCATTGCCCTTGAATCTAGATGCATTCCGGGTAAGACCTGCAAGGGGATGGAATAAGACAGTTCATCTTTTTCACTGCTCTCATCAGCAGCTTCACATTTGCGATAACAGAAGCAGAAGGAGCAGCATTTTTCTCTGT
This sequence comes from Romanogobio albipinnatus, assembly GCA_023566225.1. Taxonomy (NCBI): domain Eukaryota; kingdom Metazoa; phylum Chordata; class Actinopteri; order Cypriniformes; family Gobionidae; genus Romanogobio; species Romanogobio albipinnatus. The sequence goes on along the minus strand of CM042246.1, from coordinate 50,002,904 downwards.
CCTCAGCATCCTCACTTGGCAACCCCAGAACCTCAGCAGTACCTTCACGACTTTCCTGAATTAGCTCTTCTCCCTGAATAAAAAATATCCCCTTCTTCTTTGCATCCCCATCTTTAGTATGTACAGGCTCCACTGGAGTCGGAAGTCTGAGTCCAGTGGCCCTGACTCTTTCCATTTCTTTCTCAAGGCTCTTTGCTTTTGTAGTTTTAACCTCAGCATACAGGGGGGTGCTGTCATTATTATCGATCTCCCCTATACTATATCTCCTTTGAAGCTTTTTATATTGTGGCGCACTCATGCATTCTGAATGAGTGGTGCACGTAGGCAAGCATGATATCGGTGCATCTCTGGGTTCCCTAGACTCGAGGCTCGTGGAGCGGATTCGAGTGGTTTTTATTTCCAAAGTCTGAGGTTTCCGTAATTCTCCTTGAGCATGTGGTGACTTTGGAATTGCTGGGGGTGTTTTAGAGATTGCCCTTTCTCTTCCTCTCTGATCCGTTGCAGAACCAACCGCTGTATCTGGGAGACGCATTCCGCGGCACATTCTCTTACAATCGCAGCTGCGTCGCTGTTCTCGTGAGATCCCAGGAACTTTCTGTACAGGACTTGTGCGCAGTTGGCAGGCACATGGGGTAAATGAGGGAACAGGAGAGGATCCCTGTGGAATGAACTCTCCTTGTGATGTTTTAGGTTTTAGAAGCTCTTCCAGGAACTCTAGCTCATACTGCCTGACTTTTTGAAGCTGTGCACGACGCTCATCTGTCTCTCTGCGCAAACGTGCTGGGAAAGTGGCTGAAATTAAGTTCCTAAAACTCAGAAATGGAGTACTACGCTGGGATTTGGCTTTATTTGCCTGTTTCTTGTACTCGGCTCCTGGGATAGTTGCACCCTTTTCCAAACATCCTAAGACGTGTGTTGGGTCTACCAGAACAGGCACGCTTTTAGGAGCTTTCTGTGGTTCCACAGGGAGATTCTGGGAGTTCTCTGCCTTTGCCTCTGACATCTCTTTCCGTTCTACTTTAACAGGCAAAACTGGTGAGTACTTAGTAGGAGGCAGGGGGCTGGGCTTCACCAAGCTTGCATCAGATGTCTTCGCTGTGTTCTCTTTGTTGCTAGCTAACTGAAGTCCTTTGGCACGGAGACGCTCACCGTCTGTGGGAGGTGATGAGTGAAACACTACCACTTTTGGGGTCTGTGGATCTTTCAGACGCACCTGTGGACCAGGCTCTGGTCGTACTGGACATGTGCAGAACAAGTCAGCAGCTGGCAGAAGGCCCTTTAAACTTGAAGGCTTAATGGTCTCGCTTGAGGCATTCTCGGCATCTTGGCACATATTTGTCGAACAAATTTTTGCAGATGCGGTTCTATCCACAGGCAAGAGAACAGGTAAGGCTATACTGGTAGTTTCTAGGGTGACTGAACCAGAATCTTTTTCCGGGACACCTTCTGAGGTAATGGAGCTTGGTTTTTCTTCATTATCCGTGTTGACTTGGGGAGCACAAACTTGTTCGGATGCTTTAATTTCCTCGGATGTCTGTTGATCAGACTCTTTCAGGCACTCTTTGACAGGGCCTTTTTCCGATTTTTCTATATTCTTCTCACTTTTTGCTTCAGGGCTCTTTCCCAGCTCCACAGAGTTGTCAGAGGGACTAATTTCTTGACTGGGACATACTTTCAAGGGTACAGTCTTGCTTAAGATCACAGGCTTTGGTGGACACCCGCCACGGATCTGACTCATTGAAAAAGCCCCTCCCCCAATCGCTTGTGTTGTACAGCCAGGGATTGACAAGGGGAAATCTCGTCGACTGAAAAGTCGCTCTTTGTTGATGTGGTGGGCAAATAGATATGCCTGGTTCTGATGCTGCTTCATGGCAGAAACCATCTCCGACACATCAGTTAGCTCTGATGAATTTGTCTCGTGTCCAGAGTCTAGGGATGATTCTGGGGTTATGGCAGCAAGCACAATCAACCCTGTAAGGGAACAGAAACAAAACACAACCATGCTCGTAAGAAATCACGTAAGCTTTTGTCCCTTCATGTAAACAAAATTACAGACATAAAATATGTTCTAATAAAAAATCATACTAATCTAAAAATGTTAGTAGATTAGATTAAACTTTATCGTCATTGCATGTTACAGTACAAGGCAACGTGTACTGTACATCACTTTATTGTTTTGTTAAGGAGTAGGTAACACTGCACTGATGCTTGTTTTGGGACAGTCTAACTTGATACGCCAGGCTACTGTAATTTAAAGATAATTTATCAAAAAGTGCACAAACCACCAACTTTAAATGAATATTTATGATTTTACAATTTGCTTAACTTTTAAAAGATTAATTTACTCATATACACTACCAGTCAAAAGTTTGGACACACTTTCCCATTCTCTTTGATGGTGTGGAAAGTGTGTCCAAACTTTTGACTAGTAGTGTACATGTTAAAGAACCAGCTCTTTTAATATTACATATGTCCACCTGCTGTCTGTGGTGTCTGCTGGTGATGGTGTGGGTAATCCTCCGATGCAGCTAGTGCTTCCAGTGCCTGGAGGGTGGACACTAATGCATCATCTAACTCCTGAGCATGGTCTTGAACTGTCCTAGTGGTCACATTATCAATTAGTGTTACAGGAACTTCCTCTTGACCCTGTGCCACAGCAGCAGAGGCTTTAATTCTTTTGCGACCCTTTTTCGGGTCATCTTCGTCAGAACTGTTATCACGAAACCCTGGGGGTGGTGCTGCTATGCCAGGAGGGGGAGGCTGCAACTTTCCTCCTCCATCATCCAACTCTTCATCTTCCTCATTCCCAGGTAGTGGTAAGGCGATGAGATCAACAGCACCTCCTTCACGAGAAGCACATGCTTGTGTGCACTGCTGCAAAATGAGTCTTCCAGCCTCCCCAGGGTCTGAGATCAAACCTTCAGCTTGGAGTTTTGCCTTGCAGGAGTCACAGAAAATCCTCTGTGCTGGCTCCATTGTTTTCACTCTGTTCCTGAAGCTTGAACTGTCATCAGTGGGACCGTCTTGTTCAGCCACAGATTCAGTGCTCTTTAGAGTGGGGTCAGACTTTGTGCGTGAGCGACTCTGTACCTGCGAGATAAGATTCTCATTAATGTCAAGCTCCTGTTCTGCTTGTATCTGAAGCTCTTGCATCTGTTGTTGCTCTTTTAAATGGATGTGACACAGGCCAAGGTGCTGAGATATGGGTGATGCCGATGTCTTCTGTGTTGCCTCTCTGGATGACCCCTCTCTTTCTTCGCGACGACTCCCACTTAACACAGTGGCTCCGGAGCGGAATTGGGCATGGGAGCTTCTGGAATCTAAATGACAGAACTGTCTGAGTGGTTGAACGAGTAGAAAACATGATGGATGGGGATGAGTCCAGATGACAAAGGTGAATCTGTTGAATAGAGTTCTCAGAGATGGAAAAAAGCCTTGTGGGATGTGATGATATGCTGTGATCTTTCTCTTTGGCAGACCACAGGAGATGCGAACATCCAATACATGGTTTAGCGGTACAAAATTCAGATGTATGAATTTATCTAGATCAGCATTTCCGTTACACTTACATAAACCGATTCAAGATGAAGATGGAGGATTCAAGCTGGAATTATGAATGATTGCCATGATAAATCCTTATAATAATTAGAAATTACATTTGGAAGCAACCTGATGAATTCATGTCATGATTGATTTGATTTTTCTCACTATTAGAAAATGTAAATGACAAGCGTATATTTAGATGCCACCATGGACATGTTCTCACATCTATTTTGCTTTGAAATGTCCCAAACTGCGTGTATAACAACGTATTCTAGTTCCGCTTGTCATTGAAAGATGAAAAGCAAATGCACTGTCAGAAAATGATATGCAATGACTTTTTTGTATTTTAATGAAATTGCAACAATAACATTTCTAACATACCTGCCTTGATCATATAAGGCTGACCAGGTATCCTGCAGTAGATTGTCCTTTTAGGGTCCACAAAAAGCTTGTAATAGCCAGAGATCAAACAGGCAAAGTTTGATGCATCTGGCCACTCCATTAACAAGACCAAGGGCTACAATAATTAGTACGGAAACAGATGTTAGTATAGAATTACATTTTAGAATGCTATATAATGCAATGCTGTTTCTCTCTCTTACACACACACACACACACACACAAAACAAATTATTATTTTTTTATTTCTGCATTTTTTCACACCTTTGCTTCCAGAATAACAACTTCAACACGTGCTACCCCATGATGCTCTCTAAAGAGCTGGACCTTGGCCACGCGGCTGAACTCTGCTAAGACAGTTGTTAGGTTGTTCTTCAGGTCAATTACATGACTGATACCATGTCTCGGCCCAACCAACAAAGTAGTGGCTGACTGCTTCTCATCCTTTCCATAGAAAAAGAAAACAATCAGGAATTTAACGAGAAGGACAAGTTTGAAAGGTATAAAATCAGTGTAAAAATGTAAGGGTTATTTATTTAATATTGATTATTGGTTGAGAAGCTATGTCAGATTCATATTACCAAGCCAACTGTGTGAAACAAGAAGCCTCCAAATGGTGGGAGGTCATTCAAGACACGCATATACTGTAGTTTTCCTTGAAGAGAGGAAACCTACATGGATAAAGAGAAAATAAAACTGGCGAGTTGTGCAAGTACAAAGAGGGTGATATCCTAGCCAGCAGAGGGCAATGTTTTGCTGCTATAAAGTGTGCTGTGACTATAAATGATCAGTATGGAGAAATGAATTGCACACAGCATATCTAAATTCCAATATTACACATATCGTATATGCTTTTAGCGCATAAAATTAAAACTAATAATAATAATAATAATAATAAAAAAACATTCTGCATTAGATGAGATGATAGTTTCTTTGTCCCATGTTTCTTTTGTCATATTTGAGACCTCTATATAAGATTTATTTGACAAATATTCTTAGTAAGCAGATATACCTTGTTACCAGCTGGTGGAGGATGCTGATATGTCTTCAACAGCTGTGAGAGAGTCTTACAGACGTTTTTCTCCTTGATGGTTGGCAACAGAGTCAAAGGAAGGAAAGGTTCCAAACCCCATTCTTTCCTAAAGGAAATGATGCCGGTTTAAAACATGCAACCAGAAACAAGACTTTATAGTATGTTTTGATGGTTTAATCAGCGTCATCTACCACTGGTGGATAACAGCTTATTTTGGGTGTAAAACTATATGCTATATAGCCTATGCAGGGTTCCCACGCTTCTTGAAAGTACTTGAAAGTTCTTGAATTTCAGACACATGGATTCAAGGCCTGGAAAGTACTTGAAAACAAACATAGTCCTTGAAAGTGCTTGAATTAAGCATGAACTGCATTTTGTTAGAGTAGCATGGTGCTATTACAAAAATTGGCCTTCATGCGCTGCCAAAGCCAGAACAAAACAGCATTACGGGAGGAAGGTATATATTTTTGCTGTTCCATAAGCACCATCTACTGTTCAGAGCCCTATTCGGATGGTAATTGTTTCTCGTGGGGTCATAAGGTATTTTCATCATTGACAGGGGCTAGTCTGAGATTTTATTGCCGCCCAAATCCAGAAGGTCAGTGTTTTTCTCCCACACCCGCATAAAAATCCCCGGCCGAATTACCTACTGTTTTTAGACAAACACCAAGGACGTGTGGTCATTTAATTGCCGTCCGAATCCACATCTCAGAGTTTTCAAGATGAGATCACTTCAAAATGCACTGTTTATATCCTTTTTGACCCCTGCAGGCCACCGTATGGTTGCGCTTTGCTGTAATTTGGATGCATTTTAAAGATCTAGACTTTCATTACTGAAATGCTGGCAAGTATTTACAAGGGCAAAATTTCATCACTGCGCAAAAAATAAAAAGAAGAAAAGCACGTAAACATCTGAAATCTTTTCATTTAATTGGAAAATTCATGTATACAATATTATTTCTATATTTTGATGTTTTAATTAAGTAATGATTTATAAAAAAGAAAACTAAAACTAGTGTGAAATAAATGTTAAAAGCAGGAATATGAGTGCTGCAAACTGCATCTCTCGTTAAAGCTCGCTCGCTCTTGTACACCAGCCTCTTTCCTCATTGGATTTTGTAAAATTGCAAATTTTTCCTCATTGGAAATTGTATTTTAGTTGTCAATATATGCCTTAGCGTTACTGCATTAATGATAGACACCGGTACAGTAGGTATTTGATATATTGGCAATAACACACCCACCTTTATCGTATTTATTGTGCTTGATTTAAAATAAAAGGTGCTTTAAAAAGTCCTTGAAAGTCCTTGAATCTGGTGTTCATGAAAGAGTGGGAACCCTGCCTATGGTTATCATGAGGCATCTTTACACAGCCGAGTTAAGGCGGCTCTAAAGCGGATCTGTGTCTGCTCAAAATTCTGTGTAAAGACGCAATACAGCATAAAAGCAGACTTAAAATATGCTGGGTCTGACCCACCTCTGCCCCTAGTATCAAAAGCGATGCTGAACCGGCTTTGATTCGGTGTAAATGAACGCTTGTCAGTGTCAGCTCAGGCGGCGCGAGAATCAAGAAGCATTGTTATATTATATTTCAAAAATAATCTCTTTGAGAACGATATTTGCTGATATATCTGCTGTCCTACCTGAAACGGTATCATTGTTCATTTGTTGCGACTGCTCCAAAGTGACTTTCTGGCTCTTTGAAAAAACTTTCGACCACTTTTAATCCTGCGGTGAGTGATCTTACCCGGTGTAATAATTCATAATTTCTTTATAGCATTTGTTCCATCGGTCACAATTTTATTAAGAAATATGAATTGACTATACCGTAGCCTACAAAAGCCTATCAGTACAGAATTGTGCCTATATATAGCACGCAGAGGAAATTTAATTTCATTGTTTATTATTTTTTTAATTTATTTATAGCACTTGGTTAAAACTGTAGTCTTAAAATAGTAATGTTCAAAGCAATTATTTCCCGCGATTTTAATTCCTGTGTAAATGCATTTATGCCGCTTCAGAGAAGCATTAAACGGTCTGTGTAAATGCTCCTTTTTGTGATTTTATGCCGCTTCAGTTTTGGTTTATGTGCCGCGTTTGCTGTGTAAAGATGCCTATATAGACATGTTTGCACAAAATCGAATGCGTGTTTCTTTGGAAGAAGGCTAAAGGGTCTGTTCACACCAACGCAAATGTTTGACACAAAAATTCTGTCATTGTTGAAAATGTTGCAATAAAAAACACATGGCGGCAAACACAGATAACTATCCATTTTTGACACGGGCATTAACTTCTGTTCATTCAAATTAAAATGTGTAGCGCACCGAGGCCTTAAACCATAACTAGGGCTGTCAAGCCATTCAAATTTTTTATCTAATTAATCGCACATCAAATTTGGCCGAGAAATTACTCCAAAATAGACATTACAAAAAGTCGCTTCAGAAAAAAATATTTTGGGGAGAACTATACCTTTAATGTTTGTTTTTATTAATATGGAAATATGCAATTATTTTAATGAAATTATACTCTAAATAAGAAACTAAAACTGCCAGTAGGTGGCGGTAAATGTCTAATGGAGTAAGTCAACCGAGTCATTCATTCATTCGATTCGTTCAAACGGCTGATTATTTCAGGAGTGAAGTAAATGGTTCTCTTTATGGTCCATTGAATCATTGGTTCACCGATCGTTCAAAACAGTTCTGCTTTGTCCTTATAGTTTGCGTTGGCAAAACAGACTCAGTGGTACCCACAGACTGCCTGAAAGCAACATGGACTCGGTGCGCAAGAAAAGTTCCCTGCGCACGCGTTTTATCAGATGAAGACCTATTTAGTTCAATAAAACACATGTAAGGAATGATAGTGTTGATGATTTACCTTGGATATGAGTGAGAGTGAGCCTGCAGTGTATTAGCGCATAGCACCGGCGGGAACAATCGTGCTCTGACGCGGACCACAACAAATGTGCCCAGCGTAAAAACAAGACTAAAACGGCCATTTTTACCACATATCTTGGATTTTAGGGACATCCTAACTGCATTCTATAGGCTTCATCACACAGTGAGTTATTGCATCATATTATTCATCAATCAACTGTATGGGGTTTGTCTAATGCGTTAATTAGTTACGGTAAAAAATGACGTGTTAAAATGATTAACACGTTAAATCGACAGCCCTAATCATAACACATTTATATCATATAAAACATACAATTTCCCCTTTTTAGGCATTCATGCATGTTTTCAAAAACCCTAAGACTTACTCGACGTGCTTTAGAGAAATCTTCTGATTGGGTCTCGCAATCGACACAGTGATGTAGATGTGAAGGGCTGCCAACCTAAGTGTGACATCGGACTTCCAATCCATTCCATATCGCTCTTTAATGACATCATTGCGGCTCTGTGGGAAGTCAGAATAAACAATAGATCAAGAGGTGTTATACTGATATCAGACTACCTATGTGAACATTCGTTTCTTCACTCGTGGCTAAATCCACCTGTATGTAGAGGTACTCAAATGCAGCGGGGTCTCTCCTCAGTAAGTCAGCAGGATCCTTTGGGAAGAAGCAAATACGGAAAAGACACTTCATTCCCTGGAAGTAGGTCCTGTGAACTACCTGAAAATGTAGAATAAAATGAGAATTCATTATAGATTTCACCTTTGAAATACAGAATGGAACAAACATTCCAGGACTAAAGCAGCCATATCAAAATTTGATTCAACATCATGTCATTGAGGTTTTCCCAGTTCTTAATAACAGAACAGTTACGCTGTTCTATTACTGTATATTCATATATACGATGGCATCCATCCATCATCCAGTCTGAGACGACACTGAAACAAAATCTATGTTTCAAAATCCAATTTAAACGAGTGAATAAGGAACGTTTCAGGATTTGGAATAATTTAATTGAACTGAAAATGTAATTTATGTCACTATAATCAAATCAAAGAATTAGTAACTGAGCATTTGGACTCCTTTGTACAGGCGGTCAGATGTTTTTGCTTCCAAGGAGCACAAGATCAAGCTCTTTGGAATATTTTCAAATCATGCTGGAAAACATGGCTCACTAGTATTTAATTACCATTATGAATTCAAATGAAGGTTTTTTAACTTGCGTTGTTTGTTGCAACTCACCATAGGAAGCTGGTGTACCTTCACTCTAAAAAATGCTGGGTTGTTTTAACCCAAATTTGGGTCAAATATGAACAAACCCAACCATAGGGCTAAATGTTTTAAATGAAATTTTAACCCAACAGTTGGGTTTGTCCATATTTAACCCAAATTTGGGTTGAAACAACCCAGCATTTTTTTAGAGTGTTGTACTAGGGATGGGTGATATGGATTTAAAAATGTATCACGATATTATCTGGTATTTATTGCGATAACGATATAAATGTTGTACCATTCCCCATGTTTTTGGCTATAAGTGAGAGCTGCATTCTTGAGAGCCTCAGAAAAACAAGCAATGATCTAAAGTAAAACGTACCCATCATCAAATAGGCTCCGATAATAAACACATTTCATAAAATAATTTTGAAAACAGCAAATATCCAAACACTAGCCTTTTCAGAAATGGAAAAATTGCAGATATGGTTTTCTTCTGTAAAAGTGCAGGTAATGTTTGAATAGTGCAACTGTGCTGGTAAACATCACACAATACAAACAATAATCATTCAAATCAATGACAAGTTTGAAATGTAAACGCAGATTCTGTATTTATTCATATTGTCATGGAGCAAACAGTGGAGAAAATAGTGCAAACAGCAAAAGCAATAATCACAACCATGTCTTCAGATTAAATTTTTTTTGTTGTTGTTGCAAATAATAGGATTTTAAAATAAAAATAAAAGTAATTTGAACTAAAACTTGGTAATCATGTGCGAATGAAAAAGTATGAATGCATATTTGTCATTTTAACTGAACTTAGGACTGGTGGTGGTGCAAGACATTGTTGGTCATTCGGTGTTTCTGTAAAAAACAAACAAACCCAACAATAATAGGCCTGTCGCGACTCAACTGCGTCGACGCTGTTAATAAGTCGACGTCAATATTTTTAGTTGACTGGGTAAATTGGGTACGATATGAAATTGTATTAGTACCGGAACAGAAAAGCTTGCATTAGAAAATATAGAGCGGCGCGTCCGGGACGTGCTGTTGATGCCGGACTCTGACCTGAAGCGCGCCCACACGTCTTTCACTCAGACAGATCGCAACGTCAGTTTAGCGGATTATGGATTTTGAATGGTCAAAAATATGTAAAAATGCACGTCCTGGCGAGTATTCGGCTAAACACAGTCGGATATATCTTTAGTGAACGTATACAGAGTTGAATGAGAAATCGGGTGTTACAATGAATTTGGTCCGTGCAGCTCTTAAAGGGCCGAACCTCATATTCTGTGTGAAGCAGGGCAGGAACATGCCGGCCAAGTGAGTTTTTAGGGTAAAAAAAAAAAAAGATAAAACAATGAATAGTAAGTCCTGTCATATTATTCAATTACTTTTACAGTTTTTTGCCATTGTATCGATTCAGTATCGGTATTGAGGTATTTTAGTCTGGTATCATATCGAAATCATAATTTTGGCATTGTGACAACAATTTTTTTTTTTTTTATGTTGGTTTACAAATGTGTACCTTTTTAGATTTTTACTCTTTTAGTTTCACACTTTGTCAAGGACTTGTTTGCATTTATACTTTTTTATAGTACACTACTGAAGGCCAAAGTAAATTAAATGTTTTTAAGTAAAATTGTTGAAAATTAATGTGATAACTGAGTCGATAGATTATCGATATAAAAATAGTCGTTAGTGGCAGCCCTAAACAATAATACTGATAAGATAATACTACGAATTCTATAATATAAACCACACTAAGGATTGATGAGCTGTTGGGTTTATGAATATTAATCACGTTTTCAGCGTTCGCTCGAGCTGATTTGCTGAAATCAAAACAGGCACAGTAATAGGTGAGCGCCAGCCAATGATATTGCCGTTTGCACATTCACGAGTTCACACTTACATCAAATTAAATAGAGTAACGATTATGCGTATTTGGCGTGCTGTCGGGGGGAGGGCTCCGGGCCTGGAATTGGTTTGTGTTGACGTCTAATGGGAGTTTATTAAAATCAAAGTGAGGAGATGGGGTGGTGGAGGGATTCTAAAATAAAAACGGTCAACGAAAGAAGGTAAATATGCTGTATATATACACCTCTTATCGTTGATTAAATCGATTGGCTTGATGTGCTCCACATGTGTTTAATTAGGTTTAATTATCTGAGGGTGCTCCACTTGTGTTTAGTTAGGTTTAATTATCTGAACGTGCTCCTCCCGAAATTTGTTAATAAAACATCACTTAGTTTCTTGTTCATAAAGGTTGAATAATTCCAACCGAACACTGTTATTTTACAGGAAAATACAACAAAGAATACGGTTTACATGTAGCGCGTCAACTCTCTTTGAGTGTGTGAGAAACACAGATCGCTCTCAGTCGGGCGCGCTCACACTGGTGTTTACTGTGCGTCAAAAACACTGCATTCATTGAGGTGAACTGAAATAGCGCGCTTTACAGATCTTGACAAAGTGCAAATCTCTCAAGCGCTCAGTCCAAGTGCTCAGCGAGTGAAAATACATCTGTGTACAGGTTCCAGATTGTAGAAGTAGCTCCTCTTTTAGCGATAAACTCCTCCGCAGCTTCTGCCATAGTTGTTTCCAATCTGCGTGGGTCTCGTCATCAACTAGGCTTTATCGTTATTATCACGGTAAGACTAATTCTTATCGTGGGGAGAATTTTTACCTGTACGTCGCAAACGATAAGATATCGCCCATTCTTGTACCCCACATTTAAGGATTGCTTTTAAACCCTTTGAACTTTAGAGTGAAGGTAATACATCAATCATTGGGTTTTGGGTGGCATTTACTCACATGAGATAGTGGCTGGTTTTCCTGGAGCAGATGCAGCCTCTGATTCTGGGCCAGTCCACCGGACTCCAGCATCAAAGCAAAATGCTCAATGTAGCGTAGAGAGAGGCGATCCTGCAGCGATGAGATCACATCCTGTGGCAAAAGGGAAAAGAAGAACAATTGCTTGTGGTTGGTGTTTTTAGCCCCTAAAGCATCATGAATTCTGCTATTACAATATTTCAGATATGCAATGCAAAGTAAATGTATTGGAAAGCAACAGCATCAGCAGTGCTTTAACTACAGGAGGATAGGCTTGACATTTCCATCAGTGATGAAGCATTGAAGCCAGCACTCTTAATCACTGTACCCTGCTCTCAGTATCTGTCACTGGAGACAAATGTATGATGCTTTTTACTGACTAGTGGCTTTGCTTCAGAAAAGACTCCAAATATTTAATGAGGTTTACATGTGACTAAAGCAAATGCTGTGCTCCAACACTGAAGCACCAATGTGTGCTTGTCTGGAGTGTACTGGCCAGTGTGAGGTGATGCATTATATACTTTGTGTTTGATGATAGTAACCCTCGCAATGGGAGATAGACAGATTACCGTGTTGTGTACTGTCACCAGGATTGAGATAATCTGTTTGGTGGTATTGACCAAAGGCTGAAGATATCACCTCGAAATGTTAACCTCGCTGTGAAACCACAAATGTAGTAAAGCCTCAAAAAGCTCACTCGGTTTTCTGCCATTTTTATCTTGTTTATTGACATACGGTATGATATCAATACTTTTCCTGTTTGGTTGGTCGTTCAAGTCCTCCTGGGATGTTCGTATTTACGAGGTGAGAAGTCGTGTTTACGACATCATGTGCGTTCAAGTCTCTTTTGGTCGGTGTACCTTCTCTTAATGAATTTCACGAAAATACAGCACGGTTTGTTAACTCTGCTTATAGAAAATGAAGAACAAAGAATGCGCATCAGCTGAGTTTTAATATTTTACGTTTTTAATTAATCTATGAAGCCACTGTAAACTGTATCGTTATATATTAGGCTAATTGTTATATTAAAATGCTATCTTACTTTGTTGTAAATGACAGCCTGGCAGTGTCACTGCCAAACCCATTATATACAACTACAGACGTTGCATCCATTGATTCCGCCATGTTTCTCAATTGACATGCACCCAACTCATACAGATCGGGGCTTAAAGAAAATCCCCAACTTCCCACTGGTATTAACGACTTCATGTGCAAGTACATGTGCATGTGGTGGCGTTCATCATATCGTATCGTAAATACGATCTTTACGACATGACTTGAAACATATACAACTTTTATTCAATTACATCAGCTTCAAAGGATCTATTGGTGTGTTCAATTGATTACAGCTACTGGAAAAAACGGCTTTGCCATTTTGCCGCTTTTCCATTCTAGCCATTAGCATCTGCTCTAGGGAGTCTTGTTTTGTGTGAAACATGACAGGGGATCGGGGATGAACATAAACAGTGCAATGCATTTCATGCAAAACAACGTCATGTCTTTGTTTGTGTTACCTGCCTAGGGACTATGGGTGTAAATTAGCAACGTTGCTACAATCTGGCATGGTTATTAACATGTATTAAATAAAACTTCCCCCATTGTGCTTCTAGTAACAGGGAAGAGTTTCCCCATAACACTCACCCTAACAGTGGTGCGGCTGTCAAATGTAAAGGATTTGATCTGTCCATTTTCCAGAAACACCTTCAACACATTTGGTATCAGAAGCAGAGAGTCGTCTTTAAGCATGGTCTAAAAAAGCAACAGAGGGGATAAAGAATGAAGAAGCAGTTAGTGAACCTTGGGAGAGATATTAAGGAAAGAAAACACTCAATAGGTAAATGCAGAGAATCAAATAAAACATCTAATATCTTACAAAGAAAGAATGTAGAAACACATGAGAGGACTTTAACCGTATGGAAATCCTTAAAGAAAAGCAGTTTATGGTTAAAGGGAAGATCTTTGTCTAACTCATGAGCAATAGTTTAAAAGCATTGGATATATGACCAAAACTACTTTAGACGCAGAGTATAATTAAGCAGAAGTCGTATCACATCCATTCCATATCCAATGCGATACCATGTTCTATAAATGCAGATCAATTGGACACAAACACTGCATATATTTGTAGCAAAAGAAGAAATCTTCAAGGCATCTACTTTATATCCAATAAAAAAGTTAAAGGTGCACTAAGTAATTTTTGTTTATGTTGAATTGGCTCAAAAGCCTACTGCCATTAGCCTGGAAGCCAGCCGATCTTAGCCCCGCCCACAACATTTGAGGTCGGGAAGTTCGGTCTGGACTTGATCCGTTGTGGAGCAACCATGCTCGAACCAGAGCTGTTCGGACCAGTCACATTGTCAGGGCGGGCTTTATACGATTATGGACAGATGATCAACTGTAACGTAATCATCCACGTCACCAAAGAGCGCTTGGGTTGAACTCGTTTACTAAACGGAGAACTTCTTCGTATATGCGTTCACCTTTACTTCTCTCAAAAATGATGATGGTCTTGGTAAGTACGCCGTGTATCCTTAAATTCTTTTTACAACACCAGCAAAGATCGTTTACACTCATCTTCTTCTTCTTCTACTTCTTCCAGCGTGTGTGCAGTTGAGTTCTGCTGACAACTATGCGTCAACATACTTCACTTACGCCGTTGCTCTAATTGGTTGTAGGTCTATCCGATTGAGAGCAGAGGCATTTTCTTTACTGGTTCTGTTGAAACACGCCTCATAATCACAGCCCAATGGAGCAGAATCAGACTCATATTCTGACCAGAATCTGAGTATGACGACATCAGGCTATACTGCCATGCTGTCAACGGCAAAACCTTGTGGTGGCTAGAACCAAATCCAAATCATTGATCCTCATTAAACTGAAAGAGTGTGCTGTCTTCGAGTCACCAGAGTGTCACTGAACGGAAATGTCTCTGGGCATTAATAGAAGTACACTGTACTGAGTCTGACCTAATGACAGAGCCTTCAGTGTTTCCTGGAGAGGGTTTCTTAATCGCATCAACTAGCAGAGAGCCTCAAGGTTCAGTGCTTGGCCCCTTCCTCTTTAGAGTATTAGAAAAATCAGACCCTACATGGCTGAATATGCTGCACAGCTAATGTACAGGCTCCTGTCTTCTCAAGACTGGACTACTTTGATGCTCTGTTGGCCAGTGATACACAACACAGCAATAGGTCCAGTTTCACAGCAAAATGTCACACCCGTCCTGGTCTCACTTCACTGGCTTTGTTTTTCAGAACGGTCCTGAATCTATAACCTTCACGCACACCGTTCCTTCTGCGGTCGAACAACCTTCCACATGAACTCCACATGAACGTTTGCTAAATTAATAAATGTAAATATAAATCTTTCTGAACAACCAAAGACAACTACTTTAGATGTTATCTTGACAACTCCCAGCATGCAATATCCGTCATTACACCGTCTTGTTTAACAATATAGTCCGGCTATGAATAACCCACTTCTAGCCTAAATAACCTTAAATTTGGTTCCACGTCGTTTTTGCCAAATAACTTGCGAGATGTGTGATATTCCATTACGTAAGCAAAGTCAACAGTGATTACAAGGTGTTTGGTTTCATTTCTTTGACATGTTCATGTTCTAGATGACTAGTCTATTCTTGGGCTATGGCTGGACGTCCATTACATTTTCACTGACAATACAAATTTTGCCTCATTTTAGTCTAGACGTCAGGGCTGTGTTTGGACGGCTATTAGACGTCTTTTAATTGCAAAATGTCTGTTACCGAAGATGCAGCAAAATGTAAAAGCAAAGTTCTGGTATGGCATTTAAGAAATATCCTATTAAGATGCATAATTGTCACCCATATTAATGTAAAGTGCCAGATGAAGTTACTAAAATTAAGGGTTACAGTTTATTTTAAGGTGTCATCGTTACAGTGTAGTTATATATTTAAGTACGGAGTAATATTGATTAACTACATGTACTTACTATAGGGTTAGGGTAGGATTAGGATTTGATTGAGGGTTAGTTTCATAGTTGCATAATTTACTGCGATTACTACAGTAACTGCATAGCCTGACAAGCCAGACCCACATCAAGATCTTGGGTCTGGGAACACACCGTTGGCAGGGATCAATCCGAGGGGCGGGATAAACGGTTGTCTTTCAAATTCCCTCTGCACGCAATAGGACAGCGCTACAACCAACCAGAGCAGCGAAGAAGGTGAAGCAGAGCTAGTTGATCAACTGTAACGTAATCATCCACGTCACCAAAGAGCGCTTGGGTTGAACTCGTTTACTAAACGGAGAACTTGTTCGTATATGCGTTCACCTTTACTTCTCTCAAAAATGATGATGGTGTTGGTAAGTACGCCGTGTATCCTTAAATTCTTTTTACAACACCGGCAAAGATCGTTTACACTCATCTTCTTCTTCTACTACTTCCAGCATGCGTGCAGTTGAGTTCTGCTGACAACTATGCGTCAACATACTTCACTTACGCCGTTGCTCTGATTGGTTGTTGGTCTATCCGTTTGAGAGCAGAGGCATTTTCTTTACTGGTTCTGTTGAAACAAGCCTCATAATCACTGACCAGAATCTGAGTATGACGACGTCAGGCTATACTGCCATGCTGTCAACGGCAAAACCTTGTGGTGGCTAGAACCAAATCCAAATCATTGGTCCTCATTAAACTAAAAGAGTGTGCTGTCTTCGAGTCACCAGAGTGTCACTGAACGGAAATGTGTTTTGAAATCGGTCATCACTATATGTAAAGAATAATTGACGATGGGCCGTTGAATTATTAGAAAAATAGTGCACACCCGAGGTGGTGATGCGGTCACGACGCGAAGGAGAGTTACACCTCGGGTGTGCATTATTTTTATAATAATTCAACGGCCCGGAGTCAATTATTCCACTTATACTACGGTTACCACACCTCAAGACATCGATCCGATGATATATTTAAAGGGATTCGTCTGGTTTTTGTACTTAAAACGCTATTGTGAGTAGGACTATTTCTTCCGCGTCTCATCCAACGGCTCTTTTGCTAGTTCCGAAACGTCATTTTAAAGCTGTTAACGGAGGCTTGAGCTGTTGATAGCATTCTACTGTAGTTATTAATGAAGTTATTAGAGAGAGAGAGCGAGCGAGAGCGCTTTTGTGAATTAGGCTACCCCTGTGCGTCTATAAACAGTGCTGTTATTACTTCGCTAGAGAAAAAATGTCACGTGTAGCCTTTAAGTTGCTCCACTATATAGGCTAACTGATCAAATCGTCAGGGCAGCGCTGACACCTTTTTGTGCAAACTGTAGTGTACGTGTGCGAGCACGTGTGATTTCAGTAATGAGACAGAAAAGCTTGCCTTTGATGTCCGCTTCCGTCTGTTGGTTTTCATCTGGACTGTCTAATACTGCTGCCGCCCAGTTGTTGAACGTTTTATATTCACCGTAAATATTAAGATTTACTTTAGGAAAATCGTCTGTCATGTTGTTGTTTTTTAGTCCTGTAATTTCCGTTATTACAGTTAACTATGCGAAGTGATATGGAACTGTAATGCGGTCAAGAGCTGCCTGGAACTATGTTCGCTTTGCGTCTCCCAGAAAATAATTGCACACCTCAGAACGTTCATCAGCCAATCAGATTCAAGCATTCAGCGGTCCCGTAGTATAAAAGTCTACAAAATAAATTTAGGGTTTTTTTGCGCACAAAAACTATTCTCGTCGCTTTATAAAGTTATTGTAGAACCACTGCAGTGAGATGAACTTTGTAACGACGTCTTTAGTACCTTTTATGGGTCTTGAGAGTGTAAAGTGCATTGTGCCAATGAAGGCCTTTCTGAGCCATCGGATTTCAACTAAAATATCTTCATTTGTGTTCCGAAGATGAACGGAGGTCTTACGGGTGTCGAACGACATGAGGGTAAGTAATTAATGACAGAATTTTCATTTTTGGGTGAACTAACCCTTTAACTCCAAGTCTTCCAGAGTCGCGGCCCGATTCGAAAGACCAGCTTCTTTGTTTACAAGTAGCACTCGGAACTGCGTCAACTCTGCCATCATTATGTTAAGCCCGCCCACCGACTCTATACACGATGGGATTGGCCTGACCAGAGTTTGGTTTTTCCAGCTCGCACACCAACGGAGAGTTGCTAGACGACCCTGTCTGCAAATAAGATTTGCTGCCGCTAGGCTGCGTCTAGATTTATAGGCTAGTAACTACATGCAATGTGTAACAATGACACCGTAAAATCAAATTGTAATTTCTGACTTCTATGCCACTGATGTGACTATTATTTTAATCTATCATTTAAAAAGTGGGGAAAAATGACTTAGTGCACCTTGAAGTGAGTGAGAAACCTTGAAGGCAATTTTGTATGAAAAATTAGAGGTCATTAATTTTATTAGCATCCTGACACAAGCGTCATATTGATTTATACCACGTTCCATGTTGTTGTGGGAGTACGTGACATAAGGTTTACTTTCTATCAGCTGTCCACTGAGTATCATCAATAATGATTTAATGTGACATTCATGGGTGCATCAGACCTCATTCAAAGTTTCTATATAAACGATTCAGTACGTTTGGCAAGTGTTTTACCCAAAGTCCCTTTAGGCTTGCTTCTGGAAGCATGTGCAAATTGCTATTACACTTTATACACAAATACAGAATGGAAACAAATAAGCAAGCATCAATTTGGCATGTCAGTTGGGACCATGTTATGACAGACGGTGAAGTGAGCAGGTTGGCTATCTCGGTTTCATACATTCAGCACAATTCCAATCAATTGCTCGTTAGCTACGGCGTGAGATGATGTGATATGAATAGTCCCACGTTGGCATTTGTCTTTAAGCCTAACCCCCTTAATAAAACGTAACAGCTTATGTACTCTGTGCTGACAGGCGTGTTTTAATGAAGAAAGCCCTGCTGGCCCCTGCTGATCACACAAGATGGATTGACATGATTAGAGGAGGCTCAGGTGAGGGTGGTTTGATCTTTACCGATTTTGGCCCTCTAGGCCTGATCAGCAAGTTTCTTCTTCCAGGAGAGCTGCACACCCCTCCCATCGGTCCGCTTTATTAAATTGGTGCGACCAGCACCCAAGGGTGTAGTGTTGACTCTTCCTTGCTCACAAGGCAGATATCAAACTGTATGGGACATAATCCATGGACATTGACATTAACATGGGTGCCATCGACCCATGTTCACCAAGAGGAGATGGCAGCTGCAGTGCTAATGAAAAGCTACGAATGAATGAATGTCTAGTAACAACATTAAAGGTTATGGGGAGGCTGAGTCTTTCTCTAGATGCAATGCAACCTTATTCAATCAGTTTAGTGGGCTGGAAGAGATAAAAGGAAGCTACAGGACGTTCCTCCACGTAACACTGTTATCCTAAACATCTCAATCAGAACCAGAGGGAATTATTCAAAGCACCTGCTGTAAGAATTTCCCTTCAAATAGCCATGAATTGCTTAAATTCAGAAACATAGCTACATAGTTGCAATACTGGCTACTGTAAATCCCAAAAAATCAAAAGCAAACAAACTAGGATGCAAAAGCAATTCAAAAAAATCGGACTGACTGTCTTTGCAAATCTACCCTACGAATACGAAACAGAAAAACACTAGAGCCCTTTCATTCCAACCAAACCAAGCGTAGTCAATTCCAAGCCCTGTGTATTCATCTATGCACTTTAATATTGTCTGGAAGATGAAATCACAGAAGTGCTGCACGTTTTGGATTTACCCTTTTAGCTTCTCGAAAATGAGGACCACATCTAGACTACGGAAGCACAATAGGAGAGGGATTTTCGCATTGCCCCTCTGGGTAATAAACCTGCAGTCTGATGAAATGAGATGAGTAGGAGATGTGGAGTGAATCGCACTTCAGTATTAAAGCTCTGAAATGACAGCTATGTCACTCTCAAAAGGACACACTATTCATTTTGCCTTTGTAAATAATAACAAATATAATCATGAATAGACCATGAACAGTCATGTCACAAAATACCTTGAGACCGTTCAACAAACTCCGTACATATGGTATCAGCCAGTGTTGTGCAGGTCTCATTTCAGCACATAAGGAAAGCTGTGTTAGCACAGATATGACTGGGGTGTGATGTGAGCGAGAGGCAGCAGCACATACTGAGTCTGGGTCGCTGATGGACACTTGCTCAGAAAAGCGCACTTTGGGGGGATTGGTTCGCAGGCGAGCTTTCTTGGCTGCACTTATGAAGGCAGACTTAGGTGACTAAGGAAAGACAAAGGGAGGGTGGGAAGAAAGAAAGACATAGACAGAAAGACTTCATTTAGAGTAAAAAGCTTTAAACATTAAAAATGGTCATATATTTACTTGAAAATAGTTGTGTACGATGTAAGATTTGTTTTCTGGTAATATATCTCGAGTTTCTCTTTTGAGTTTGTTTTTCATATTTTTGTTATGCTTAAAACAAGACAAAACATGCCATTGGGGTAAGAAAAACCTAATTCAAGATATATTCTCTGCAAACAAGTCTTAATATCTTATGCAGATTTGCTTCTCATTTTTATGCACACTTAGACATTTTTACTGGAAAACAAGACATTGATTCATTGATTTCATGATTCATTTAAATACCCGCCTCACATAAGTTTTGTGTCTGAAAGGGAATCTCCTACAAATGCATATGCAATATGATCAGCCTTATCTAAAATAACCCTGTCCACGCTAGAGGTTGACATCTTTTCGTGAGTCCCGCGGGATGGGAAACAAAATGACTATTAATCACGTGATTGGGAAAAATTGCAGCGGGAGTGGGCAGGACCGGGAATCGTAATAACACTATGATACAAACTATATACACAAATATACCGTTTATATAAATGAATGATATGTTTTAATTTTGAACTCAATTCTAGTTTCCCTGTCTCTTCATGCTCTCCTGTTTTTTTGGTGTGGCTGGTTAAGTGAATGACGTGCTCCACACCTGTAACAGTTGGTGGCGGTAATGCACCAAGTTTGGGACCCACTTTATATTAGGTGTCCTTAACTACTATGTACTAACATTTTAATGAATCATTTGATACGTTGCACTTATTGTGTACATACATGTTTTTACATTGTACTTACATTTTGGAAAATACCTGCATGTAATTACATCTGTAATTAATTTCTGTAGTTACATTTGTAATTACAGACCTGCCAACATGTACGCATTTTTCGTACTCGGCACGCATTTTGACCCTTTGTTACGCTTGTACGATTCGCTGCTCTCTATGTACGCATTTTGTTGCATCTCGCATTTCGCCGGTTTCAGTGCAATCTATGACGTTGAGTCTGCAGCTAAGCCACAGCGTGTAAGTGGAGTGTTAAGCTTTCGGCCAATCAGAGTGCTTCATTTTAACCCTCCGCTTACATGCCCCTCCTAGCCAAATGCTTTGCGCCCGCGCCGCACGCGTTCATTTCAATTCAGTGCCTCAAGCAAGCCAGGCAGGCCGGATAACTGCAGGCTTGCATGCCATGGCTGAACCACCTCATAGAGATACGCTGTTGGCGGTTACACCCGCGGATCGGGCGGATGACTTGACGAAAAATTATATTTTAATTAAATTCTGGCGGCTGGGGGTTGAACCAATCAAATGAAAAAAATATACATTGTTAACTATTGTTACAGTGCACTAAGCAAACCTGCAAGCTATGAGCCCAGCTGTCAGTATGGAGGAGACTGCCTAGGTTATTTTATGATATTAGTTATATTTTAAAACAGCCAGTCATTGTAGCCTACCACTCGGGGAATAGGCATTTAAAAAAATTAGACAGATTATGGAGTGATATAAAAATGTTCAGAAGAACTCAAGAGCTAAACTTCTACAAGCTCAATCACATCCACAGCAAATTCACAAGACAGATTATAAATTAGCATTATAGTCTGCCATAGCCTACCCTATAGAATAAAAAAGACCGAAGCCCTCTGATGCAGGGAAGATGAAAAATGGGGATAAAGACAGAGGTAAAGTGATGTAATGAATATACAGTTTATCTAATTGCATAGTATTAAGATACTAGTAAATTAATGGAAGTTATTTTTACCTTAAACGTTATGCAAACAATTGTCCTGGGTTGTCTAGAGGCACCAGACCGTGTGACTTTGTCACAATCTTGTTTTAACGCATGTAATATCAGTTTTTTATTCATGTTTTTACTCTGTAGTTGTGTTAAATTATATAATTTTTTATTTATTAATTAAAATGTATATTTAATTTGATTAAATATTGAATTAAATTTACATGTAAATTAGTAATAATAGGCTATTTATATAATAGCAACATTTTATGTCAAATTCAAATAAAAGATCTACTCAGTGCGCCACAGTTTAGTGGAAGATTGCTGCCATCTACTGGAAAACAAACACTTCTGCTAGTGCTAGTGAATAGTTTGTTATTAATCTTGCTATTTGTGTTTAGTCTGTCTTTGGTTCTATTTTTGTATGACGTTTAACCATCATCAGCCTTTTTTGTTCATAATATCCTGGACACAAAGATGGGGGTGCAGTAACTGTATAACATTTATGGTCTACTTGGATTTGGTTATGGAGTAACTAATAAATCGTAATTGGTGAAAGTATATTGTGTATATTATGTATTTTAGTGTTAGGTATCTCAGATTTCTTACTGGTGGGTGGACAACAGTGGAGCGTACATTAGCGTTGGGCTGTCGGGTGCGCTGGGGGCCCGCGGTGGGGGGTGTACTCATAAAGTTTCTTCAAGGTTGGCAGGTCTGTAATTACACAGTTGACACTTCCCTACTTCCCTTACACCTAACCCTACCCTTAAACTTACCCATACCACCACACCTGTCCTTAACTCTACCCGTATCCCACCTCAATATCAGCTAAGGTGTTTTGCAATACAATATGAACACTAAGTACATTGTACTTATTTTTTTACAAGTGCATATTAGTTAAGGCCACCTAATATAAACTGGGGCCCCAGGTTGGTATGCCAATGCCAACCACTAATAATATAAGAGAAGGCGGCTTCCCCATGCACTATGTAGCCACGAAAATCATAATTTAAAATGGAGTCAGACATGAAAGCCACGCTGCAACGACTACTGTCGGAAAATGATACCTCAGTTGTGCTCACCAACATTTCTGGGCAGTCTGAAGTAACCAAAAAGATGGTGTGAAAACAGTATACGCCAGCTGCAAGTGTTTTGTGTGTTTGCATAGATGATTTACATGGAATTACACACACGGGAGTAGGAGGGAACGGGAGTCCAGTATTTTTGTGGGATTGGGATGGGACTTTTTTTTTTTTTTTTTTTTTTTTTTTGGGAGTGGGACAGAGAGGTTTGAAAATCCACTCCCATGTCACCTTCTAGTCCACGTCTTTTCAGCGCTAATTTATCACTACGTGTCTTCAGTAAATCCTAACAGTAGTTTTTTAACTCCAACAGAGGGTTTGCGTTGGAGCAAGCTGTTAGTAAATCTGGCCCTTGACTTGTTAAAGCCCATACTTCATTGATTAAGTTGGATAGAATATCTAATGTGTTTACCAGGGCTGTAACCACCATCGACATTTAGGCGGACAAGTCCCCCCAATAATTAGAAGTGGCCAAATTGCCCCCCCCAATATTTGAAATTCTTGCACTGCTCTCCTGCACTTCATTGAGCAGCGCTCTGTATGTTAGGATGACAAAAAGGTTTAAAAGTTACATTTTAGTCTGGTTTGCCTCAGGTCTAACGGCGCTCGTCAATGTCAAAATGATTGAGATGGCCAATCAAATCAAAGTAGGCAGGGTTTACGTTCTCTTTTGGCTCGTGCACAGTCTTCACACAGAGGAGCGTGTCAATCTGTCGCCTAATGCCATTGCGGGGACTCACAAAACAAAATGCACACAAACGTGTCCATTCTCTTAATATACAATCATTGAACATCTTTGATTTAATGAAGAAGAAAAAAAACGATATGAGGGCGGATTAGAACCTGTAACCTTTGACACGGTTTACAATATTTCTACCTTTAAGGAATTCGGGAAGAATCTCGAGACTAATGATGTATTTGACGCAAATTAATGCAAAAATTATTTGCAAATAGTCCCAAAATGATTATTTCCCAACTAGAATTAGACCTAGAATTTCGTTCACTGTTCTGTTTCTTTATGCTTTATAAAAATAAAAGAAATTGGTCCCCCCCAATGTTCAAGTAATGGTTACGGCCTTGGTGTTTACTGTATATGCTGATATTTTGTTTTAATGTCATGATCTGGTTGTACCAACCAAAGTTGAAAGTGTTTAAACTTTTGAGTGCTGTTATAGCGCTCGTTCTGCATGTAATGTGGTGGCAGGGTTAATGCTGTAGCTTTGTGTTTTGCTCCACTGAGCTCAATGCATCGGGAAATGTTGACACAAATCATGTGGGCCTTAAAAGAGATATTTCACATGATATTTTCATTACTAAGCTTTAGTGTCAATGCCCTAATTATTTAACATTGGCACAAAGCTACATCTGAATTTTAAATTCCAGTAAAAATGTACAGATTACATTGAAATTGGCATAGCAGTTTGACCATGGCATTGAAAGGCACTGATTTAATGTAACTGCGATTGGAGAAGACATAATGTCCTTAACTACCTGTTGTGGTTGCAGCACAGTGAGAACAATCGAGTCCTTGCACCGCCTGCGGAAGAAAAAGACATTTTGGCCAGTGAGCTGCAGAATGTAAAAAGAGTGTCTTATCTGAAATGAATTCTCTTATCTGATGGAGACACATGGAATAGAAATAAATAAAGCACAGTCATGCGTCCAGACAAGGCCCTTCCCTCTGGTGACAGTAAAGGGTGTTACCTTACAAGGTCTATGACTTTCTCCCGGGGAGCGTCGCTCACTAGTTCCTGGTTGATGGATAGGATCTGATCTCCGGGGTAAAGCTTGCCACTTGATGGTCCGTCTGTAAAGGACACATGTCAGAAACTTGTGTTGTTCTTAGTGTCTGAGTTGAGTTGATCAGTTAAAGTGCCCCTATTGTGCTTTTTCAGATATTATCTTTCATGTAGTGTGTAATGCAGCTGTTTGTGAATGTAAAAGGTCTGCAAAGATTAAAGTGCATGACAAATAAAGTTATCGTCTCCTAAAAGAAAGAATCGATTCTAAACTGTCCAAACGAATGGTCAGCAATTCCAGTCTTACTTCCTGTTACATACCTGTGTAACAATGTAACACATTTGCATAATGTCAGTCTATGGTCTTCATTGGCTGGCCGCAAATTGTCGACTTTGACTCAAACACTGTAGCTGAGTTCTGGAAGAGTTTGGAGAGTTCATGTTGTAGACATGTTGTTTTCAATGCTGTGAATCCACTTTACATACACTTCATAAGGATGAAGACGTTTGAATTGATACGGTAAAACCAATGCCATTGTTTGCAAGTGCTGAGGAAGCCTCCGGGAACTGAAATTGAGTTATGGTAATTCATAGTTTCGAGCCCTGGAGGGCAAAACAGCCATAGAACTGCAGCACAAGCATGTATATTTTCCATCTTAAAAACAAAAATATGTGAACAAGATGCAAGTTTTGGGCACTTGTGATCCATTTACAGCACCTGCTGCAGTATTTCAATCAGTAAAAACAGCGGGACGTTTTTAAAACGCTTACCATGAAAAACACTTGTTGCACCAATAAGGATTAAATTAAGTTTAACGCTAATCAAGGATTTGTTGCACCACTTCATTTTAAACACAGATTAACCATGTAGAAAGACGATCGGATGAACCGACGCCAGGCTAAAGAATTGTTATTAGTGCAACCCACCCTTAAAGTGCCGTAATGAACTACAACAGTGATATTAAATAAAAATCGAATTCAGTTTACACCTTTTTAATGATGCAAACTATATACAGGCGAGTAGACAAGCTAATCATATAAAGGCAACGTGTTTTCTTTATTAAAAACACTTAACGAGAAACCTTGTGTTGCATTAATATTCTGTGTTCATTTGCTTACTACATTAAAACTTGCTACAAACCTGGTAAACTGGATGACTGGGTAGGGTTGGGTATTTTTTTCTTTTTAAATTTAATTTCTATGAAAAGATTTCCCACAAATTCTGTGTTGTGTATTTTCTGGTAATCAAATGAAGACATTAATTTAATTTATCTTTTAATTTAATTGGAAAAAGTTTGTCAAACAAAATGCTGCACAACTGAGCTTTATACGGTTCAAATTAAACTTGAACAAAAATGATAACTTTATCTTTTAAGTAATACATTTTTATGATTTATTATTACAGTGTTAGTATTGTTATTACATTGAGAGTATCTAAGTAGTACCTGGTTCTATAGTACCGAAGTAATTCGGTCGGTGCCCTGAAAAGGACAGAGTTCGGTACCCAACCCTACTGGTGGGCAATGGACGAAAGCCTTGTTTTGCCCTCCAGGTGGGCGTAACTATAGGCGGTGTGAAGTCACGTAAAAAAACTATGAATAGGCGTTTTGTTTCCAACACGCGTTGTAAGTGGTAGACCAATCACAATAGACTGGGCCATCTGACCAATCAGAGCAGAGTAGACCAGAAGTAGGCCAGAAGAGTAGCTCTCGGTAAGGAAGGGGTTTAGAGTCTGAATCTTTGAATGAACCATTTTCAGACTCTTAAGAAATTAGATGATGTGCAATGTTTCACACAGATGAAGATAATGAAGACGGACGACAGGATTATAAAACATAAACAAGGTTTTTATTAAACTAGAAGGTAGCAAATGTAACCGTGTATAACATGCACACACACAAACAACAACCGACAACTAAAGACTGAACACAGAGGAACTAAATACACAGAGGTAACGGACTAAATGATGCAGCTGTGGTGGAAGATGTGAACAGACAAAGAAACCATGAAAGTGAAGCTAAAGATGAGTCCAGATAACCGTGACACAATGTATGTTATGAGAAAATTCAAGTGTTTTGTTCTTTTAATCTTGGAAGCATGCAAACCCATTGAAGGAGAATAGCACAGTAGGGGCACTTTAAAACCCCTGACATTCTCGTCTTTGCTTCTCTTGTCCTAAAATGTACCTTGATATAGATCCCAAAATAATTTTATTCACACTAATTTCCTTAGGCAGTTGTAATAACCAGTGGATTTTCACACTTATCTTATCAAGGCATCAAAAAGAACCATAATCATACACCTCAAGTATCCGAATTCCCATTTGATTAACACAAAAGCCTTTAAAAAGAGATGAAGCTGATTGGCTGGCACAGCAGAGCCAGGGGACAACAGACATCAGGCCCAAAACTCCTGGCAGAGATGCATGTCTTACCCGCTGAGACAGAGCGCACAACGACAGGCCGTTCGCTGCCGGCAATGAAACCAAAGCCGTGGCTTGGGTGGCGTTGGATGCAGACCTGTCGAGCTGAGCCAGGAGTCAGGCTACCACTGTCCATGCCATCCTGACTGTCCTCTAACATCACAGAGCTGAGAAACGAGACAACAGAGTACTCGAGTGCCCATGAAATGTGTCTAGGGTGACACAAATGGTAAACATGCTTTTTATTGCCCAATATTTGCATAACTACCCCAGCACAAGGACTGGCAGTTACATTTATACAGGCAGTTTTCTCTGTATCTCGCATAACAGCTGCTCAATAATAAAAACATCAATGCTTTGTGCCATTTTTTGATTCAGTGTTGTGTAGATGAGGTCATTTCCTCGGTACGCGTGTGGAGATAAGGTAATGCCTCTTTTATGATGCCTGTTGTTCTCATTTGACATAAGAGGATTATTAATGACTGCACCTGTCATATTCCTCTGTGTGCCCATCCTGGACCCGGGCCATCCCCTGAAAGGACAGAACCGGACTGGGTGAACCGCTTCAGGGGGCTGGCTCTGTTTTGTACACATTCACCTGGGAGGACAAAGATGAGAGAAGATGAGTTATAATTCATAAGAGTTCAATTTTATTTTTTACACTTGTTCTTTATGATTCACACATTTTATTTGCCTTTAACTAGGCACAACAATACACTCCATTTCACAAATGTAGGCGTTAGAGTACATCAAAACCGCTTCCACTTGCCCACCCATTAAAAAAAGCATCAATCACAATTATGCATGGATTGCTAGAACAAATCTAATGCAAAATAAGGTTGTTTGGTTTGTCTGTGTTTTAGTTTCGATTCCAAGGTTTTTCATTGCTTGATTAAGTTGTAACACCTGCTTCTTGTTTCTTTTATTAGGTGTTTGTTCTGGAGGGTATTCCAGATTCCAGCAGGTTATGTGACATACCCGGGTATGTTTAAGCGGATAACCTCAACTTTCGGTTCCAAAAACGGAGGTAACTTTCAGGGTATGTAAATGGCCATAGCATATCACTCTCTGAACAGAACCTGCTCCAAGGTTAGTTTGCTCAACCCTTAAAGACCGAGACTAAAAATAACTATCGTTCTAAAATGTTTGATAACTTTTAAACCACTAATCCAATCTGTATGCTGTAAAAATCCCCCGTAAAGAGGAGAATCTCAGCTTTTCAGACGCATCACATTTCTCGCGATTGATTATTCAGAGGCTCCGTGGTGAGCGTGGATGCGTCATCAAAATCTGCAGCGTTGATTCGTCAAGGAAACGCATGTGGGTTGTTCCCCTGAGCCAAACAGAAACAATTGTTGATCATTAGTCCTCAGTTCACAGTAAAAACACCACATTTTTGCTGCCATTTTTCTTAAAATTCTATTAATTTAATACATTCTCAGACTAAATAAATGTGAAATTAGGACTTAAAATGAGTTAGATAGAAACTGCATGTTCTCCTGTTTAAAATGATATATGACACTTGATGCTAACTGCTAGAATGGGTGAGAAAAACAAAGAAAAGTAGAGGCAAGTCCGGCGCCCCAAAAATGTTCGAGGTCTTTAAGGGTTGAGAGGTATTTAGATGTGTGATATATAATTAATGTAGTTATTAATATAACCAAATTTGTTATATAGTTACAGTTATATACAATTATAACTGTACAATACAATATATATATATTCATTCTAAAGCACTATTATAACAAAGTAGGGCAGTAACGATTTGACCAAAAATAAAAACCTAGATTAATTGAACATTTGACCTTTTAATGAACGATTATTTTTTTTTCCCTCCTAAGGTTTTTGATTAAGTTCCTGATAAGGTTTTTACTGTAAATATTTTCTACTATTAAAGCTGGGATTTTTTTTTTTTTAATGAAAAAGTACATTTCTTTGTGATTTTTAAATATTTGAAGGAAACGGTTCACTTTCTGCAGTTATTGTCTATGGGGCAGATTTCTGCTTGTTGTACATCAGATACATTAACACAGTAGGCCTACATTACATTTATCTGAATGCATTACTAAGAGAGTGATTGTGTGTGTGTGAATTACTCATACCGTCTCTACTCATTATGAAGCTGTGGTTTGTACTTGGGCTTCAAAGGTATTAAATGCCTATAACGGTTGAGTTTCTAAGCTACTTTAGTGACTTTACTTTAGTCACAGAACGGCGTTGACACTCTGTTTCTGCGGTGCTCTCTGCGCGCGATCTTCACGTGATGTGCGAGCTTCTGTCTGAGTGTTCGTTTGTCACAATATATCAGGCATTAGTTCAACATAGCAGCAAAACGCCAGTACAGGGACAAGATTGAAGGACAGTTCAACACCACCGACTCCAGAAGCATGTGGAGGGGAATTAACACCATCACGGACTATAAAGGGAACACAAACTCCACCGTGAACACCGCTGCCTCTCTCCCGGACGAGCTCAACACCTTCTATGCTCGCTTTGAGGGAACTAACACCGCCCTCGCGGAGAGAGCGCTCGCGGCTGAGGATACAGAGGTAAGTGCACTCTCCGTATCTGTAGCGGATGTAACCCGATCCTTCCGGCAGGTGAACGTCCGTAAAGCAGCGGGTCCAGACGGCATTCCCGGCCGCGTGATCAGAGCGTGCGCGCACCAACTGGCTGGAGTTTTCACGGACATTTTTAACCTGTCCCTCTCCCTGTCTGTGGTCCCCACATGCTTCAAAACGTCCACCATTGTGCCTGTACCTAAGCAGTCAAAAACCACCTGCTTAAACGACTGGCGTCCTGTTGCTCTGACCCCCATCATCAGTAAATGCTTTGAGAGACTAGTCAGAAACCACATCTGCTCTGTTCTCCCCCCCTCACTGGACCCACTGCAGTTTGCATACCGCAAAATCCGCTCCACTGATGATGCCATTTCATCCACTATACACACTGCTCTCTCCCACCTGGAAAAGAGGAACACATATGTGAGAATGCTGTTTGTAGACTACAGCTCAGCATTCAACACCATTGTGCCCTCCATACTTGACATTAAACTCCGGGCTCTAGGCTTAAACAGCCTGTTATGCAGCTGGATCCTGGACTTCCTGTCAAACAGACGCCAGGTGGTCAGAATGGGCAGTAACATCTCCTCATCACTGACTCTCAACACTGGAGCCCCTCAGGGCTCTGTTCTCAGCCCACTCCTGTACTCCTTGTACACACATGACTGTGTGGCAACCCACAGCTCCAACACCATCATCAAGTTTGCTGACGATACGACGGTGGTAGGTCTTATCACTGACAATGATGAAACTGCCTACAGAGAGGAGGTGCATACTCTGACACGGTGGTGTCAGGAGCACAACCTCTCCCTCAACGTCAGCAAGACCAAGGAGCTGGTGGTCGACTTCAGGAGGAATGAGAGAGAACACCGCCCCATCACCATCGATGGAGCACCGGTGGAGAGAGTCAGCAGCTTCAAGTTCCTCGGTGTCCACATCACAGAGGAACTCTCATGGTCCGTCCACACGAGGCCGTTGTGAAGAAGGCTCATCAGCGCCTTTTCTTTCTGCGACGGCTGAGGAGGTTTGGAATGAACCGCCACATCCTCACACGCTTCTACAGCAGCACCATCGAGAGCCTGCTGACTGGCTGCATCACCACCTGGTACGGCAACAGTACCGCCCGCAGCCGCAAGGCCCTGCAAAGGGTAGTGCGCACGGCCAGCTGCATCATCGGAGGTGAGCTTCCCTCCCTCCAGGACATTTACGCCAGGCGGTGTGTGAAGAGAGCTCAGAGGATCATCAGAGACTCTAGCCACCCGAACCATGGGCTGCTCTCACTGCTGCCATCAGGCAGACGGTACCGCAGCATCAGAACACGCACCAGCCGACTCCAGAACAGCTTCTTCCCACAAGCAATTAGACTACTTAACTCCTGATCCATCAGGATCATAACACACACTGGACAGAGTATCACTCAGCACAACCCACTGTAGATACACACACATTATATACACATTTATTTATCATACAGCATCTATTGCACTTTGGACTTCAATTTGTGAACATTGTATACTGTACATTGTATATTATTACTATAGCTTAATGTATACTGTTATTGTTTAGTGTATGTTTAGTGTATATTGTTTTAAGTATATGTATATTGTAAGTATGTGTATATTGTTTAAAGCTGTGAGAACTACACTCACATTGTGTAAATTATTTATTGTTTATTGTAGTGTATACTGTGCTGTGAGTAATTGTGTGCGCATCAGATGTGTAATCTGTTGTTGCTTTAAATGTTGTACATGTCATGTCATGACTACTATGTTGTTCGGAACTGCACCTAAGAATTTCACCTACTGTTGCAC
This sequence comes from Romanogobio albipinnatus, assembly GCA_023566225.1. Taxonomy (NCBI): domain Eukaryota; kingdom Metazoa; phylum Chordata; class Actinopteri; order Cypriniformes; family Gobionidae; genus Romanogobio; species Romanogobio albipinnatus. Next base: position 49,971,358 of record CM042246.1, on the reverse strand, counting down.
TTGTGCATATGGTAGAGTGACAAATAAAGTGATTTGATTTGATTTAGTACACATCTGATGGTCTAAAATTGCTTTAATGTTCAAACTGGCAGGCCTTTAAACACATACAAACGACAAAGCTTTGTGAGGACGCAGGTGAAAGAGGTCTGCTTTCAGGATGCGCGCGCGCTGTCAGAGACGGAGACCGAGAAAAAAGCTGAGCACTGAACGGATACGTTTTCCGTATTGTTGTTTTTGAATTGTGCACAATCGCTTTAAATGTTCACACTGGCAAGCCTATAAACGCATTTACTTGACAAACTTTATGAGGACGAAAGTGAAAGCGATCTGGCTTGCGCGTGTCGTGTGTGTGGCAGCGAGTAGGCTATAAGAACGGCAATTAACTGACCTGTATAAACTGTGTAAAACATGCAGTTACTATAGTGATTCTGCCTGGGCATCTATAAACAAAGATAACTGCTCCTGCGTCTCTGTGTGCCTGCAAACTGCACTTGATGTGACTGACGGGGCGGAGTCACGTGACTAAAACCGAAATAACCGACATGGGAAAAATACGCCGGTTAGAGGTTCTGAATTTCGGTTTATACAACCCTATAACAAAGTAATGTTTAAAGGTTAATTCAATTCAAATATATTTATTTTATTGTCATCTCACACATGGATCTGCATTCAATTAATTAGCATCAAACAAACAATATAATCCTTATTCTCTTACGTATTAAACGAAAAGGTAATAGGTAATAATATTAGTATATTATTATTAGTAGTAGTATCTCTGCGTCATGCATCTCATTCAGACCACTGTGTCTGTAACACATTCTTGAAAAGATGGCGACTCCGCTATTCGCTAGCCTCTCATAATAATTTGTCTCTCTATCATAACACTGATTTGGACTAATCTCAACATTAGAGCGTAAAAAAGGTGGATCCCTAGGTCATAAATACTTGGACAAAATGAAAAGCAGCATACTGATACTTTTTGAATAGAATCATGATTCCTGTATTTTAGATCAGGACCTGTCCTCACTCTCACATCCCCAACATTCAGTCGTTTAAATCAAGTGAGAATAACCTGCTAGCAGTCCAATAATAAGGATTTAATATTTTAATAAATCGTAATCCTAGATTTTTGTCCAGTCTTTATCACTAAATGCAACATTCAAATCTCTGTGGTACACTTATAATGATAGTCAAGTGTTCCTTCGCCTTAAACTGTTATCATTTAGTTATAATTAGTTGATGACTATTTTCCACTCTCTCTCTGACCATTGCAATTAGACCGGCTACATTACATTGTGACAAGCTCACACAATAATTGGCTGTAATATGCTTAGGGATACTGATAAAAATGAACTTTGAACGGTGAACTCTTTTATTTGATAGGATCAAAGACCCCTGTAAGGATAGAAGCTATTCTATTATTTTAGATTTTCTAAATGGTACAATTCTAATGGTTCTGGAGGGGTAAATTATTATTCAATGAGACTGCAGCTATAACCAACCAACTATAAACCGGCCATTTCTGATAACATTTAAAGGATTAGTTCACTTCAAGTTGAATATGTCCTGATCATTTACTCACCCCCATTCCATCCAAGATGTTCATGTCTTTCTTTCTTCTGTGGAAAAGAAATTACGTTTTTTGAGGAAAACATTTCAGGATGTTTCTCCACATAATGGACTTCAATGGCAACCAATGGTTGAAGGTCCAAATCAATGCAGTTTCAAAGGAAGGGCTTCAGAGGCTCTGCACAATCCCAGACGAGGAATAGGGTCTTATCTAGACAAACCATCAGGAAATTTTCATTTTGAAGTGAACTAATCCTTTAGCACAGAATCCACAGAATGTCATTGATATCGAGTTGGAATTACAAGGTTCTAACTGCATTCTGAGCAGTTTTGAGATATTTAACGTCTACGTTTTTGCATTCCATATAGCAAAATATTCCAAATGACAGCGACCCTAAATGTATTCTAAATGTACAATATCAAAATCCTCTCTAATTTGTAAATGGGGATTTTTGGAACAGGTCAAATGCCGATAGAACCTTCTAATTAAAAAAAAAAAAATCACTTTCCGCTTGGAACTATAAGGCTCTATCCAGCAAAACATTAATTGAAGCAATACTTTTCAAGAAACACAAACAGTTCACTTTGTTTTAAAACATAAAATTAGTGTTGTAACAATGTGTCGACATGTATGAGAATGTTAAATGCAGTGTTGGGCACGTTACTTTAAAAAAGTAATTAGTTATAGTTACTAGTTACTTCTTACAAATAGTAACTGAGTTAGTAACTGAGTTACATCATTATAAAAGTAACTAATTACCAGGGAAAGTAATTACTGCGTTACTTTTTTTTTGTCAAAAGTTCAAATATGTCAAATAACTTGGATGCCCCCAATTTAAATATGTTAAATGAATGAATTAGACACTAAACATTGAACATTAATGTACACTATTGTAATGTTGCTGTGGGACAATGTGAGAGACACCTATCAAATTCAATATATTGTAAATATTATCAGTAGACCTACTATAGTGTAAATATTATCAGTACTTTACTACTCCTTTGGTAGTGGAGCTCACGTTATCGCCTGGGTTTTTAGCCGCTCATTTTGTGGCTGTGATGATGTGAGGCTTCATTAGATTAGAATTACTGGCCACCGACGTGGAGAGACTCTTTCTTCCTGGGCATAAGTTGCACGTCACATAAACATTCTTACCTTTCACCTCAACGAGGGAAGAGTAGCGCTTATACTTCCAGTTTGCGACTTGCCATCGCTGACTGGGCATATGCGTGTGCGACTGTGCGTCATAGGTGTGTGTGTGTGTGTGTGTGGACTCAACCTATCAACCTCAACCCACCCACCAATCATCATCAGTTATGTGTACCACGCGCGCGCACACACACACACACACACACACACACGCACGTTGCAGGTCCGACTGACAGAGAGCCTGTTCGGATGAAAACCGCTTCAGTGAGCTCAATTATAGTAACGCCGCATTTTTTTTCTCAGTAACGCTAACGGCGTTGCAACATTGGGAAAAGTAATTAATTAGATTACTCCGTTACTGAAAAATGAACGCCGTTAGTAACGCCGTTATACTTAAACGCCGTTACTCCCAACACTGGTTAAATGTAATGCTTTCTATGACATTTATTTCATATTTTAGGATGAAAAACAATTTTCTTGTTTAAGTTAAGCATAAAAGGCAGTGCTAAATATTCAGTACAGATGTTAATTTTAGGTAGGGATATGACCTAGCCATTGTTTGGCTATCACCAGACCAAGGTCAATCTTTTAAGATTGAACATTGGTCTGGGGAGTCTGCTCTGTCGGAAAAGGGTGGTTTGCCCACTTCAGGTTGGTGGAGAGTTCCTGCCTCAAGTGGAGGAGTTCAAGTATCTAGGGGTCTTGTTCACGAGTGAGGGGAGGATGGAACGGGAGATTGACAGACGGATCGGTGCAGCTTCTGCAGTAATACGGTCAATGTACCGGTCTGTCGTGGTGAAGAAAGAGCTAAGCCGTAAGGCGAAGCTCTCGATTTACCGGTCAATCAACGCTCCTACTCTCACCTATGGTCATGAGCTTTGGGTCATGACCGAAAGGATAAGATCCCGGATACAGGCGGCCGAAATCTCCGTAGGGTGGCTGGGCGCTCTCTTAGAGATAGGATGAGAAGCTTGGTCACTTGGTTAGGAACTCGGAGTAGAGCCGCTGCTCCTCCACATCGAGAGGGGTCAGCTGAGGTGGGTCGGGTATCTGTTCCGGATGCCTCCTGAACGCCTTCCCGGGAAGGTGTTTTGGGCATGTCCAACCGGGAGGAGGCCCTGGGGAAGACCAAGGACACGCTGGAGGGACTATGTCTCCCGGCTGGCCTGGGAACACCTCGGTGTCCCCCCGGAAGAGCTAGAGGAAGTGTCTAGGGAGAGGGAAGTCTGGGCATCTCTGCTTAGACTGCTGCCCCCGCGACCCGGCCCTGGATAAAGCGGAAGAAGATGGATGGATGGATGGATGGATGGACATTGGTCTGGGGAGTCTGCTCTGTATTTTCTACTGCACAAGAGGCGTGATCAACGGGCATAGTTCAAATGACTCTGTACACAATTGGATAGTCCTTCAATCAATCAGACCAATGATCCATCACTTCTCTATCCATCATTGTGTTAAACCCGCCAATAGCGTGCCAGGTGGATAAGCGGGTTTGTGATTGGTCCCTGCAAATTTGTAACAGAAGCAGGATAGACATATGTACAGGTTTCCAGCCTGAGCTGCAGGGCGAAATCAAAACGCCGGCAGATCGGGCTGGGTTTACCCAGTGTAACACGAGACTGGAAGTTTGAATTAGTTTCAACAGCTTTAAATTTGAAGGTTTTAAGTGAACATTGGTTCTCATGTGTGCATTCGAGGTGCACAAATAAAACCTTATAGAACCAAGTTAGAGTTCAACTTTGGAGATAGAACTACTGTTTTCAAAATAAAAATGAATAAAATGTAACTAAAAAAAATCACAATGTAAATAAGTTGTCACAGAATAAGAATATGGGAATAACTCAATTTTGACAGAAATGTCAGATAGAGCATTATAATTCCAAGGTGACGAGTTTACACCAATTTGTGCTGCAAATTTAACTGTTTCATCCAACTCGTATGTGCTCTATCGTCGTCTAGACTGTTATTGTACATTGCTTGTAATGCATGAGTCTCTCTGGTAAAGTCATGGCTTATGTAAAATACTTGATAAGTAAACAGAATATTCAAAGCCCTTATGGGAAACTCTAAGGTGCATTATGCAAAAAGCATTTAAATCTCTTAGAGCCAGCGTGAACCTGCACATCACTCATGGCCACGCAGATAGAGGGTGAAATAATAGATTTCAGCCAAGACTCCTTTTATTCTGTGCAGTGGATTTACTTAGAGCAAGAAAGAAAGAGACAAAGAACATAAAAAAATGGAGAGTTTGGAATGGTAAATATTGCATGGCAGAGATTGCTGTCGTCTGGCGGCGAATATGTCACAACAAAGTGACAATCTTCAGTCACCAAGTGCCTCCCGGCAGTTTCTGAAGGTCAGGGCTAAATCTGCTTGTTTATTCACCCCAGACTCTTTCTAGCACTTTCTTCCCTCTGTATGTGTAAAAAACTTGGTGGAAAGCTGCTGTGGAAATCTTTATTTGAGGCAGCCGTAACCTTAACATCGCCCAGCACTATGACTCATATGCTGGGGGGGAGCTGCACTCAGGATGGGATGAGAGTCATGAGGGCTTACTTTCCATCTTACATTCCAATGCCATGATACACGTGAATGCTTGTGAAGACCTCTGGCCAGTATGGACGGAGGAGAGATGTGGACCTTCACCAAGAAGCATAACATCCTCCGGCCATCATCAGCACAGTCCCAGCAATGATTCACTAAGTCATGAGTTGCATGAAGTTTACTACTTAACCTCTAATACTAAAGTACAATGAACAATAGTATTAGTGATGCTTGAAGTATGCATATTTGGTTACACTTTAGAAAAAAACTTCTAATTACTGCTTATCAATAGTTAGTAAGGTAGTTGGGCCCCACTTTATATTAGGTGGCCTTAACTACTATGTACTTACATCAAAACATAAGTGCAATGTATTTATTGTGTTTATATTGTATTGCAAAACACTTGCTGATATTGAGGTGGGATATAGGTAAAGTTAGGGACAGGTGTGGTATGGGTAAGTTTAAGGGTAAAGTTAGGGACAGGTGTGATGGTGTGGATAAGTGTAAGGGTAAAGTTAGGGACAGGTGTGGTATGGGTAAGTTTAAGGGTAAAGTTTGGGACAGGTGTGATGGTGTGGATAAGTGTACGGGTAAAGTTAGGGACAGGTGTGGTATGGGTAAGTTTAAGGGTAAAGTTCGGGACAGGTGTGGTAGTATGGGTAAGTTTAAGGGTAAAGTTCGGGACAGGTGTGATGGTGTGGATAAGTGTACGGGTAAAGTTAGGGACAGGTGTGGTATGGGTAAGTTTAAGGGTAAAGTTAGGGACAAGTGTGATGGTGTGGATAAGTGTAAGGGTAAAGTTAGGGACAGGTGTGATGGTGTGGATAAGTGTAAGGGTAAAGTTAGGAACAGGTGTGATGGTGTGGATAAGTGTAAGGGTAAAGTTAGGGACAGGTGTGGTATGGGTAAGTTTAAGGGTAAAGTTAGGGACAAGTGTGGTATGGGTAAGTTTAAGGGTAAAGTTTGGGACAGGTGTGGTAGTATGGGTAAGTTTAAGGGTAAAGTTCGGGACAGGTGTGGTAGTATGGGTAAGTTTAAGGGTAAGGATAGGGACAGGTGTGGTATGGGTAAGTTTAAGGGTAAAGTTAGGGACAAGTGTGGTATGGGTAAGTTTAAGGGTAAAGTTTGGGACAGGTGTGGAAGTATGGGTAAGTTTAAGGGTAAAGTTCGGGACAGGTGTGATGGTGTGGATAAGTGTAAGGGTAAAGTTAGGGACAGGTGTGGTATGGGTAAGTTTAAGGGTAAAGTTAGGGACAAGTGTGATGGTGTGGATAAGTGTAAGGGTAAAGTTAGGGACAGGTGTGATGGTGTGGATAAGTGTTAGGGTAAAGTTAGGAACAGGTGTGATGGTGTGGATGAGTGTAAGGGTCAAGTTAGGGACAGGTGTGGTATGGGTAAGTTTAAGGGTAAAGTTAGGGACAAGTGTGGTATGGGTAAGTTTAAGGGTAAAGTTTGGGACAGGTGTGGTAGTATGGGTAAGTTTAAGGGTAAAGTTCGGGACAGGTGTGGTAATATGGGTAAGTTTAAGGGTAAGGATAGGGACAGGTGTGGTGGTATGGGTAAGTTTAAGGGTAAAGTTAGGGACAGGTGTGGTGGTATGGGTAAGTTTAAGGGTAAAGTTAGGGACAGGTGTGGTATGGGTAAGTTTAAGGGTAAAGTTAGGGACAGGTGGGGTAGTATGGGTAAGTTTAAGGGTAAGGATAGGGACAGGTGTGGTAGTATGGGTAAGTTTAAGTGTAAAGTTAGGGACAGGTGTGTTGGAATGGGTAAGTTTAAGGGTAAAGTTAGGGACAGATGTGGTGGTATGGGTAAGTTTAAGGGTAAAGCTAAGGACAGGTGTGGTGGTATGGGTAAGTTTAAGTGTAAAGTTAGGGACAGGTGTGTTGGAATGGGTAAGTTTAAGGGTAAAGTTAGGGACAGATGTGGTGGTATGGGTAAGTTTAAGGGTAAAGCTAAGGACAGGTGTGGTGGTATGGGTAAGTTTAAGGGTAAAGTTAGGGACAGGTGTGGTGGTATCGATAACTTTAAGGGTAAAGTTAGGGACAGGTGTGTTGGAATGGGTAAGTTTAAGGGTAAAGTTAGGGACAGATGTGGTGGTATGGGTAAGTTTAAGGGTAAAGCTAAGGACAGGTGTGGTGGTATGGGTAAGTTTAAGGGTAAAGTTAGGGACAGGTGTGGTTGTATCGATAACTTTAAGGGTAAAGTTAGGGACAGGTGTGGTGGTATGGGTAAGTTTAATGGGTAAAGTTAGGGACAGATGTGGTATGGGTAAGTTTAAGGGTAAAGTTAGGGACAGGTGTGGTGGTATGGGTAAGTTTAAGGGTAAAGTTAGGGACAGGTGGTAGTATGGGTAAGTTTAAGGGTAAAGTTAGGGACAGGTGTGGTGGTATCGGTAACTTTAAGGGTAAAGTTAGGGACAGGTGTGGTGGTATGGGTAGGTTTAAGGGTAAAGTTAGGGACAGGTGTGGTGGTATGGGTAAGTTTAATGGGTAAAGTTAGGGACAGATGTGGTAGTATGGGTAAGGATAGGGACAGGTGTGGTATGGGTAAGTTTAAGGGTAAAGTTAGGGACAGGTGCGGTATGGGTAAGTGTAAGGGTAAAGTTAGGAACAGGTGTGGTATGGGTAAGTTTAAGGGTAAAGTTAGGGACAGGTGTGGTATGGGTAAGTTTAATGGGTAAAGTTAGGGACAGGTGTGGTGGTATGGGTAAGTTTAAGGGTAAAGTTAGGGACAGGTGTGGTATGGGTAAGTTTAAGGGTAAAGTTAGGGACAGGTGTGGTGGTATGGGTAAGTTTAAGGGTAAAGTTAAGGACAGGTGTGGTGGTGTGGGTAAGTGTAAGGGTAAAGATAGGAACAGGTGTGATGGTGTGGGTCAGTTTAAGGGTAAAGCTAGGGACAGGTGTGATGGTATGGGTAAGTGTAATGGTAAAGTTAGGAGCATGTGTGGTGGTATGGGTAAGTTTAAGGGTAAAGTTAGGGACAGGTGTGGTGGTATGGGTAAGTTTAAGGATAAAGTTAGGGACAGGTGTGGTATGGGTAAGTTTAATGGGTAAAGTTAGGGACAGATGTGGTATGGGTATGGGTAAGTGTAAGGGTAAAGTTAGGGACAGGTGTGGTGGTATGAGTAAGTGTAAGGGTAAAGTTAGAGACAGGTGTGGTGGTGTGGGTAAGTTTAAGGGTAAAGTTAGGGACAGGTGTGGGGGTATGAGTAAGTTTAAGGGTTAAGTTAGAGACAGGTGTGGTGGTATGGGTAAGTTTAAGGGTAAAGTTAGGGACAGGTGTGGTGGTATGGGTAAGTGTAAGGGTAGGGTTAGGGACAGGTGTGCTGGTATGGGTAAGTGTAAGGGTTAAGTTAGAGACAGGTGTGGTGGTGTGGGTAAGTTTAAGGGTTAAGTTAGAGACAGATGTGGTGGTATGAGTAAGTTTAAGGGTAGGGTTAGGTGTAAGGGAAGTTTCAACAGTGTAATTATAAATGTAACATAAATTAATTACAGATGTAATTACATGCAGTTATTTTTAAAAACGTAAGTACAATGTAAAATCATGTATGTACACAATAAGTGCCGTGTATCAAATGATGAATTAAAATGTTAGTACATAGTAGTTAAGGCCACTTAATATAAAGTGGATCCGGTAGTTGTTAGTTTAGGTATTGGGTAGGATTAAGGGGTGTAGAATATTGTCATGAATATTGTCATGCAAAATAAGGCATTAATATTTGCTAATACTAGTACTAATAAACAGCCAATATGCATATTTTAATATTTCATGGTATATTTATCAACTAGCATAAAAAATCTTATTTGGCCTAGAAACTTGGCAAAGTATGACGTTATTGCTTAGAGGTTACTCATTCATAACTTAATGAGAAAAGTAACAACTTTGTCCTCAATGTTTCTCCTAAAATCCCTTGAAAAGAACGCCTTGTTGTTTTCACTAGTTCAAACTGAGCTGGTGTGATACATTTTTAATAGTAATTAGTTACTCTTTTTTTTTTTTTTCTTGCAAAGAGTTTTAGACCGTTTGGATATCTTCTAAAACTCTGGAGGAGACATGCATGACATTACTAGGGTCTTGTTCTCATGAGAAAATTGCTCAATTGAATCTCATAATTTTTTCTTTAAGTTTCTTTGGCTATGGTATAGGATAATAATAGGATGGGGTGACTTTCAAATTTAGGAACTTGACAATTACAGTATATTATTGTACTAATGCCTAAATAATTTAAGCATTTAATTTTACACAGATTAAATGAGCATACACACACACACACACACACACACACACAAGTACAGATTGCTAAATGTATTACAATTACCAGAGGACGCAGACACTTGTTTTCTGACAGATTTAGGTTGATTAATACAGTATTCTGGTAAATAACTGTAATTTAGAGAACATCAGTTCTAATTTGTGTATATAATACTGTAATGACATTGATGAGATGACCCAAAGGAGCTGCTGTTATTATCCGTTAATCATCTCAGATGATCTCAGATACACAAAAGGACCAAGTAGAGAGGACACATGCATACAAAACAATGTTTCAGCATTGGGCCAACCTTTTCAGCAATGGAGACAGAGTAATACTGTCAAGAAATGCATCCCAAGGGCATGACTTGCTGAAGAGTTGCCATGGATACAGCAGAAGTGAGCTGATGAAAAGTGAGGTGTCTGACCGCAACAAATGATGGCTCCACTCAACCCTGCCGTCACTGAGACCACACACACTATCTTCACCACTATCATAGTTATCCTCCCAGTGTCTCCATGCCACTGTTGGGTTGAACAGTTTTTGCATTCAGAGGGCATGGTTATGGGAGATTTTTCCATATTTTAAAGCTTTCTAACTTGTACTCAATTACAAAAATGATATGTTAGTTTTAAGGCTGTTTAACTATAGCATTTGTTAAATAAGGGTTTATTTAGCTACAAAGCAAGACCATTGACGGCTCCTCATTACCATGCAGGCCAATGTTACATTTTTTCTTTCTTTTTTTTTTAATCTATAGCATTTGTTATGAAAAATAGCAACACAGTTAGAAACTATAGCTACAACATGCCACAGGTGTAATATACATCTTTAGTAAAACTCTATTCCCTTAACTGATTATCTATCATAAATCTACAACTAGTCAAAATTTACCACAATAAATACAATAGAACGTGATAAATTCTAGTAAATGTGGTCATCATGAGTTTAAAAAGCTTGCAGGATGATGCTTCCACTCTTTTCATTAGTCATTTTAGTGGCATTTTAGATCATGTTGGACTTTCTCCGTAGTGTTTTCTACATTCTCAATAGAATTCAAATGGGTCGTGCAAATCTTAAAGCCTTGTACTCAACGCGTACGTGTGGCAAAAACGCGAGACCCCATTTCGGCGGACGAGGCACACGCACAGTCAGCGGAGGCTCGCGCTGCAGGGCTACATGAAAGTATAACCAAGGCTTTTGGAGCACACTAGTGAACGCGCCTACAATGATTTGCACGCCACTTAATTAAAGGGGGGTGAAATGCTGTTTCATGCATACTGAGCTTTTTACACTGTTAAAGACTTGGATTCCAATCCTAAACATGGACAAAAATTTTTTAAAAAGAGTTGGACCTTTGATGGAGTATTTCTGAGCCAAAAATACTCCTGGTTTCGTAAAGATTTTTTCCGAGTATGGGTATGTGACGTCAGATGGGTCGGAATGTCCTTGTACGGGCTCTTCTCCCGGAAGGGCGCGTGCGCGACTTGAGTGAGAGAGCAAACGCTTTAGGGAAGCCGTCTGCGCTGCAGTCACAGGACTTCATGAAATCAACAATGTCACCAAAGATGTGTATTTTTGGTTGTCATGGCAAGTCAATCATGTTTTTCCGGAGCAGTTGTGCAAGTGTTTGTTTGTTCCCTGAATTTTCGTTTATAAACAAGGCCCAGTTCAACTCCGGATTTGTAGCTTGTCTAATGCTGAAAGATGGAGCAATCCCAGTGATTAACCCCCCCTCCCTTTAAACAATTGGGCCTCAGTCACAGTCATATTGCACAGACAATTGATCTGTCCCATATAAAAGCGAGAAGTAGCGATACGCAAGAAAAAGTGCAGGTACGCTTTATGAGTAAATTGTAGAAGTGCCGGTTCTGTACCGCCCCACTTTGAGCACTGGTCTAAGCAGACATACATACTTTTCCTTGTTACAAGAGTCGGAGAACTGCAGGGATTTGGAAATCTAAGCAATTCTTGCCGATGGCCATTCTCAAGTAAAGCATATGGACATTGACTGATGCTCTGTCATATGTCCATGACATTATTTAGGCAGCATTTACAAGGCTGAGATCTGAAACCTTTCAGCTGAGCTGAAGATCATTTGCAATTTATAGATTTAACATCTGGAAGAAAGGTACCATCTTTGGCCATTGCATCACATCTTTTTGTTTTTCTATTCATAGTGCAATAATATTGACTGTATGTAATCTGATATGATAATTAAAACGGCTTTATAAATTATTGCAATGTTGTAACTTTCAGCCCCAAACTATTTTAAATGTAATAGGCTTAGCACATAAACATGTTTTCTAGAGAATAAGTTATTCACTAATTTTTTAATAATGTGTGTGCATCTTCGGTACATTTTCCTTTAACACAGCATCTTATTGACCCATGCTGATGCAGTTGTAACCCAATAGAGAGCTGTTTACTCACTGGGTGCAGCTGATGAGGATGAGGCCATGCTTACTACAAAAGGTCATATTGTAAGCCCATCTGCTACTTGGAATAGTCCCACTTCAAGTTGTATAACTGAATTATTCCCACTATCTACCGTACTATTCATCATTTCTAAATAGATTTTAATAGGAGCTCAAGCAGAGCCCTACTGGCATGTCCCCACCTCTCTTTCAATTTGTGAGTTTCAAAATGTAGTTGCAATGGTCGACAAAATGGCTTCGACTGAATGTGAAGCCAGTACCTTTGGGTCAATATTTACAGTTCATGGATTCATGCCCAGATTGTATCTCTGCGGCTCTGTAAGCGTTCCATAAATTCTGCAGCGCATTGTGAGCATGTGTTATTGACATACAGTAACATTTGTTAAGCTTTCTTGTTCCCTCATCATAAGCATCAGTGCTTACAAAAACACAATAAGCATCTGATGGCTTCATTCAGGTCCTGTGACCCTCTCTGACCCCCTCTGACTCTTTTAGCAAGATCCATTTTCTGTTTGATGCTTCGTTGTGCTATCATTGCTCATTGTCGTAAGGCACCTTTGGGAGTGTCTGGAGTCTTGAGTTCCTACGAAGACATTTGTTTCTGCGTGGTTGCAGCTAGAACTCATCTGGCTCCCCTTGATGGCAATGTCTTCATGGTTGAGTGTAATCCTTAATAGTGGGATTACAAAAAAGAGAGAGCTTGGTTTGTTGCTGGAGTTTCAATTAAGTCCTTATACTTTCTTGTGATCTGCCGACCAAGGAAGGCTCAGAGCTCTTCTGGTCTCTTGACTCCAACAGGAAGTGGTCTGTTTGCCTTGGGAGAACCCCTCCTGTTGTATGGCACCTCTCAGACCAAATCATATTATAGGTTTTACAATGGTTGTACCCTTAGCTGTTAGCTCCCATTGGTCATTTAGGATAAGCATGGAGAGAACCTTCCTGGTTATGGGCATGATCCTCCGCTCCCTGTAATGAGCTCGTTCTGACTTCAGCATCATTCCGCTATCGATAGTGACATGGCTCTCTGTGAGCCTCCTTGATTGAACCGTCTTTAAGGTGGAGTGTTGTTAGGCCTCCTCTCTTTCTCTAGAGAGTCGTCTTTTTGAGGCTTCCACTCCCCAGAGCTCAGGTTCGAGTTGTCTCTTTTGTGAGCCTTCTTTGGAAAGCAGTCCTTAGCTTTGAGTGTTGTTAGACTTCCTCTCACTATAGAGGGTTGTTATGCTGAAGCCTTCAATCTGAGAGCTCCGTGGAGGCAGTAGACTGGGTGTAGGCTTTTTTTAGCCTCCCTGGTTAACTGTCTTCAAGCTGGGCATCACTAGGTCTCCTCTCGCTTTAGAGAGTCTTCCTGCTGAGACCTCTGCCTGGATGGCAGTATCGAGTTGTCAGGCTCTTTTGTGAGTCTCCTTGGTAAGCAGTCCTTAGTGTAGAACATAGTTAGGCCCCCACTCGCTTTAGAGAGTCATATTCCTGAGACTTCCATCCTTATGGTGCGTTCACACCGGATGCGATTCGCGCGAGTGATTTACATGTTAAGTCAATGCAGATACGTGAAATGGCATTCTGCGGCGCGATTCGCGTGAATGAGGCGGCGCGAATGACGCGAATTGAGCGTTTTGAAAAATCTGATATTTCACGCCGCGTTAACCAATTACGAGCTTGCTTTATATGTTCTCATCAGTCATTAATTAACATTACTTGTAATCACAGAATATTAAATGATTTACTGACTGGAGACAGATGGACAGGCGCTCTGCAGGTGGAATGCAGCGCCTGTAGTTGGTATCCTGGAGGGAAATCCGCCGAGGAAAGGCGGGTCTCGCCAGGTAAACGAGTGCGGAATGTCACTGATCGCCTGGATCTCACAACTCCGAAAACGCCAGATAAAATGCTCAAATAGGCACTCTTTTTATAAATTAACCACAGATTTGAGCTTTAAACAACTATTATCGCCTGAAAAAGTCTTTAAACTACGTTTTGTCACACATTAATAGTAGTATTTTTTACAAAAAAGACATCAAGTGACCGAGACGAGCAGGCTCATATAGGGCAGAAGCCCCTCCCATGACGCGAATTCGCGTCTGTTGTGTAGTTGTCACACGCGAATTTCACGCGCGAATGAAGCGAGTAAACTCAAAATGTTCAAGCGTCCACCTTCGCGCGAATCGCGTCCAGTGTGAACACCACATTAGAGCTCACACTGGGTGGTCACCCCGGGTTGTATGCCTCTCTGTGAGCCTCCTTGGTGGAACCACTCTTAGGAAAGCGTTGTTAGTTCATCATGCTGAGACCTCCACTCCCCAGAGCTCCGCTTGTATAGCAATATCAAGTTTTCAGGCGCTTTTTCAAACCTCCTTGGTAAGCAGTCCATAGCACAGAACGTAGTTAGGCCTCCTCAGATGACATTTTTTAGAGTGTTGCTAGGTAGTGGTTTTCCTGAGACCTCCGCTCGTCAGGGGTATAGTGTCCCCCCGAAAAGTGATAGGAAGGATATTACTTATCCTTGGCCATATTCCCTTGAAGGTATTCAGAAGAACACCAGGCCCTGAGCTCTGCCCGCGGGGTATGTAGCCGGGGTTTTTGAACCTAGGGAATAGAGTCATGACAGCTGCTTTCATGTCTGCCCACATCTCCTTATTTTATCTCCAGATAAAATAAGTTGTTGACGTTTACTACAGGCGCTCTTTTATGCCTACTCTGGTAGCTGAGACTGGAAGAGTCTTGTTCACTTTGTTCATTTCGAGAAGGCTGAGGACTCACATTGGAATTTACACCATCATTACTGTTTGTATCAAGTGCTGAGGAAGATCTGGAGCTGAAATTAATTTCAGATATGGTTATCAGTGTTTGGTTTCTGACACAACACATGCTGTAAGCGGTAGACCAGTCATGACAGACTGGGCCACCTGACCAATCAAAGCAGAGTAGACCAATCAGAGCAGAGTAGGCTTTCGGGAAGGAGGGGTATTATCCAACCGTTTCTTACACTGTGAGTAAAGAGCTGATGTTGCAATGTATATTATGAGAAAGGTAAAGTGTTTTTTGATCTTGGATGCTTGTAGGAGACCTCCTAAAACAATATTAGTAACATAATTTTTAAATAACAGGGGCACTTTACATTTTCTCTATCTTTTGCTTTTCTGCACTTTTATTTCTTTTAACTCTTAAGAATTGGTATTGGCTCCAGTGTGATATATTACTTATGAGTGTAAGATAAAAGCTTTCACAAAATGACTAAATGCAACTTTTATACCTGAGATTTGCCAATGCATTGCTCATCAGACATGCCTGTGATTTGTAGTAATGTACAACAGCTGCAGTGTGTGTGTGTGTGTGTGTGTGTGTGTAGAAAGAAACCTTTGACAACTGTAGACCAAAATGGAATGATGTAATCAAAACTGTTCATGATTAGTGAACCATAACCTTGATGATTTTTTTTTTTCCTAGGTAATTTTCTTGTCGATTCGCTGGCAGGTTATATAATATGTGATTTGAGAGTGGTGAATGGTAGTTGTGTACTATATTCATCTCAGGTGCAAATTACATTAAAACAAGGAGGGGTTGCTCGTGTACATATGCATTATTCATTCATCAGTGCTGTCATACAGTAGGCTTACTTCCGCTCAAAGCCCTACAGCTGTATTGTGACATCAAGAGACAGAAGATTGGAAAGGCAACAAAAAGTGATATTCATCCTTAAAAGCAGCATGTTCACAGCAGCCTATACTCACAGCTGCATCCCAATACAAAAGATAAGTGCTTCTAAGTGAGTCAACATGCTAATTAGTTTTTTGCTAGTGAAGGTTACTGCAGGATGTCATTTTTAATAATGGTGCATGGTGAATAATGGGAAGGATTTTAGGCTGGGCAAGAAATATACTCCATATTTTAGTTTAAGGTAAACAAGCAGAGATGATGCGAAAGTTTTTATCAGGCAATTAAAATTGCACTACACATCTCTCTTGTGTGATCGGGTTCATATCGGAAGTGCACAAAAATGAGACTTGGACTGACAGTCTGAAAAATTCTCTAAAGTCTCTACTAAACAGCTGATTGATTTAGCTGTGTTTGAGTAAGAAGAGACAAAATGTGCCAACTGAGGCTGGTCACACACTGAAAGATTTTGAGCACGATTTGCACCCCCGAGTGACCAGGCGGCGTGGCCCGATTCAAGGCTTGTCGCAAACAAATTTTTGTCCAAAACAAATCCTCAATTTTATGGTGTCATTATGATTATTTTACTGCTCCTGATCGCGTTGGAGTCCACATGATCCCAAATCGTAAATACCAAACATGTTTGATATTTCCAACTCTTGATCGGGATGCCTCTGAAGTGATACCTGCGATAGCCAATGAGGGCGACCAACCAGATGTTGCGTGTTTCTATTGTTGAAACTTGGCAGCCACAAACATGCAAGGAAAGAAGATCGACCATATTCTTTTTTCTCTCATTTGTTTAACGAAACTCACGCCTGGAGAACACGCCAGCTGACGACGTCAATCGTCCTCCGTTTGTTTTTCTTCTCAAGTCATGTTTGATATCACGAGTCTCTGTGAGATCTCGTCTCAATGTGGAAATGTTACTAATCGACAGGTGTGTCGTCTCACGGTTCAGACGAATCTTCTAGTGTGTACATCCAAAGGATTATAATGCAAAAAATCGGTGTAATGTGGTCTCCCATTAAAGTCCAAACTCAACCTCGGTTAGTCACCAAAACACTAAAGAACCCAGAGACTCAATGTGTTTCTTACTCAGAGAAAAAGTGATCCACATGTTAGTAAGATTGCAAAGGGTCTAAAAGAGTAAATCAATCCCTGTCAAAAAGCAAGATTATAATGTCTGCAGTGGTGTTGTGTGACACCCAACAATTGTATTTTATAAAGCAGCAAAAAGGAATAGTGAAATGTTTATCTCAGGGTCAAATGGATTGTAACGCATAAAATAAATTGCTGGCAGCAGCTGGGAACAGCCTTGTCTCCTTTAAGCAGCATACATGATGTATAAGAATATTTACCAACCCCTGACAGAGCATCTTTCCAAGCGGAATACAGAGATTAGAGGTTATGCAGCCTCTTTTTATGAATATAACAGGATTTAAGGATTTTTCCAGTACAATATATAAATAATGTCAGACTATCCTGTATGTGCAAACCAAAATACAATATTTATTTAAATAGATCAATTCTGTGCATGCAGTTTGGGGTCAAAGTAACAATAATAGGACAGTTAAAACATTACACTGCTAAATGTCCATTCAGGCAATTCACAAACGATAAAAACGCCACACAAACTTGTGTTGTATTCATATATTTTGACATTTGGAAGTAAAATAGGTTGTGAATGCAGTTCCATGTTTACTACGAAATAAGATTTGATCTTCACACAGATCATTAGAGTTTCTTGTAAAGCTTAGTCAACATTTCTTCAAAACATAACCCTAAAATAAGATGTTTAAACCATTATAACAAAACCAACCAGAAACAGGGCAGTTTCTTGCTTTAGGCAGTCTTTCTGTACAATTATAACGGCCCTGCTGAACAAACAAAATACACACTAGACATGAAGGCCCAATCCTCTTTCTACACCTATCCCTCTGTTTTACGCTTTCACGTGAAGGGGTAGGGGTGTCTCGATTCTCTTTTGGTTTGAGGGGTAGGGGTAAGGAGAAAGGCCAGATAGCCCTTTAAACTAAGATTTTTCGGGACTCCACTTCAAACAAGGGGGTATGAGCAATTTCCCTGCATACACCGGTTACAGCGGCAACATGTAGTGCTCCGTGATTTCCGCAGTTCCGTTTATAAAAATCGGGTCAGTACACTTAAATTGAATCACAATATAGAGCAGTGTCTGAATATTAAAGGTCCCGTTCTTCGTGTTTTTTTGAAGCTTTGATTGTGTTTACAGTGTGCAATATAACATGTGTTCATGTTTCGCGTGTAAAAAAAACTGTATTTTTAACACAATTTACTTATCTGTACACCGCTGTTTTCACTGTCCTAAAAACGGCTGATGAGTAAGGTCACGCCTCATACCAGAGATGCATGTGCTCAGTGTTCGAGTGACGTTATTAAAGAAGGAAGTAGAGGGATGTAGTCCTAATCGGCCGTTCGCTGTAGGCTTTGAAAGGGAACTTCTGTTAAATAAAATATCTCGCTTGGCATTGAACTTTGAGCTTTATAATTTTACAGGTATTATTTATGCTCTAACAGCAACATTACACACTAACTAAAGTTTGAACAGTGGGATCACGAAGAACAGGACCTTTAAGTAAAGTAACAAAGTATTTGCACTTCGTTACATTCCACCAATGATGATGTGTAACGGTGTAGTAGTGGTGTCCCATTTCTTAGGGGAATATTTTCACCGGATTGCCTCTTTTTTTCATGGGGGAAGGGGTTACGGGTATTAAACAGAATTGGGATTGGGCCTTAATCCAACAAGTATGCTGTTTAGGTTGCGTCCCAAAGGCCTAGTCAAGTTGACTAAAGCAACTTATACTGCAAAATCCAAACTAACGAAACAGACAATTAGAAGTTAGATAGGCAATGACTTTCCAGACAACAAATGCTTCCCAAAACACATTAGCATGATGGACTGTGCATTTGTCAAGAGAATGAGGGTTTCATCTGGAACAAACAGAAGAGGAGGATTATCAGACTAGATGTGGGCGGCAGGGGGAAATGAACAATGAGACACTGTAAAGTGCTGAGGGTGGATCGAGATGCAAGTGATGGAAATTTGCACAGATCTCCTCAACATTGGCAGATGTGAACAGAAAGTTTCCTTCAGTAAAAGCCCTCAGACGGAGCCATACTGGTGCTCTTGGCCCTCATAATAAGGCAAGTTGCAGTCTATGACGCAATGTCTGGATGTGACATTTCTCTGTCACCCATCAGAGGAGTGCCAGGCTGCTCCACAGTCAGGTTTCATGATATTTCTCCTGTCAGTGTCTCTTGCTCGTGACTGGCATGCTTTGGAAAGGGAGAATACCGTTTACACACTGATTGAGCTATGAAGTGACAAAGTGAGTCAAAGTTGAAGTCATTAGTATACAGAGTCCAAGGAAGCTTCAGTCTGTCTGTGCATAAGTCCTTTCCTTACTGACAAGAAACAATAGATGTGCATTGGGAAAACACACCTCAACACTCTCTCCCTATCAATCTCCTCTGCATAAATGACTACACCTCCAGCGATGCCTTGTTAAAAACTGTCTAGTACGAGACATCATGCTGAGCGCTCTCATAAGCAACAGTAATGAATCCGTCTAGGGCTGGGTGGTATGACAATGTTTATTACCACAGTATAAAATGTATATCGTTAGAGATGGGTATGTAAATATATAGCACCATTGACACTACAAGAGTGATGAAATGCATGAACGAGAATATTAAGTTTTAGCGCAATATATCCTGAAAAGGAACTCGGTGCTCTTGCTAACTGGCATAAAGGAGGCCATTGCGAATTTGGGACATGCTCTAGGTGATGATGGGGTGATCATAACGGTTTCGAAATCTCAATGGTTCGCTGCTGGGGGGTGATTATCAACAGTAAGCAACAGATGATGCTTGAAGGTGATTTTCTTTAATCACCCCCCAGCGGCGAACCATTGAGATTTCGAAACCGTTATGATGTAACAAAGCCTCGTTTAACTGAAATCACGTGACTTGATACTAGGGCTGGGTATTGACACAAATTTCACAGTTCGGTTCGATTTTGATTCGTAAGCTTTCGATTCAATATCGGATATATATCTGGTACAATACATGGCAAATTTTCTCAAGGAAAACAAATCTCTGAACTAATGTTGTAAACTATGGGAGTCAGTTGATACTACATTAGCCTACTAATATTGAACGTAAAAATTAACTGATTTGTATACAAACACTTAACTTACACTAAATTATGTTGTAAATAATAATAAAGTTATAATATTAACTTTACAATCACATAATCATATTTCTACTCCAATTAGTTTAAATGGTGGCTGTTAGGGATGCACAATATTATTGGCACAACATCGTAATCGGCAGATAAACGCTTAAAATATAAATATCGGCATCAGCCGATATGAAATGCCATGCCGATATGATAAGGTGTTGATATGCGCCTGCAATAACTCACGTGTGCAAGGACTGCTATAGCGATAAGATCATGTCAGCCGTGTGGTCATTCTTGAAAAAAAGCAAATACATTGCATGTATGTTGATTTATATTGACAGTTTTTAAATGCAGCCTCGAATTTGTGAATCAACGCAGGATTGCCAGGTTTTCACAACAAAAAAAAACAAGCACAGTCGTGTCTCCCCACTCTCTAGCGCGCAGCCTCCACAGCAGCTGAAGCTCCTCCAGGTCCTAGTGTTCGCCAGGTAGAATGTTATATATAGCCTATTTAGTGGGGTCGTTGTTGTTATAGTAATAAAATGAAAAGTAGAATACACAAATAAATAGAAGTTACTTCTTTATCTGAATAAATAAAGCAGTAATGATGTCAAAGCACATGCATTACACTTGTAAAATTAAATACTTTTATATACAGTTTATCAATCTGTAATACAATTTTATGAAATGGATGATGAAAAATAATCCAAGGAGCACTAATATATATATATATATATATATATATATATATATATATATATATATATATATATATATATATATATATATATATATGTGTGTGTGTGTGTGTGTGTGTGTGTGTGTGTGTGTGTGTGTGTGTGTGTGTGTGTGTGTTTTATAAGCTGAATACAGCATCAACTGATGCCATGCCACCCCCACTTTCATGTGCACAAATATTAAATCCAAAAACAAAATATTTAGGTTACAACTGCATCTGTCTGGGGTGAAAAATAAAAAAAATTGTGCAGACTTTATTATTGTTAATTTCAGCGCTTTTAATATAGTCTTATTATAAAAAGAACTTTATTAACATTTATTTTTCTTTAACAAGTATCCTTTTAGTAAGGAGACCTCAGAAATCTGAAACCAGAATGAAAAAAAAAAAAAAGTTTTTGCTCAAAATGGTGGTTTCCAAACAAAGGGAAAATATAAACATATATCGGTATCGATATCAGCATCGGCCAAAAATTAGTCGAAAAATATCGGATATCGGCAAAAATCCAATATCGTGCATCCTTAGTGGCTGTCATAAAAACTTGCCATATTCAAACATACATGCATGCATTAAATATTGAAGAACATTAAAAATGACAATGAATAGCCGATGTAATGTGGTGCATATAATTAGCAAAATGCTCCTCTCTAGAGTTAATTTTTCTAGCTGAGTAATGAATGGACACTGGATATGGGTTTTCTGAGGTAAATGTGACGTTACATGACATTGTTTACAAGCCGTTTAACTGATGTCTTGCTGCGGTTGAAACACTGATTGAGCGATTCTATGTGACATGATACGGATTTCGATAAGTTGTCCTGTATCTTTTAACACTAGGCCTGTCGCGATAGTCAATAAATCAATTAATCGCACAATTTAAAAAAAATTAGCTCGATAATTTTTCCGGCCGCGATAATTTCCATTTGCATGCTTGTTTGTTTTCCTCCTCTCTCTCTCTCTCTCTCTCTCTCTCTCTCTCTCTCTCTCTCTCTCTCTCTCTCTCTCTCTCTCGCTGACTGCGCGCGCACCTCGTCGGTTTGGGGAGGTGTTTATACTCGACGCGCAGACTGGGTGCCGGCGTGATGAGACATCATGCTCGGCCAGATTCGCCTGGAACTCGTGCTTCTTCGGTTGTGTAGCCGCGCCAAAAGTTATAAAATTTGACGTGCACACCGCCAAGCGAAATGGGGTCTCGCGCACTCAACGCGCACTACCGCCCGCTCCGCGTTGACGCCATTTTTGCCGCGCGCCACCCTCGCGCTCGTGCTGACGCGTCGAGCTTAAACAAGGCTTAAAGCTACACTGAAGTTGGCAGTTTGATAAATGCAAGTTAATTCTTCAGCTTAATCTTTGTGTGCTTCAAGTTCAATCTTTGTGTGCAACATAAGTTCCTGTAGAGATAGCAATACATATTCTCCTTTTGTTGCCAAATAAATGAAAAGCATTTCTGGAGTGTTAACGATTAAAAGAAAAAACAACAACAACAACCGTACAGAACCGAAAACCGTGATACGAACCGTGGGTTTTGTGAACCGTGCTACCCCTAATATGCAGCTAAAACACAATCATCCGTTGCAGTTTTCATCCATTTTATTTATTGTTTTTCGTATTTATTCAAGTTCATTTTTGTTAACAGACTGAGAGTCCATTGCTTTTATTGTTTTTGGTTGTTTTGTTCATTTATTGTGGATATTTAAAATGTTTTCCATTTTCAGTGTTAAATAGTCTTTAGAAATAAAAGTTTATTGATCTTTGAAAAGGTGAACCTGCATTATTATGCCATTATCATTATTTTAGATGAAAATGGTCTCAGAAGGACAATATATCGCAATAATATTATCGCAATAATTTAAATTTGTTATCGTGACAGGCCTATTTAACACACTTTCAGAAGCTCATTCATTATTTTGCGCTGTTACTGGTATCAAGGCGGAAGAGAAGATCCGTTCATATGCGCCCCGTGCTGCCGCTTCTCTTGAGCTGAGCTCAGAGCGATCTCGCGCTACAGCGCAAAAAAGGTATTTATGTTTTTGAATTTCGTAAAAAAAAAGAAATAGACGTTATTTGAAATCTGAGACTGTGTTTGATATCAATAGTAATAAAGCACAAAGATTATTGCGATTTATTGGATAGGAGGCGAGCTACAATGTTTATTTCATTCATTAACTGAAGACAGGATGACTAATCAATTCTTGGGATTTAAGAATCGATATTGTTTTGTAAAAGTGAGATTGGATTAAAATCGAGAAATCTATATTTTTTTACCCAGCCCTACTTGATACACACTCCAAACCACCGACTTGAAACAAAAGATTCATAAAGGTTTTGAAGCATCGTTTCGAAAGAGCCCATCACTACTGCCCGCCCGGTATTCTTGGGTTTCTCCATTTTTGCCTGTGCCCCACTGACCCTGTTTTATGTTTGGATGGTTTGCCTTTGCTCTTGACCTATTTCCTGTTGTTTGGGTAACGATTCTGGATTACCCTCAAATAAAGGCTGCATTTGGATCTTCAACCCTGTGTCTCGGAGCCGTACGTGACGCATAGTTGAAGTGCTTTGAGGCTGACCGCTGTAGACTGTAGAGGGGACTGTGCACTTCAGGAGAGGTCTTCAAATCCTGGTGGACTGTTAACATGGCTTGACTGTCGACGTGACATTTCTGGGAACTGTGAGTTTATACAACTTTAGGTGGGAAGCAAACATTAACGCTGTTGCATAAGGTGCTCAGCAGAATATACACTTCTGCAAGTCAACATTATTCAAAATTATTTCCATTTACTGCCTTAATACACATTTCCAACCTTATTTTGCATGATTTATTCCAAAAATTGTTTCGTCAATCTTTCTTCAAAATATAATCACTTCCACCTCCACTGGCTTTCTTATTCAATGACATAGGGCCGCTTTTCTAGACAATCAACTATCTGATGGATGAAACCAATGCTCAATTGAATCAATGTCCTGTTTCACTCAGAAATAAGCCAACTTGCACAGCTAAAATGGATTTCATGTTGACTTTAAAAAAATCTGATGCCTCAAGATTTGATGGTCCGTTCTACACTGCAAACTTCACTTCCTCTGTACCAGCGCCTCTGCTCTCTGAGAGGCAGGATCTAAGTGATAGCAGTATTTATTAAAGAAACAAAAGGTAAACCATACACGGGGGAAACAAAGCAAACACACACTTGACAAACCAAGCAAAGACAGTGACTGACACTGACTGGGTCTATTTATACACAGAGGAGCTAACAAGGTATCAAAACACACCTGGGGAACCAATGAACAAAAGGAAACGGAGACCAGACAGGAAGTAACTTAAGAGTCCATACACAAGACAGGTAACATATATCACTCATAAAGTAAAGGCCTGATCTTCTGTTTATTATAAGCACATGCTGCAGTTTTGCCGTCTGTCACTTTAAATGCCCAACCTCGGTAAAGCAGGATGGATTCTGATTGGCTGCCAATGTTTTTTATCGTTCATCAGCTGGGAAAAACAATGATATTGTTTCTCTGGATCATTATCATGATAGTTATGGTGTGTACTCATTTAGAACAATGTTTACAACTATATCTTTTTCATTATAGTTATCGTCCTTGGAATGAACAGGCCTTGAGGAGGCGAGACCAAACCATTAAAATAAAAACAACGAGGCACAAAAGCAGGTTCTTGCTTCAGGCAGCGGCGTTCATGCCCAATAATAACAGGAAAACTGGACATGAAAACATTATTGCTGCCATTCAATCTATCCCTAAACCAACACGAATCAGCACATCAACCATATACTCATACATAAGATTTTGACATCTATTGTTTGCATAAGCAGATACCTTATAAGGCAGCATGTTAATCGTCATGGAATAAGTCATAAATGACTGAAACTCTACATATGCAGAGAATTTGTTTGCATTCACTCAAGCAAGCCACAAAAACAGCCCTGCTCACATGAAGCATACAAGAGACTTAAAGGTCCCGTTCTTCATGTCTTTTTGAAGCTTTGATTGTGTTTACAGTGTGCAATATAAAGTGTTCATGTTTCGCGTGTAAAAAAAAAACAGTATTTTTAACACAATTTACTTATCTGTACACCGCTGTTTTCACTGTCCTAAAAACGGCTGATGACTTCCTTTATTCTATGAAGTCCCTCCTTCAGAAATACGTAACGAGTTCTGATTGTGCCAGCGGTTCCCGTGTTGTGATTTGACAGCAGCTTAGCGAACGTGGCACGGTCCTGTGTTGTGATTCGACAGCAGCTTAGCGCACGTGGAAAGTTCACGCCTCTTAACGGGAGATATATGCGCGCTTAATGATATCTACAGCGTCCCTGGGAAAGCCAAACAAAGGTGATTTGACTCCGGGATGAAAATAACAGCGTCTCGACGACATGGCGACAAACACACTCAAACGCAACACTTCCTTTTCTCCACGCGACACGTCCTCTTCTCCACGTGGGACAGCAACAAGACCACGCCCCCTTTTTGCGCGTAGTCTTGTGGGCGGAGGTTAGTCTGTTCTACTGTTCTACTGACGTCATTAAAGAAGGAAGTACCAGGATGTAGTCCAAGCCAGCCGTTCGCTGTAGGCTTTGAAAGGGAACTTCTGTTAAATAAAATATCTCGCTTGGCATTGAACTTTGAGCTTTATAATTTTACAGGTATTATTTATGCTCTAACAGCAACATTACACACTAACTAAAGTTTGAACAATGGGATCACGAAGAAGGGGACCTTTAATTAACACACATACAGTAGTTGTTCTGGCAGTCTGACAATGTGGGTTTTATAACAGAAAACATTATTACCCCTTTTCCACCAGCATAAACCGGGTGCTAATTCAGAGCTATTGCCGGTTCAGAGTTGGTTCGATTGACGAGCCTTCTGAGAACCGGTTTGCCTTTCCATGGGCTAGAGAGCCACCACAGAGCCAGGTCTTACATCACTGTATACGTTTCTCAGCAACGCTAGCAGCTGGAAACACAAACACACCAGGCTTATTCGAGATGCATTGGACACCGATCAGCCTATGATATCAAAACACTGCATGAGCGATTCAAAAGCATAAGGAGTCGTGTGCTCTCGCTGTACTTTGATGTCATACGGCGATCGGTCTGCACTGCGCTGATGCATCTCGATCAAGCCTTCCATCAACAATGCTGAACGTTGCTAGCCTGACAAGCCAGACCCTCATCAAGATGTTGGGTCTGGAAACTCACCATTGACAGGGCTCAATCCGAGGGGCGGGATAAGCGGTGGTCTTTCAAATTCCCTCTGCATACAATTAGCTACGGATAGCACCATGAGCGCCACAACCAACCAGAGCGAAGAAGAAGGTGAAGCCGAGCTAACGTTAGTTGATAGACTTTCGCCGTATCCGGTCGGCAAAACTTCGAACATATCTTCCTTTCTTAAAGGGGTGGTAAACCACGATTTCACTTTTCTAACTTTAGCTAGTGTGTAATGTTGCTGTTTGAGCATAAACAACATTCAAAGTTTAAAGCAAAGGGAGATATTTGCTTTTAAAGAAATCAATTTCTAAGGACTACAGCAAACGGCCACTAGGGACTACAGACATTCCTCCAGGGTCTCTGACATCACCAGCCCCAATATTTACATAAACCCCTCCTCCGAAAATATGATATAAGGGGGGGCGAGGCCATTTTGTATCGCCGCGGGGAAGCGTTGTTGTGGTTAGTAGGCTGGAGTGTTGTTGCCGCAATGCAGACGAAACGCTGTAATTTTCATCCGGATCGCAGGTCCACTTTGTTCAGCCTTCCTAGGGACGGGGGTGTGTTGCAGTGCGTTTAACATACAACATGTTATATGCATGTGTGTATGAGACAGAGGGGAACAGGTCGCATTTGCAGCAGATATATGCTGTCCATCATAAATCAAAGCACGAGGCAGACAGGGGTCGGAGGAGAAGACCGGAAAATGTGACATAATGGACAATATTCGTCTGTATTTGCCATACACGAGCCGCGGTTCAGCTGCGCAAGACAAACACTGCCAGTGTGTGAATGCACGACGGGCGCGCGCGGCTCCCGCTGCACATTTCACGGAGGAAAGCTTCCACAATCTTCACGAGTTCAATGCAGGATTCGCACAACGGCTTGTCCTGAAAGATGGATTTAAAAACAGAAGCTGTTTACGGGCCACAACCTGTAAGTATGATTTATTTTTCGTCAATGTGTTTTCCTGTAATAGTTCGTATTGTTAATTGTACGTTGTAGCAAGGAAGTAAACATGACAACGCTGTTTGGCTCTGCAAACCAGTTTGTTAAATGCTCATTCATATTAACGTTATCCGACAAACACCTAACGTTACAAACTTTTTAAAATCTCAACAGCGAATTTGACATTAGTGTAAATGATTCTTTGATTAGAGCTTTTATGTATTGTTTATCTACAGGCATGCTAAACATGCTTCTGTGTTTGATTTGGCTACTAGTAAAGCCAATGTTTAGTGCTTGTTTTGGGTTAATTGTTCTTGTGACAGATATTTGGCAAATCGTTCTAAAAATACAAAAGTAACGGTGCCATTCAGTAGCGATCACTATAGATCCGCAGTCTTTGCTCTTGAGGACTGAACAGGTTCTGCTCGATCATCTTCACTAAAATTGTCTGGGTCTGATTCGGGCTCAAATTGGTATGGTTTTATTGATGCCAAACCCATTATAATAAATGTCATATTTACTTGTGTCCTGCGTAGGAATCTGTCTAACATGTAGAAAATATAGGCTATACAGAAATTGAATAAAGTTATCAAACACTTTACAACTGTCGTAACTGCATAAATTATGAATTAAACAGTTTAATCCATATTAAAGCTACACTTTTCTCTGTTACCTTTGTTCTTTGACTAACATTAATCACAGAATCACATCAGCTGGTTTATTAGGCTGCTGTCACTTTAAGATGTCACATGCATCTAATTTTCTCGCAATTCTTTAAGTTAATTTAAGACGTTATTTAACTAATTTAAGACTGCTCTTATGAGAATACAGGCATTTTGGCATAATTCTGTGTTATTGTTTGTTCAAGCAAAAAAGAGAACTCGATTCTTCTCGATTCATATGTGAAAATTTACGTAACTCATTTTAATTCAGATCAAATTCAAGGTTGTAAATAAAACAACCTTGTGCTACAGTGCCTGTAAAATACATATTACACTTACAGTACTTACTATATTAATAACTATAAATTATGCATAATTACATGCAACTAAACTAAACCAAACCCTAATCCTAACCATATAGTGAATACATGTTGTCAACTGATATTACTCAGATCTTAAATGTATAATTAGTTACACTGTAACAGGGACACCTTAAAGTGCAACCAAAAAAAGTCATACCGCTTTGCAATGGCATGAGGTGAACTAGTCTTTCAAAGTCATTTGATGTTGTTAAGAGCAGAGCAAACCCATGTATACGACAGGTGATCTACTCAAGCATCACGGCACATGAGCAATGCATTGTCAAACTATATTGTTTATATGAGCATCTCATTTGCATCTAAGTTATAACACACAACAGAATGGTTCCCTTTTGGCTTGTGTCCTGGCCTGGTTCAGGCAACCTCACGGACTGTCTGACTTAATGTTGCACCAAGGGTGATGGATGTTCGTTTCAGCTGCCTTATCTGGCCGTGTGTTTTCTGCCCGTGTGTTGAGAATACCAAGTGCCTGGGCCGCCAGAGTGCAATTATCTGGCAGGCTGAGCAGGCTGGCTTGCAGGGGTTTCAGCCTCTTTCTGTATACACACACACACTCAGACATTAATGAGTGTGAGGCGCAAGGCACTCTAACCCCGCCCCCTGAAAGAAGCACTGTCCCAGCATTTCATTACCGCATTTATCTCAGCAAACAGAGAAGTGTGGGGAAATCAAAATCACTTGATCTTTTGCAGAGCACATTCGAGGGCCCAAGATGCCTGAACTGAAGTTTGAGAGCTATCTATGCCAGTGTGTTTAAATTGTGCTAGACTGGTAATTTTACATATACATAGAAATGTGTATTAGTGTATATTCTGTTAAATGTTGTTTTAGGATTCCTTTACCTTCACAATCACAATTTAACCCCTGTCTGTGAGGTTGAAAAAATGTATGCCAAAAATCTGGCAATAGAAGGTTGCTACGAACACAGAAACATACGGTGTATCCGGAAAGTATTCACAGGGCTTTGCACATTTTGTTATGTTACAGCCTAATTCCAAACAAATTAAATTCATTATTTTCCTCAAAATTCTACAAACAATACCCCATAATGACAATGTGAAAGAAGTTTGTTTGAAATTGTTGCAAAAAAATGACATAAGTATTCACAGCCTTTGACATGACACCCAAAATTGAGCTCAAGTGCATCCTGTTTCCACTGATCATCCTTGATGTTTCTTGATTGGAGTCCACTTGACCTCCGAGACAGGACTGTATCGAGGCACAGATC
Organism: Romanogobio albipinnatus; assembly: GCA_023566225.1. Classification (NCBI taxonomy): domain Eukaryota; kingdom Metazoa; phylum Chordata; class Actinopteri; order Cypriniformes; family Gobionidae; genus Romanogobio; species Romanogobio albipinnatus. The sequence continues at coordinate 49,942,350 of CM042246.1, read as the reverse complement.
TGGGGAAGGATACAGAACATTTTCTGCAGCATTGAAGGTCCCAATGAGCACTCCATCATCCGTAAATGGAAGAAGTTTGGAACCACCAGGACTCTTGCTAGAGCTGGCCGCCTGGCCAAACTGAGCGTTCGGGGGAGAAGGGCCTAAAGCTTGGTACATACTCCACTAGAACAAAGAAATGTGTTAATTTTCTCGAGGTGGCAAGAACAAGAACAAAGTTTGTTTGACCATGACATTCCATATTACACGAGAAAAGCAGGTGCCGGACATTTCCGTTTCTCCGCATTAACCCCACCCACTTTAAATTTAGTCTGGGAGGTGACCAAGAACCTGATGGTCACTCTGACAGAGCTCCAGCGTTTCTCTGTGGAGAGAGGAGAACCTTCCGGAAGAACAACCCTTCCGGAAGAACAACCCATGAGAAACAAAATTCTCTGGTCTGATGAAACAAAGATTGAACTCTTTGGCCTGAATGGCAAACGTCATGTCTGGAAGAAACCAGGCACCACTCATCATGGCCAATACCATCCCTACAGTGAAGCATGGTGGTGGCAGCATCATGCTGTGGGGGTGTTTTTCAGCGGCAGGAACTGGGAGACTAGTCAGCCCCGAGGGAAAGATGAATGCAGCAATGTACAGAGATATCCTTGATGAAAACCTGTTCCAGAGCTCTCTGGACCTCAGACTGGGGCAAAGGTTCATCTTCCAAAAGGACAACGACCCTAAGCACACAGCCAAGATAACAAAGGAGTGGCTACAGGACAACTCTGTGAATGTCCTTGAGTTGCCCAGCCAGAGCCCAGACTTGAACCCGAACTCTGGAGAGATCTGAAAATGGCTGTGCACCGATGCTCCCCATCCAACCTGATGGAGCGTGAGAGGTCCTGCAAAGAAGAATGGGAGAAACTGCCCAAAAATAGGTGTGCCAAGCTTGTAGCATCATTCTCAAAAAGGCTGTAATTGGCACCAAAGGTGCTTCAACAAAGTATCGAGCAAAGGCTGTGAATACTTAAGTACTTTTTTCTTTTTTTCTTTTTAATACATTTGCAAAGAACTCAAACAAACTTCTTTCACATATGGGGTATTGTTTGTAGAATGTTGAGGAAAATAATGAATTTAATCCATTTTGGAATAAGGCTGTAACATAAAAAATGTGGAAAAAGTGAAGCGCTGTGAATGCTTTCCGGATGCACTGTAACTCACAATCTAAAGCTTTCATATTCCAACTATAATAGGTCACTTTAGATTTTTCAGTTACACTGCAAAAATGCTTTTCTTTCTAATTATTTTTGTCTAGTTTCCAGTCCAAATATCTAAACATTCTTAAATTAAGATACATTTACTAGATGAGTAAAAAGTAAGTCTTGTTTTCTGGGGAAATAAATCAAAATTAAGTGAGAAAAAAGCTAATTTATCTGCCAATGGGGTAAGAAAAATGATCTTAATTCAAACAGAGGCAAGATGATTTTTCTTACCCCATTGGCAGCTTGTTTTAAGCAAAAACTTACTTATTTTGATGGCATTTTACTATTTTAGTAAATTTTAGAATGTTTTGATATGTGGACTAGAAACAAAAATACTAAGTAAGAAAATATTTTTGCAGTATATCAGCAAAAACACAATATTAAAAATAACTGTTCTAAAAATTAATAAAATCTTAATTGTTTTAATGGTTATGAATATCAGTCAAACTTGACCTGTTTTGGAAAGCAGAATGAACCGTATGTTAACCAGTTAATAAATGTTAATAAAAACTACAAAGTGAAGCTGGTTTTTATAGTCTTGATTTTCTACTACATGTAGGTCTGCAGTGTAAGCCTTTTGCTTGCTTCCACTTGAATGCATTTACACGACAGGACAAGAATACAGATTGCACACCAAACTGTATGTACTGTACTGTATAGTAGTAGTTCAGTTACTCCTCCCTCATAGTTTAGATATTTTTATAAACCACCCCAATGATTATTACATAAAGGTTTTCTGTAGCTCTGCATGTTTCTCCGGAGCATATATACTACAGAAGCACACCAAGCTGACAAGACAATCAGTGGCACATCAGCAATAGTGTGAAAGATAAAGAGAAAACGTAACCTAGTTAGGGCAGTGATTCTGGTGTATCAGAGCTTTGTGTGGGTGGCCATGTGAGTAATTTGTCAGAGCTGTCTATTATCAGCTACCTCTGCCATATATATAGATTGTTAGTACTAGCACTTAATGATCTCAGATCAATACTGTAGGTGGTCTTGCCTATGGCTCTCACAGACACAAAAAGAAAAGACACAGGGGTGAACAGAGTAAGAATTCACATGTGCCACTAAAGCGTGCTGTGAATGTGAGGGTCATAGCCGCAAAATACAACTGAAAAGTTATGAAAGAGGAGGCAGTGTTTATGGGTATATATGGGTGTATAACTTACTTGGTCATGTCTGAATTGAACAAGCTTGAAATATGACATTATTTATAAGTTAGCGGGTATTTAAGTAAGAACTCAAGTTAAATTCAAGGTGCACTTCAGTGCTTTGTAGTACATTTTTTAAGATTGTATGCAATAGTAACAGCATAAATGGGTGTGCCTTTCTTGTCCCTTCCCTACACCTACCCCTAATCCTACTGAAGCTGCCGATCAGTAAAGATATCCCCGAAGGTTCAGGAAGAATCACAGACAACTCTGTCTGATGTCTGTCTGGCCCACAAACTACGTTTCACAACCAAACACACGCGAGAACTGATAAGGAAATAACGCAAAATCACACGTGAGACTGGAGTTCTTGCGCAGGACTGGAATTGCTATTAAAAATGATAACCCGCAAGAAGCTTGCAATCCAAATTGTCTGTGCACGGATTTGCAGCAAAAAGGAGAAGAAAAAAAAATGTGAGGAGGAAATGGTTGGGGAGACGCGGGGAGCAAGGATTGTGTTCTGCAAAGAGAGTTGGAGGTAAATAAAAAATAATTTTGCAATGTTCTGCTGTTGCGGCTGGTCAAGCAAATGTTTGTGCTGTGTTTCTGTTTGATATAATTAGGGGCCAAGCACCGAAGGTGCGGGCACCTATTGAAATCATTAGATTTCTTCTTCTTATTATTATTCCGCCGAAAGTCTATGGCAGCCCATAAAACCGCTTGCGGGAATGTTGTGAAATTTGGCACACAGATAGAGGACAGTCCTAGCATTAACCACACCAATTTTGGAATCTCTAAAACAATCCCTATAGCGCCACCACCTGTCCAAAGTTTGACTCATATTTTTGCTAATATCTTTTGAACCATAAGGGCTAGAAACAATTATTTTTTCCTCTGATTCCTTGGCTCAAGTCAATTCGATTGCACCCTATGACGTCATTTTCCGCCATTTTTAATTAACCAAACTCCTCCTAGGCAATTGCTCCAATTTACACGAAAATTGAACCAGATCATCTTCAGACTATGCTGACAAAACCGTATTAGACTCAAGATGATTAGTAAAACTGTTATTGAATAACGCTCGCATGAAATCGACAAAGTGCCCACAAAAATGAAAGTCAGGCTCTATCTCCGCAACGCTTTAGCATATTCTAACCAAACGTGGTGTGTGTTATGCCAACTATGACCTGAGTCTGCCTACAGTGTTTTGGCGCAGTGCCACCTAGTGGTCCAGAGATACAAAAATTTGATATTTTTGATTATAGCTTAAGAACGCTTTAGCCAAATATCACAAAACTGGTCTCTTTAGAGTCAGGGCATCACACCGAGTCATACCATACCCAATTTTCCCATATCAACCATTTTGGGCGTCGGCCATTTTTAATTTTGTCAGCAAGTGATTCTCATTAGCGATTCTCTCAGATCACGTCTATGATAATTCACGATAATTTTCACACTGCATGACTATCGCGTGAACAAACTCCGATTTGCCTCCAATTTCAGACATTTGTCAGTGATTTAGCAAAATCTGTAGGAAACCTTGTCTAATACTTCTACTTGTCTCATGCTTTCATAATGCTATTACATTAAAACTGGTGTAAATACATTTGTAATTGTTGGGTTTGTGCTTTGCTGGTAGCCTGTTAATCAATTTCTGTAAATGCTTTAGTTAACTTTTAATTTATTTCTAAGAGCAGTATGTTGCGACTATACTGCCTGCATTCACATTTCCTAAATTTAGGGCTGCCCCCTAATAGTTGACTTAACATTAGTCTACTAGAAGAGGTTAAGTCGACAAAATTATAAGTAATAAATTCACACTGTCCGTGACGGACAGACCGCTAAATGTCTATCATTCACTGACCTCAAATCGAAAACAACTCAAAATACTCCATATTTTGGGTAAAGAGTCTACTTTTTTGTGAACACTCACAACAACAAAACTTGTGCTTTTGTAAAATAAAGAAAACAAACTCGATACGCTGTCTACGTCTTGGTCTCCATGAACTTCTTTGATGAAGTGTGTCACAAAATTAACCGAAACACATACTCATACAAGCATAAGTACTTTGCTCACAGGCATATCCTTTATGTCTATAGAAAGCTTAAAATGTCTACTTTTAAATTAACCGATTCAAATTTGAAAACAAATATTCTCTGATTATGTATTCGGTATGAAGCATGCATTTCTCTCTATAGGCACGTCCACTATACAGTGGAGATGGTGGAGTCAGTAGCATCCACTTCACCTTCATAGCAAACACTGACTCAGAAAACACTAGTTATTTTTTCCACTGTGATTCATATCTCATGGATCTGTCTTTTTCTCTGTGATTCATATTTCACGTTAAGTTCAGCGATCTTAAAACCCCTGCTACTCAGGAACAACAATCTCTTATTTCAACAAACAACTGCAGATCTCTTGCGATTGCAACATGCACATCATGTCATACATTTAGCATAGCTTCATCCATCAAGCAGTGATGGATCATTCACATGTGATATATGCAAGGCAATAAAAAGGGCTAATGGAAAGATCACTAAGCTAGAGACATGCATCCAAATGCTGGCTGAATTGAGTGAGAATGAGAAACAGTTAGTTATTATTTTGGATGCAGCTATGAGTGACATGAGTGCCTCGTAGCCGTAGGTAAAACCAACATTACTCTCCCGTTGGTGTTAGAGTATCAAACAGGTTCTCCCTGCTCAGTGACGCACACACTGAGAAGCCTGTTGAAAGTGCCCTGGCTATCAGGGATTATATTTTATGGAACGTTAAATAAACAGCCATCATAGCTAAATTTATACCAGGAGTCAGTGCACCCAGAGGCATCATGCCCAGGCATATGCCAACTAAAATGTTTAAGTAAAAAGTATTTTGAAGGCAACTTCCAAAAGACGAAAAAAATGTCTAGTTTTGTCATGAAACTCTAGATGGTGCAGGCCAATAGATCCTAAATGCAATCCACTAACTATAACATCACTACATGGCACAAGCTGACTGTTCTCTGTGGCATCTGCAGCCAATACCAGGTCTGCTTAACAAAACAAAAAAAATCAAAAATCAAAAAGCCCAAAATTAGCCCCATGGTCCATCAAAACTAGGCCAAAAGTAGCCCAATGACCCATTAAAACTAGCCCAAAAACCCATCAAAACTAGCACAAACCTAACCCAATGGTCCATCAAAACTGGCCCAAAGACCCATCAAAACTAGCACAAACCTAGCCCAATGGTCCATCATAACTAGCCCAAAGACCCATCAAAACTAGCACAAACCTAACCCAATGGTCCATCAAAACTGGCCCAAAGACCCATCAAAACTAGCACAAACCTAGCCCAATGGTCCATCATAACTAGCCCAAAGACCCATCAAAACTAGCACAAATCTAGCCCAATGGTCCATCAAAACTAGCCCAATATTAGCCCAATGACTCATCAAAACTAGCCCAATGGCCCATCAAAACTAGCCCAATGACTCATCAAAACTAGCCCAATACTAGCCCAATGACTCATCAAAACTATCCCAAAACTGAATTGCAGTCTGCTTTTACACGCTGTTCTGATGATGTAAAACTGATGACGTAAAAAGATTGGGATATGATGTAATTTTAAAGCAGAAGTGTCCAAACCTGCTCCTGGAGGGCTACTGTCCTGCAGAGTTTAGCTCCAACCCTAATAAAACACACCTGATTCAGCTAATCAAGGCCTTCAGACTCACTAGAAATTCTAGTTGGAGCTAGACTCTGAAGGTTGGCCCTCCAGGAGCAGGATTTGACACCTCTGTTTTAGAGCCTCTTTAGGTATTTAGGTATATCTTTAGGTATCTTGGTATTTTGGAGCAGGAAGGGGTTTCAGTGTTGTATCAGATAACCTTGCTGCCCATGGAATTGGTGGTTTAATGGAGATTATATCTGTTGGTTCTGCCTTGGCCACAATGCTAAATTCCAGGAAAAAAAGAAGTGAGATAAGATGCTTTCCCACCAATAACAAATGAGGATTATATTCAGAGGGTGAAAGAAAACATTTTCATTTTACTACTGGTTATCCCCCGTACATAGCCCATGACTTATTTGAAGGTGTTATTCCTGTGGCGCTAGCACTGTGCCACTGTTCTTATGAAGAAGTATTTCACTTTAAGTGAACCCAAGGAGTCAATTACACATTGCCCTACAACTGGACAAATGAATAGCCTCCAAGCAATACCACAAAATGTTGGCACACATTGAAGTTTAGGGTGTAATATGAATGTCATTATCAGACTTCTGCCATTCTTGATAGAGGCCAAGATACCTTTAAATTAACCTGCTTGTCAAATGTCTCTTCGACTTTAAAAGATATGGTTGAACTGGTCATGTCACCTGTCCACACTGAAGAAAGTATTGATATCAGAACATCGGCATTGATTTCTTGACCTTTTCCCGCAAAGAAAAACTGCTCTCAGAAAAGCACATCTTGGTGCATTCAGTGGATAGAGGTCCAGTTGTTTGACTCTGGATCATACTTTTTTTGAATACAAGCATAGCTTTTTCAAGCATGATTAGATTAGATTAGATTCAACTTTATTGTCATTACACAAGTACAGGTACAAGGCAACGAAATGCAGTTTAGGTCTAACCAGAAGTGCAATAGCAGCAAGTGCAGGATATATGGTTGCATAAATGCATGATATACAATGGATGAATAAGTGCAGGACATATATATATATATATATATATATATATATATATATATATATATATATATATATATATATATATATATATATATATATATATAGATGGTTATTAATATAAACAGAATTTACAGGTGAATATGTACACTTAATAAATATACAGATGGCTATTACTATAAACAGAATTTTACAGATAGAGGTATACAATGATATGTTGGGCTAAGATGAGGAATAAAGCAGTGGATTAAGGTAGTGCAATGAAGTATGGACAGAAGCTATCTGAAAAAAGTGTAAAGTGCAGTGGAAGTGATTGCATATTACAGTTAGAAGTACGGTGCAAAATGCAAATGTAAACAGTTGGTACTGTGAATACAGTCGGCAGTGCAAATGAGCATAATCCAGTTAAGATATGGTAGTGCAAGATGCATAAGCAAACAGTTTTTCCAGTAGTGCAAATAACAAGTGAAGGCAGATGTGAGGTAGGAGAGTTGGCAGTATATGAGGGGAGTGGATCAGCGAGGGTTAGAGTTCAATAAAGAGACAGCTCTGGGGAAAAAACTGTCCTTAAGGATGCTGCAAGCTCGATGCAGACAGCGTTTCCTCTGGATATGCTCGATGGCAGGTAGTGGAGTCCCTGTGATGCGCTGGGCAGTTTTCACCACCCGCTGCAGTGCCTTGCGCTCCGCAACAGAGCAGCTCCCATACCATACTGCGACACAGTTGGTCAGGATGCTTTCTATTGCTCAGCGATAGAAGTTCAGCAGGATAGCCGAGGAGAGCTGATTCTTCCTCAGTGTCCTCAGTGCCCCTTGACTCTTTCCTGAAGTCCATGATGAGCTCCTTCGTTTTGGTGGTGTTGAGGAGCAGGTTATTATTAGCATACCATGTGGCCAGGTGCTGGATCTCCTCCCTGTAGGCAGTCTCATCGTTGTTGCTGATGAGCCCAATCTCCGTAGTGTTGTCCGCAAACTTGGTGATGGAATTAGATCCATACACAGGCTTGCAGTCGGAGGTGAAGAGGGAGTAGAGAAACGACTTAGCACACAGCCCTGTGGTACACCAGTGTTAAGTGTGATGGACGTGGAGCAGATGAATCCTGATCGAACATTCTGGGGTCTGTCAGTTAGGAAGTCCAAAATCCAGTTACACATTGAGGTGTTGATGCCCAGGTTTCCAAGTTTGGCAATTAACTTGGTTGGGATAACAGTGTTGAATGCTGAGCTGAAGTCAACAAACAGCATGCGTGCATAAGTGTTCTTATTGTCCAGATGAGTGAGCACAGAGTGCAATGCCATGGAAACTGCATCCTCTGTGCTCCTATTGCTGCGATAGGCAAACTGGTGTGAGTCCAATGTGGATGGTAGTCATTAGGGCACCTCGGGCTAGAGTGTTTCGGCACTGGCACAATGGAAGTGCGTTTAAAGCATGTTGGTACAGCTGCTTGGGCAAGAGACAGGTTGAAAATGTCTGTAAAAACCCCAGCGAGCTGCTCCGCACATGCCCTGAGAACACGTCCAGGGATGTTGTCTGGTCCAGCAGCCTTGTGCTCGCTGATCCGGCTCAGTGCCTTGCAGACATCTGTGGAGGAGAGTGTGATTGGTGGGTGGTCAGCTGAGGGTTTGAGCTTGGTGGCAGTTTCTCTGTTGTCTCTTTCAAAGTGAGCATAAAAGTAATTTAGCTCGTTCAGGAAGTTGACATCAGTGGCTGCGGGGGTGTAGTGGGTGGGTTTGTAGTCACTGATGGCCTGAATGCCCTGCCACATGCGTCGAGGGTCAGAGTTGGAAAAGTGTCCCTCTATCTTTAGCTTGTAGCAGTGCTTGGCCTTTTTGATGCCCCTCTTCAGGTTTGCTCTGGATGTGCTGTAGGCTTGTACATCTCCTGATATGAAGGCAGTGTTGCGTGACTTCAACAGGAGTCGCACTTCCTTTTTCATCCAAGGCTTCTGATTTGGGTATGTGGTGATCTGTTTCTGGGTTGTAACACTGTCAGTGGTGGTATTGATATGATCCAATACAGAGGAGGTGTAGGAGTCAATGTCCGTGTGAGCGCCACTGGTGGCCTGAGAAGCAAACATACTCCAGTCTGTGTGTAGAAACCTTTCCTGGAGTGTGGAATCTGCCCCCGCAGGCCACACCTTGATGGTCTTAGAGCAGGCAATAAGAAAATTATCAAATCAAAAAAGTGCCCCATTAATTATTTAAGTGTCTTAATGTGGAACAACATACAAAGTGAGAATAATTCCGCCCTATGGCTGCATTGGTGGTTTCCTGACTTTCCTGACCAAAATTATGCACATTAATTGTAATTTTGACCAAGTGATCATTTCATTGCTAAGGCTTTAATGCTCGTCTTCAGTCAAGGATGTGTGCTTTGTTAGGCACCAGGCCTTTGACGGGTTATTGTTTAGGTCAGATTATAGAAAAATCTATAATAGTTTCCTAGGATAAACTGCTGCTTTGGGATGCACTGTACCATTCAATCCTGAAAGGACCACAAAGACACTCACACCTTAATCTTACAATTCAACCAATGCTATAACATTAATATGTATAGCCAGAGGAAAACTGGACCCCTGGTGTTGCCTGGCTTCTCTGAAGTTTTTTTATTTCTTTCTATTATCCATCATCAAATGGAGTGTTTCGTGCCTTACCACAGTTGCCTTTTGCTTGCTCACTAGAAGGTAAAATACAAGTACTACTTATGTATAAGTTTTATGGTATGACTATCAATGAACTTTTCAGTAAAACTGTTAAAGACTCGACTTAAGACTCGAGGTGTACCTTAAAAGAGAGGCCTTGAGGACTTGGGTTGAGCCAATCATTCCTACCATACGGTCCCTTACTAAACCGGATCTGATAATGGAAAAAGAACATTCAAACTACATCATGGATATATCAATTGTCGCGGGAAGCAGGATGGAAGAATTGTGGCGGATCAAGACAACAAAGTACAGCTCTCCGGAAAATACATCAACGATTCTAAAGTGGAAAGAAGAACCAAATTAGATTAGATTAGATTAGATTCAACTTTATTGTCATTACACAAGTACAAGGCAACAAAATGCAGTTTAGGTCTAACCAGAAGTGCAATAGCAGCAAGTGCAGGATATACAGTGGTTGCGTAAGTGCAGGACATGGATATGTGCTGAATATATATAAATATGTATAAATAGAGAGATGGTTATTACTATAAACAGAACTGAATTTACAGGTGAATATGTACTATGAATATAATATACAGATGGCTATTACTATAAACAGAATAGCCATCATAAACAGAAATACCATGAGATATCTCCCAGTGATTATCTCATATAAGGGCCTGATGTACGGGCCATCTGGCAGGGGTCTCCGGTCACTTGGAATTAGTAAAAGAGACATTTCAGACCTGTGCCTACGAACTATTATTGGTTCACTTAAATGTTACGAACTGTATATGCGGGGAACTTGAAATGTGTTAATGGTCATCTTAGTCTAATGACTCTGTTTAATGACGATTTCATTACGAAATGAGCTTAAACCCTTTGTGTCATTTAACTGAGGTTGTGATGCACATTAGCTAACCACATCAGCACAACACCAAACTGATTTGAATTTAATAAAACCTTATTTTCATTAACCTCCATAACACGGCAAACTTACAACTACTATCAGTATATACAACTTTACCTGCATACATACTATATTTGCTGTCTCACAAAGCTTGATTTTTATACTCAACAGTCGTTTATTTAAGAAAGATTTATTCTAAGAGTTTTTGGTTATATTATATTTTATTCCCATCATACTTTTGTATGTCACTTCCTGCTTTATCATCTGCATTGTACAATGTTATCATCAGAAAGTTTAAGGTGTTTTTTTCAATGATCATAAGTCATCCGATTAATTAAAAGTGGTATGTAGATGTATTTTCTGTTTATTTATTTACAAGTGTAAAGTCAAGCTTGTTTTCTATGTAACTGAATGTGTGACTGATGTTTGATTTACATTGTTGATGTCTATGTCGATGAGTGCATTAAACATCTGTGAAAAGAACCTCAGCCTTCACGTTTTGACTAAGAGCGGCATAGCAGAGCACTAAACTGCGTCTGTGAAGGCCAAGTGCATCAGATGGCAAAGCTGCATATGGAAGTCAATCAACAAGAGGCACAACATGCTGGATAAGTGAAGTACAATGTTTGAAAAGATCGCAAATGAATGACAGTGGGCAAGTAAGGCCTGAACAAGCAAACACTTTTAAGTTATTGTCTTGAAATTATCGCAAGGTCTTGTCAACTGCTGATGAAGTTTCAATTGTGCTGGTATTTCCATCATGCTAAAGATAAAGGGGACATTTTCATTTAAGAAACTGCAAAGACTAAGTAGATAAGCAAATGTGCTATATGCATTATTGAGAAAGTTTACATTTTCTATGCGTTATATTTAAGTGTTTTGCATACTTCACTATCATGTTAAGCGTGTTGATATTTCAGATGGAAACTCAAGTCTGCGACTTGGATGCGAGTCGCACTTAAGTCACAAAAAAATGACTTGCGACTTGACTTGGACTTGCGAACAACTGACCTGAGACTTGACTTGGACTTGAAGACTGAGACTTGTGGAAAAAATGCAAGTCTTTTGGCACGGCATTCCCGATTATGTTTTACTATTACCTACTATTACCACCTTTTACTATTCATTCATTCCCAAATATGTGCTGCAGCAGCAAATCTCACAAAACATTTCTAAACACACTTCTAAACACACCAAGCCAGCGAGCGCATGACGCATCTGAAGGCACGAGAATTCATCGCCCGTTAGAAAACTGCTGTTAAATAAATTAGCAACAAATAGTAACAGTATAGTCAAGTCTTACCTTACAAAACTTTGTCATTTCTTTTGAAAAGCAATCAGTTAATGCGAAGGGAAGCTGCAGTGTTACACAACAGCAGAGGCTTGTTTATCCATTTTCAAGAAGTACACATTTTCATGTCCTTTTCATGTTTCCCCCAAAGTAGGCAATTTGCTAACATATGCATATAATCCAGATTTACCAAGTTAATTTGCATCTGGATTGCACAAACACTTACATACACAATTTATGACCCTGTCTGACTCATTGCCACAAATGAGACACGCAGATGTAAATGTTGTTCTTTGTGTCGTTTACTGTAACGCTAGTACCAAGCGGCAACCTCCCGCAGTTTCTCTTGAAGGCAATATGGAAGTGACATAAACTGCAATTCATCGACTGGCCACTAGGGACAGGCTCCAGAAGGGAGCAGAATCTCATTGAGCCCCATGTTAAAATGCCCAACTTTACAGCAGATTAAACATGTTTACAGCCTGGTACAAATTGTGGTTTTGGTCTATACGGCTAATTTTGCCCTTCATGACAACTGTTAGGGGGATGAATTTTTTTATAACTCATTCGTTTACATTATATAAAGCATTACAGTTCTGCATAATTAAGGGCGTGGCCACTTCGAGTGAAAGATGGATAGCCATTTATCTGCTGTCTGTTAGTCATCGCGTCACTTCAGCTCCACCCACGTCCCGCCTTTTTGTCCATTTTCTGTTATCCGGGAGTGATGGCAACAGCCATCTCGTCCATACTTTGCGCTTCAAAACTGCTCCTCAGAGTCCTATGGGTGACATCACGAACACTACGTCCATATTTTTTTACAGTCTATGGTCTGTACACAGGTTTTGTTACCGCCGGCGCTCACTGGAAGACTACATTATCCAACATTGCTTGAGATCTACAGCAAACTACGGCTACTCAGATAGCTCAAAATACACAGCACTTTTTTCCCTTGTGGTGGTTCTAAATGGTATCATTTTGTACAAAGTATGAAAGTAATAGTAATGATTTAAGTAGTATATTGTGTGCTTTATTAGGCAAGTTTAAAGTAAAAGTAATCTGTTTTGATAGTTCAATACAACTAAAAACTAGCTAAAAAAAATATAGCTAAAAATAGAACAAAGACTTGACTTGAGACTTGACTTGGACCTCAAAGACTTGTGAATATCAACCAGGCATGTTCACATTATACAAGTTGTTCATACTTCTGCTACTTGACAGTTCTATAATTTATAACAATTTACATGCTTGTGTCACATAAGTCTAGCTGAAATAGGAACGCGTCCTCACTGTGCAATATTGATTGTAATACTTTATTTAACATCACAACCGACATAAGTGAAATACTTGCATATGCAAATTAAGTTGACATCACTACTGGAAAATAACTTGATTTGTTAAAGTCATGTAAATGCGGTTTACTTGCGTTGCTAGGTTATTGCTTTGCATGTAAACCAGGCGAACAGGTTATTTCAATAAGCAATTATGTTATGGTGTGTATGTAAACATGCTCATTGCAGTGAAAGTACAGTGCTGTCCACTAAAGAAGTTGTCTATGCAGACTATGCTACTGCACAAGAAGTTGACAATGCAGAGCAGGTCCTCCCAACATGGCAGGTTGATACAGCTGAGCAAGTTAAAGTGGCTCAACAACCTTGGGTGGGCGCAGATAATACAAAGGTATTAAAACAAGCCAGCATGCACACACGCTCACCAAAAAAAGGTAAAACACTGCAAGATGCTCGACAAAATGATCTGAAAAGAAGCTTTGAGCAGAAGTATAGAAGATGCAAGTATCACATCAATGGTTTGAAAAGAGCCATTAAGAACAAAGATGATGCAGAATTGATTTTCGAAGTTGTGAGAACCATCAATGCCACTCTGTCCAAGATCGACCATATTTATGATGACATCAGAAGCATCACAAGCCTTGAGCCTGAAATGAAATGACACAAGCCTTGCTATTACTAGCACTGCAAATGAAAAGGCTCACAGCTTTCTCAACTGAGAACATACCCTGGCCCGATTCAGAATCAGTGTTTAAAGCCACCGTGTCATGCAAAATCTCAGCAACATCCAGTAAGTCAAGATCCACTTCTAAGACATCCAGTCAATCTTCCCGTGATTCTGTGCAGAAAAGTCAAGCAGCAGTGGCTGAAGTATCATTATTTTAATCAACTCTTGTGTAGCCACCTACACAAGAGTTGATTAAAATAATGAAGACACAACATAAATACGAGTGGACATTAGGAAACTTGAGGCAGAAGATTAAAAGGTCAACAGCCCGAGAGAGAAGCTCAAGAAAGGGAAATAGAAGTGGAGAATGCAAGAAAAGGGTCTCAATTTATCTTAGAAAGTATTGTTAGTAAAATAAAACTGGAAGATAAGAAGTAGGAAGTGGAATGATTGGAGGAACTAAAACGGCACAATGAAGAACGAGCAAGGAATCATTCCAGTATATGTCACAACAATTGCTGAACCAAGGAAGGAGATTTTAGTGTATGCCTTGCCTGATACCCAGAGTAACACTCTTCTTCAGGGCCCTTTTATGCCCTGTGGCATGTAGGGCAGCAACAAAAGTTTACCACTCCTGTCTGTTTTGGGCCATCTTCTGGATGGTACCCCGGGTGTGGTTTAGGGCCTTCAGTTCTGCTTTCACTGTTTGACCCCAGGTGTTCTTGGGTCTTCCTCTCTTTCATTTACCCTGGTGTCCAGAAGAGGGTAATCTGGGCAATGGCAACTTGTTCCCTCGAGATGACGTGCCCAATTCCATATCCATCCCCTTCTCATGATGATGGTGTCCATACTTTCTTGCTTGCACTGGGCGAGTAATTGTTGGTTAGAGATGGTTTTAGGCCAAAAGATTTGCAGAATTCTCTGGAGGTTCTTCGTGTGGAAGGTTGACAATTTGGTAAGATCGTTCTCTTGCATTCTCCAACATTCAGAGCTGTGAAGTAGAGTTGTTCAACATACTAAAGATGCTTCTGGCTTTGCTGAGACGGTGATTCACAAGAGCGACACTACCTTCACTTTAAAGGACATAGCTGAAACACTTCAAGAAAGAACCTGTTAAACTCAAGGTTTCTACAATAAATTCCAAAATGAAGGTTGTGTCCTGTCACAAATCGAATGGGCTACAAAAGGTAAGTGGCATTAAGTCTAAAGTGAAAATCAAACTTCCAAAGACCTACAACTAGAGACTACATGCTTGTCAATTGATCTCACCTAGAACATCTGGCAGATGAAATGTCTCCTGAACTTGACTGTGAAGTAGGCTTGCTAATAGGCTATAAATGTCCTCAAGCTTTACTCCCCAGTGATGTTCCCAGTGATAATGAAGATCCGCCATTTGCACAAATATCTGCATTGGGTTGAAGTATCATCAGATACAACAACTACAATGGTGGCTACAAAGATGAAACCAGTCGTAGGATAATCATGATGCAAGTTCTACCAGCTGGTGAACCATCTCACTATCTTAAGTCTGAATGCAGATGTGGTGAATGCAGCCCATGTCTTTCATTAAAGCAGAGTGGGTAGATCTTGCACACATACAGTTTAAAGAAATGGCACCGTGATGACTTTTGGTCTGGTTAGTGGACCCCTATTCTAAGCTTTCATCAGTCATGTGTTGAGATCTGTCTCATTTATCATTTTAAGATTCAAAAAGTGTTTAAAGAATTTTGAATTAAAGATACTTTAATTGCAATTAATATAAAATGGGTTGTATTGTAAACTGAGGATTGCGATCAGAGACTAGCCTCTATTTCAGACTTCAACATCAGCATCACCACTCCTGTCCCTGTGTTTATTGAAGTGCCCCAATTATGCTATTTTAAAGGCGCCTAATTTTGTTTAGAAGGTCTCCTACAACAGGTTTACATGCATCAAAGGTCAAAAAACACTTGACATTGCATTTTTCATTGATTTTCATTGAACAACGCAAATGGATGAATCAGTCTCTCTAAATCCCTCCTTTCCGTGAGCTACCCTGCTCTGATTTGTCAGTTGACCCAGTCTGTTGTGATTGGTCTACCGCTTACAGCGCTTGTCAGAAGCTAAACGCCTATTACCATAACTGAACTTCAGCTCCGGAGGCTTCCTAAAGCTCAGTGATTGTACACTGTAAAGGCCGCAACGATGACGTCAATTTTACCATATCAATCCGAGCGCGAGTCCGATGATGAAACATTGGAAGAACTAGTTATTCAACCCAAACCTCCGTCGCAAGGATGACTTGAGCAGGACGTTTCTCAGTGATACGCTACTCAGTTTGAGGTACATTATGAGATGTTGCAACCATCATCATTAACAAGTGTATGTCCATCAACAAACCCATGCACATATTTATTGCGGTGCACATGCAGGAACTGTATCAATAACAGCGCATACGTTAGCGCAGCACTAATGTGAATGACTGATGAAACATTAAAGTTTGCAAAACAAATCTTGCTTCATCCTTTATCTTTACTCAAAGTAGTAAGAGCGACATACAATCTGCATTAATAGACTCAGTTTTAGGTAATAGTGGCCCACAGCTGATGAGCTGATGAGTATTTCAGTAACACAGTAATAACATTAGTTATCCAGTTAGATGGAAACTTACACAATATCAAACACAAAACTAGGTATTTTGATTTACATTTACATTTATTTATGCATTTGGCAGACACTTTTATCCAAAGCGACTTACATTGCATTCAAGGTACACATTTTACACTTTGTCAGTTCTTGAACACCCAGTAGAACACCCAGTAGAAAATTTTGAACACCCAGTAGAAAATATATACAGCAATAATTATTCATACTTACTGAGGAGCAAGTTGGTCCAAATAAACTGGTACTGACCCATCTTTCAAGAGCAAGCGTTTTGCAAATCCCGCATTGAAGCAATCGTCTGTAAAATGACGTTTGAGGGCGGGTCAAGTTGTTTATGGGCGGACAACGTACAACATAGGCGGGTATTATGCAAATGTTTTTTCTAGTGACGTAGAACCGTTACGCAGTGGGATTCGAATCACAAACGACTTGTTTAGGTGGCTCAGAGTCAATTCTTTCTTTTGGGAGACAATAACTTTATTTATCATGCACTTTTGACTTTACAACTTTGCAGAACGTTTACATTCACAAACAGCTACACACTGCATGAAAGGGAATATTCGAAAAACCAAAACAGGGGCACTTTAAAATGAACCTCTCAGCAGTTCAACTGGATACTAGAATAAGACTTCATAAGACTTCATTGAATCACATTGCATATCAACTCCAGTTGTGACACTCCAGGCTCCAAACTGCATTTTCTATTTCAAGTTCATGTCTCTTATGTGACAAACTCCTGTCAACACAAGGCATAGCAGAACCACTGCTGCTGAATGGGATTGTTTGTCTCTGTACTGTCAGATCAAGGTCCTTAGTTTATATCCCAGTCCAGGAAAGATTCAAATGCCAGACCTAGAGGAGAACATACATGGTCCAACAAAGTCTGTTAAACACAGAACCTAACCAACCATTATCACATGCACTGACCTTTAATCTGTCCTATGGGCAAACTCCCGTGAACCATATTTCCCACTGTACATCAAGTTCCACAATGTGTCTACTTGTAAAAACTGAAAGGGTGTCAACCTTAGTTCCTGGAGTGCCACTATTTTGCAGATTTTAGTTCTAACCCTGCTCCGATACACTTGTCTGGTCTGGTGATGGGCAGTTATGAGTTTGGATGTTGACGTACATGCCCCGCAAAGCCACCTCCCAACTGAAAAAGACTGGCTCCACAGTCGGGATAATATTACTTGTCTGCTGACTTACTTAACATGCTTAGGGTGATGGACTTTGACAGTTTCCTGTACCACTGACTACATTACTGCCAAGTCGAAGTTTGTGAGGTCATGGGACATGTGTCAAAGCTTGTTGTTATCTTCATTTGCGTATCTCAGGCAACTGTTGTGCATTCTATTTTTCTTCCCTCTACAGGACTTCTAGTATAACACCAGCTCAAGTCACCTGCAGATGTAGGAACACTCATGCGTTTTAAACAGGGTCAGCAGTAAAGAGCAAAGGAAGTTGTGATATTGGATTTCTGAAACCAGTTACAGGGTGGAAGCATAGTGGTGGTGCAGTTGCACTGGAAACTACCTGAACAGCAGAACAGATACTGAAAGGGGTAGGGTACAACAGTGCTGCCTTTAGCCCAGTTGTACCCTACTGTATAGAAAAGTGACATAGGCCTAGGTCTTTCAACTTATTGAACTCTGTAAGACAGGTCTTATTGTCAACTGTAACCTGCTACCTGATATAGAACATTTCAAGTCTCCAAGCTTCTGTTACAACTTCTAAAGTGACACTTTTCACACATTTATTACGATGACTAGGTCTGAGTTATCAATAACAGTTATTAAAGGGATAGTTCTCCCAAAATGTTTTATTCTGATATTAGTTACTCACCCTCATGTCGTTCCAAACCCATAAGACTTTTGTTCATCTTAGAAAAACAAATGAAGATCTTTATGAAATCTGAGAGCTTTGTATCCCTCCATTGGCAGCTACGCAACTACCACTTTGACACTTCAAAGTGTCTGAAGAGACACGATCACTTCATATGATGAACCGATTGAATTTAGGTTTTTATTCACATATAAACATTGATCAGGGAAAATAAACTCAACCGTTTGGCTTGATGCATGAGAACAAACCTAATTCATGTAAGTAATTAAGTGCTGTGACATGTAGCCAAGTACATACTCGGATTTGTGCTCTGCCCAAATTGGCAGCCATTTTTGCTACAGCGCCCAGGGAGCAATTGGGGGTTAGGTGCCACCTCAGTTGTGGGTAATGAGAGTGGAAGAGATGGGCTGTTCATTCACTCCCCCCACCTACATTTACTCCCAGTACTGAGACTCGAACCCACAACCTTCGGGTTACAAGTCCGACTCTCTACCCATTAGGCCACAACTGCCCAGACAATGACAGAATTTTCCCTTTTTGACAATGCATTCTGATCTTCAACTAAGTCACAATCATAAACAAACACAATTTGACTAAACTAATATGACACAAAAAGATGTACCTTCCAAAATTAAGTGAAATTATAAGTAATCAGTGACACGGCAGGCTGGCAAGGCTGGTACTTCTCCAAAAACGTATCAGAAACAAATAAAGAAAGGTGGGTTGTACAGATGCCCTGCCCTTTAAATACAGCAAATGCATGCAAATACTGGGTGCAAATCTGTTCTTCTCAAAAAAGATTTCAATGACTTGATTGCAAAATGAAAGCATTGCTAAAGATCTGGGTGTTCGCTGTCTGCAAATTCAGAAACTGCTGGACTGTTGCTACTCTCCCTATGAACGGACAGCCTGCAGAGATCACTCTAACTTCACAACCCAGAAAGAGATGAGAAAGAACCCAAGGATGACATCAAAAGACCTCCGGAAATCTCTACAAAGTGCAGAAGTCTTTGTTCATGTGTCTACTATCAAAAAACACAGAAATAGAGAAGTAGGAAACTAGTGTTGCCAAATAAAATGTTTGCCCATGTAGTTCTTTTTTTTAACTTTTTGGCAAAAATGCTTAACACTTCTCCTCATCATGGAGGAAGGGATATCATGGTTTAGTGCTGCTTTAGACTGTACAACCATTAAAGGAACAATTAATTCAAAAGTGTATCAAGACATTTTACAAAAAAATATTAGGGCTGCAGTTTTTTGGCTTGCTTTAGAAAGGTTGGGTGACCACAATTCAAAGCACACAGAATGCAAATCAACTAAAGACTGTCATGAAGAAAATGTGTGCTGAGTCCTGACCTTAGTCCAATTCAGAGGCTGTGGCATAACCTAAAGAGGGCTGTACCATCAAAACAACCCAACCCAACAAATAATGATAAAATGAAACAGATTTGGTCTAAAACTGGTCAAAAGTCTTATAAGCAGCCACAGAAAATGTTTAGTGGAAAGTATGCTGCTAAAGTTAAATTAAGATCAGAACACATTTTATGAGCAATTAATAAAGAAATACAGTTATTTTCAAATGGTTTACAAACTTATTCTTGCCTCTGTAGTTATGAATTAGATTTGCATGGGCAAGCCCTGTGCAATTCTTAGGTCTGATGGTGGTAAACCTTATTTAAATGGACATCAACAGCTATGAAATATTTACTACCATTAATTCTGTAAAGGTTCACAGGCATTAAACATAAGGTGGTAAGACTTGAGCACTAAGTGTGTATAGCAAATGCTGCCATGTGAAGGACTCAAACTACTTGATGGAGCAGAAGTAATTTCTGTTCTTAAAGGTACTTAAAGGTACACTGCATGTTATTGCATTTATTGTTTGTCAGAGCGAGTTTAATTGCAAGTGGCACAAAATCAATTAAGCTATTTAACATGCTTGAAATGATGCTTAGAAAGGGTCTATAAGAGAATATGGTGCGATATGTGATAATGGTGTGCTAAAAAAAATGCCATCATTTATGACCCATATGTATAAGATCACTTAAAACATGAATTTATTTATTGCCCATGGATATGAGGGATAGTTTAAAACAATCATTTACTCACCCCCATGTTGTTCCAAAACCTCTATGACTTTCTTCTGTGGAACTATATATTTTGAGAAATGCTTCAATTAATGTTAGAGGTTAATGGTAACCAAAACTGTTTTGTGTTCTCCAGGACAAAGAAACAAAACCATTCCGGTCTGGAATGACTTTAGGCTGAGTAAAGGATATCTGAATTTTCATTTTTGTTTGAACTGTCCCTTTAAGGATATGGATACGATATTGTTTAGGAAGGTTATATTACTGTCTTTGATTCTGTTATTTCACCTCTCCTATCGCTGTCTCCATGAGTTGTTCATTAGTCTGTGACTGTGAAGATAATTAACGTCTCTGGTTGTGGAGAGTGTAAATTATGTTTATCAGCGGAGCTCCTGTTACCTCGACTTCTCCTCCCCTTCATTTGTCCGCCCCGCCTCACTAGAACTCAACACTCTGTTGGAGCTCTGACAGGATGTTTAAACAGCAGAGGATGGGTTAAGTGAGCATTATGGGAATTCTCAGAGGAAGTTATCAAACCTCCATTCAGCCACAAGTCTTTGTATCAAAATTTGCACCATCATACCCATTTTTGGATTAATTTATATAATCAGCAGTCTGGTTAAGAATTGATTTGCGATAACATTCTGTTTGCACGATCATGACATCTTTTATATTTGCAGGGTTTAGCTAATATACTTTTGGATAGACACAAGATATACATCTTGCCAAAGGTATTGGGACACCTCTCCAAATCACTGAGTTCAGGTGTTCCAATCACTTCCATGGCCAAAGATGTATAAAATCAAGCATCTAGGCATGCAGACGCTTCTACAGACATTTGTGAAAGAATGGGTCGCTCTCAGGAGCTCAGTGAATTCAAGCTATAGGTTGTCACCTGTGCAATAAGTCCATTCATGAAATTTCCTCACTACTAAATATTCCACGCTCAACTGTTAGTGGTATTATAACAAAGTGGAAGCAATTGGGAACAACAGCAACTCAGCCATGAAGTGGTAGGCCACGTAAAATCACAGAGAGGGGTCAAGTGCAAAGCAAAGCGTCGGATGCAGTGGTGTAAAGCATGCCACCACTGGACTGTAGAGCAGTGGAGACATGTTCTTTGAAGTGACGAATCACGCTTCTCTGTCTGGCGATCCGATGGACGAGCGGTTGCCAGGAGAACGGTACTTGCCTGGCTGCATTGTTCCAGTGAAAGGAACTCTTAATGTTTCAGCATACCAAGACATTTTGGACAATTTCATGCTCCTAACTTTGCGGGAACAGTTTGGGAATGGCCCCTTCCTGTTCCAACATGACTGTGCACCAGTGCAAGGTCCATAAAGACATGGATGAGTGAGTTTGGTGTGGATGAATTTGACTGGCCTGCACAGAGTCCTGACCTCAACCCGACAGAACACCTTTGGGATGAATTAGAGCGGAGACTGCGAACCAGACCTTCTCATCCAACGTCAGTGTCTGACCTCACAAATGCGCTTCTAAAATAATGGTCAATAATTCCCATAAACACACTCCTAAACCTTGTGGAAAGCCTTCCCAGAAGAGTTGAAGCTGTTAAAGGGTGGGCCAACTCCATATTAAACCCTACAGATTAAGAATGGGATGTCATTAAAGTTCATGTGCATGTAAAGACAGGCGTCCCAAAACATTTGGCATTATAGTGTACAATGTCAATGTAAACTTTAGAGACATACACATATTTATTCTATTTTTATTCTGTTTCTTATCTGTCTTGTCACTGTCATTCTGTGGACACTTCTGTCACCAAAACATACCTGGCAATAAAACTCTTTCTGATTCTGATACACAACAGTTCAAGCAATTCGAACTTAATTTAATGTTATAATGGTTTCATTTAGTTATGTGTGATTTCTAAACCCACACACACAGAAATCAGTAAACTCACATTAACACACCACAAAAATAACAATGTATGTTACATAATTCATACTTCTTGAACTTTGATGATAATTATATTCTGCTATGCAAAGACTTTGCCGTTCCATCTGGATTTCACTTACAAATTAATTTAGTAATAAAAAGTTTTTTTCAGACAAAATATCCCCATCATCTACTAATAAATGAGACTTCCACTATGGAACTGAATATAAGTATCTGAAAATATGAGTATTGAACTGGTTTCAGCAATTGCATGAGGTCAATGGATTCATGAAGAATTGAATGTACATATGTAAAAGTTGTATGTAATATATGAAAGGATGTGCATTGTAGAGGCAGTGATATTGTCTGTTACAGTGTCTGTCAAACTGTTAAAAAATGTATGCATCTATGTAAGAATGGTAATGAGATCCCACTTGATTACCATATAAACACCATATAAAAACAGTTTTCTGAAATTGTCAATGTTTGTATGTAAATTTTAAACTGTAGAACTAAGGACTAGGAAGCTCTGAAATGCTCAATTCTGGTTGCAGCCATTTGAATGCATGAGTAATGAGGTGAACCGAAATGTCATGCGGAGACTCTCCTCATAGTAATGCGTAACGATGCATTTAAAAGTTAATGGCAAAACAGATCTTTATAAAAATGTGCATAAATAAGTTTAACATAAAATAAATATTTTTTATCAGCTCAAATGCTGATTATTAGTCACTCAAAGCCTTCTATCTAAACCTCTCTACTTAACCGTTGGTCGCGCACATCCGCCATGTTTTGTAGTTTTTTTAAACACTTTTTACTCGTGTTTGTAGTTTTGAACCGAATCTTCCTCCAAAGCACAATGGGTTGTGGGTAATATTAGCCGTTATAGTGTGCACAGATGTGCACGGAAATTGTAGACCATCTGGGGACTTCTGGCATACTCTTTTTAACATACTATGCTTTGGGACACACTTATTTTAAATCTCACATACTATTTAGGATGGATAGAATGGACATTGTGACACTGGGAAAGTCATTTGTATATGCCACACTTCCTGCTGCCAGCTGGTGGCGCTATGACCATCAATCACACTGACCACATCCATGTGATCATCCCCCACATGACCAAACATACAACAGTTTGATATAAGATATCAAGAGATTTCGAGGTATCAAAAATCTGTTTGCAATTTAGCATCTTCAGTGTCTTGGCATCATGTTGGCCATGTTTAGTGACGATTAGGAGAATATTTAATATTAGGAGGAGTATTTATGCATTTTTCACAAAATCCAAAATGACCGACTTCCTGTTGGTATGGAAGTTGTTACGCTCAATGAGAACTATTTGTGTTTCACAAGCAGGGGCGATTCTAGGATTTTCATTTTGGGGGGCTCAGCCCCCTGTGAGGGTATGAAAAAAAAATGGTAACACTTTAGTTTAGGGTCCAATTCTCACTATTAACTAGTAGCTTATTAGTAGTCATATTAGGATATTGGATGTTTATTATTACTTATAAAGCAAATATTAATTCCTTATTCTGCATGACCATGTTGTACATCCCTTAATCATACAATGTAGGCATGTTTATAATCACTGAGATCCCAAATGTGAGGTAGTTAGGGGGGTTCGGGGGCTTTGCTCCCCCGAGAAAATTTTGATTTCCATGATCGACATATGTGCATTTTAAAATGTTCTGAATGCCAAAAAATTAGATAACAATAACTTGAAAACAATGTCAGTGGGCAGATATGACAATATGCAATTTAAATTTTATGCCCAATACAGGCTGAAAAAAAGCTAAGTTTTTTTATTTACTGAGCTACAAATGGAACTTTTTTTTTGCCTGAATATTTTTGTTATTTGTTTAACATTTCTGACTTAAAGAAGCAGCTGTCAAATATGAAATGTTTAGTTTAGCTACTTACATTTCTCTCACTAGACGTTGAGTCGTGCTGCTAAAATTTCCGCTCAGCCTCAGCAGCTTCTGTGCGTACATAAAGCCCGCCTACTCTGATTTGATTGGTTTTCTCAAATATGATGACATTGACGAGCGGTGATGACAGACCAACGAGGCTCAGATCAACGCACACACATTCTTCTAATGTGCGCTCTGATCTACGCCGCTGCGGATTGAAGAACACACTGATTAAAAGACGGGACGAAACCGAAGCCTCCCGCCAGTTTCATATGTTATAAAGTTTAATCACACATTTTTAAAAAGGGCCTAGTGACGCCCATGTTCACAAGTATGTAAGATATATGCACCAAGTTTATTTTCTGTCCTCAAGGGTGCGCTGCAGAGCACACTTTCAATGCTTGGTCCCCTAATAACCAACAGGATTGTCTGGGTTTGATTGTATAAAGACAAAACAAATTATTCCCGCTGGGATCATTGCATTGGCACATTGGTAAATCCTCCCTCAATTTGAAAGACTACGGATATGGAAAGCTTGTATTTAAATCAATTTTAACTGCATACACAATTTCGAGTCCACAGCAATTTATATTTTTAAAGCTTCTTTTCCAGATGCTCAGCATTTCTGATGGAAATTAATATCTGCAGAAATTAGTAGCAGACCGGCCAGAAAGGATGAATAGAACACAGCTTGGCTTAAGAACAGCAAGTTGTTAATTAAGAAATAACATGAGCGATCACCCCACACTCCCACCCCATCCTCTCAACCCTGCACTGTTCTCCAGAAAAGCTTATTTCATGCTTCAGTGAATACCTCCATCTCAATGTCACTCGTTCTCATAGACGGTGAACATTACAAGTACACACACACACAAATGAAATTGGCATTTCTGTTTATGCACTGCTTTCTCAGGAAGACTCTGACATTAAAATGGAAATTCGGTAGAATTGTAAGGACCTCGCTTTGACCTGCGTGCCCCTGGAGTATTTCGTTTTGTGAACTCCTACCTCTTTCCCTCCTTCGATGACGCAGAAATGTTGAAGATACGGATGCTCATATTGACAGTTTAACCGTTAACCGAAAGAAAGAATTTTGACCGATTAATACTATCAGTTAAACGGTTTAAGAGGATTTTTTTGTTTGTTTGCTGCATGGGTAAAGAAAAATATTTGTTAACTCACGGGGAACGTCGACACGTGCAACCACACATGCCTACACAGAATTATTTCGCTAAATGAAGCAAGCGAAAAGAAGTAGGCCTACTGTGTGGGACTAGCCTGGATGCCAGACGAACTTAGCCCCGCCCACAAAGTTTTTTGCACGGGCAGTTCGGTCTGGATTTAATCCATAGAGAAGTAATTATGCCCGAACAGAAACTGTTCGGACCAATGAAATTGTCAGGGCGGGCTTTAGACGATGATGGACAGATGATAAACGGTAACGTAATCATCCACGTCATCAAAGGCGCTTGGGTTGAATTTGCTCTAATCCTAAACGGAGAACTTGTTCGTATATGCATTCACCTTTACTATTTCTCTCAGAAATGATGATTGTGTTGGTAAGTACTCAGTGTATCCTTAAATTCTTTTTTTACAACACTGGCAAGATCGTTTACACTCATCTTCTTCTTCTAACGTGACTTATTCCAGCGTGCGTGCAGGCAGGGTTGCCAAGTTTTTTACAGCAAAACCCACCCAATTGCTACTCAAAACTAGCCAAAAACAAGCCCAATAGCTTTCCGGGTGGGGGGGGTTCTCCGGGAAAAATGGCATTTTGGGGGTAAAATATGTGTTATTTTGGCACGGCTGCTAAATTTCGCATTCCTGGGTCTGTATATCACATAATTGGGGTCGCTTCAACCCGCGGACTTGGCAACACAGTGCAGTTGAGTTCTGTTGACATTTGACAACTAACGTTATGCGTCGCTCCGTTGCTCTGATTGGTTGTAGGTCTATCCAATTGAGGAGCAGTATCAGACTCAAATTCTGACTAGAATTGAGTATGACGACGTCAGACTAGTATGGGACCATTTTGACAGAAAGAGCGACAAAGTTACTTGCAATATATGCTATGCAGTATTAAAATACTGCAGTAGTACAAGCTCTTAACTGGTGGAAAGCAAATGAAAGGCGCTTATTCCCGGGACATCAGTGCCATCTGAGAGGGTGTTTTCTGCCGCGGGTCTAACTGGCAACAGGATGCGCTCCAGACTATCCCACATCACGTAGACATGTTACTTAAAAAAAAAAAAAAAAACCATACAAGGTATGGATTGAGGTAGGCCTGCTATTTTTATTTGACGGAAAAAACTATTCTGGTTCTTCAAAGCTTCAAACGGATTCAGTGTGTTTTCGTTTTGTCATCTTAATTTGTTAATTATTTAAGTGAACAATATTTAGTGTAGCCCTATTTATTTTATGCTTTTTATTTATATTATTTTATTCTGTTTTTCTCTGTTGTCAGAAACGCTGCAAGTGCGTGAAAATGTGATAATGTGAATCCAGGTTCTGTTGTTGATCTGTTCTGTATGCGGCTGTTTGCACGGTAAAATAAACCCTTTTTAACGGGTCACAGATACTCATCAATTGTATTTTTATTTAATGCCAATTCAGTAATATAATCTTATCAGTTAACGGTTAATATTCAGATAATGAGTGGTGGTTTTCGGTCGGGAAAATTAACCGAAATGAGCATCCCTAGTTGAAGGGGTTTTATCCGTGCTAGTTCTAAACGTCGAGGCTATTTAACACAATCAGAAGGGAATGTTGCATTTCTAGGGCTACCAATATTAAAGGCCAATTCACACTCCAAAGACAAACAGCAACAAACAAGTTGGCCGTTGGATTTAGAATTTTGTGAAAAATAACTCATGTTCACACTGCCCCAACAAACACAAAACAAACTTTTTTCCCCCTCAACAAACACGAGACATTCCCCATTCATTTTAACCAATAAAAATAAAAGATTGCATCTTTCAGACACGATTTTGTTCTATGCTATTGGCTGTTTTAAAAAAGGAGAGGAGCTGCTTACAGCCAGATTCCGTGTGCAGAGATCGGGTCATCCGATCCACTATGCACCGGCCCCTTACACTCCCTCCTGCAGGTAGTGAGCTCACTCCTTCGGGGTGAGCCCGGCCAGGCCCCATGGGGGGAGGCCCGGCCAGCAGGTGCTCGCATATGAGCCCCAACCCCGGGCCTGGCTCCAGGGTGGCGATGTCTCGGTCCTTGTTGTAATTGTCATAACGGGTTTGTGCCTCAAGTGGAGGAGTTTAGGTATCTTGGGGTCTTGTTCACAAGTGAGGGAAGAATGGAACGGGAGATTGACAGACAGATCGGTGCAGTCGATGTACCGGTCTGTTGTGGTAAAGAAGGAGCTGAGCTGTAGGGCAAAGCTCTCGATTTACCTGTCGATCTACGTTCCTACTCTCACCTATGGTTATGAGCTGTGGGTCATGACCGAAAGGACAAGATCCCGGATACAGGCGGCCGAAATGAGCGTTCTCTGTAGGGTGGCTGGGCGTTCCCTTAGAGATGGGGTGAGAAGCTCGGTCACTCGGGAGGAGCTCAGAGTAGAGCCGTTGCTCCTCCACATCGAGAGGGGACAGCTGAGGTGGCTCGGGCATCTATTTCGGATGCTTCCTGGACGCCTTCCCAGGGAGGTGTTCCAGGCACATCCCACCGGGGAGGCCCTGGGGAAGACCTAGGACACGCTGGAGGGATTATGTCTCCCGGCTGGCCTGGGAACGCCTCGGGGTTCCCCCAGAAGAGCTGGAGGAAGTGGCTAGGGAGAGGGAAGTCTGGGCGTCTCTGCTTAGACTGTTGCCCCCATGACCCGGCCCCGGATAAGCGGAAGATGATGGATGGATGGATTTCTGATTTGTCCAGAAACCTGCCATTTTCACTACAAGGATAATTTACTAAGCACGCACAGCACCTACTTTGCTTTGGTACTTGCCTCATCATAATGGCAATGGTTTGTATCCAGGTCAGATTACATCAGAGTTTGTTGGAAAATCATACCACACACTGCTCAGACATTCCACTACCCAACAATCGCCGAATGAAGATGTTCAGTCGGGTGAAAACAAACTCTACTACCCCGACAGGGGTAACACACTGATCCAACAAACTCTGACAGACTTGTTTGTTTGCGTTTGTTTATGCGGTGTGAATTGGCCTTTAAAGGAATAGTTACACCTAGAAATCATTATTTACTCACCTTCATATTGTTCCAAACACATACACTGTTACTTTTCAGTTAAAAGGAGAAAAAAGGAGAAAAGCAAGCCTTTTCCATACATTGACATTTCCACTATTTTTGTCAAGTCTCAAAATGCACAATAAAACATCATACATTTGCACTCAATTCCAAATCTTACTG
The DNA here is from genome assembly GCA_023566225.1 of Romanogobio albipinnatus. Lineage (NCBI taxonomy): Eukaryota > Metazoa > Chordata > Actinopteri > Cypriniformes > Gobionidae > Romanogobio > Romanogobio albipinnatus. The sequence goes on along the minus strand of CM042246.1, from coordinate 49,913,707 downwards.
TATCATTTTTAAAAGATGGTTTCTGGCAGGCAAGGACATTCATGTGCAGGCAGACAGCTGGAGAAGTGGGATGAAAGGAGTATACTGTAGGGAGCTGCTTGGAGAAATTTTCCCGCTAAGGCAAAAATCCTTTTCAATGAGAGGAACGGGCAGAACTTTAAACTGCAGTGAAAGTGTGATGCATAAGAGGGGAGAGAATCACAGCACTGCAGGAGGTGCTGCACAGGCACTGCCTGAATCGCTTATGTACAGCAGGATCTGTGGCTTAAATGAGACGGCCTAACATTCCTTTTCATCCCTTTTTAGCTTTAACATGTTACACTTTTAGAGTATATAACATTTTTACTTAATTTGACATTTAAACGGCTTCCTTCTGTTCTGTCTGTTGACAAAAAGTCTGTTGGGAGTAAAATCAACAATCCTGGGCCCTCATTTATCAACAGTGTGTAGAAAAGGTTCTATATTTTGTCCTACAAATAAAATTTAGAAAGTACAAGAAAATCTGTATTTATCAAACGTGCGCACAGTTCTTACACACATGAGTAAGCAATCATTGTTGATAAATCCCGCATATGCATAAGCACCATGCTCGTTCACGTTCACGGTCATTAGCATTCGGAAACGCCTACAATTAACCATATATGGTGACAACACATCCCTTTAAAAATCATGTGATTGTGTTTTTTCCTCACCGCAATAATGGCAAAGGAAGCAAAGAAGAGGAACTTTACAAACACAGAATGAGTCACGCAATGACGTTTAACAACAACAAATTTGCATCACAAATGATTTGTACGTTAACAGAATTAAACCATCATTTAATACATTGGTTGACGGTGCTTTTATGGCGATGTGGGTGCAGTCTATGGCTCCCATTATGTTTGGGAATATGGCGATAGCGTGAAAGGCCCATTTTATCTCGGCTTGTAGGTTTGTAATTACCAAGGAAATAATTTATAGGGTTTGACACCAATTATGCATCGTGTTTAAAACTACAAAAATGATAAATTGAGTGTTTTATAATTTAAGGAAATACAGGACATACAGTATGTGATTTGCTTAGTGCATACTGTGACTTATATTTACACATATTTCTGCGTATAAGTACAAGTTGGTAGATCCCACATTTTGCGTGAAACTGTTCTTACGCACTCATTACGCACAAATCTGTGTGTTGATAAATGAGGGCCCAGGAGTCAGTGACTTACAAATAATAATAATAATAACTTTATAAACAATAATTGGTTTTAATAAACATTCTTAAAATAATAGGATACAATTACCTGATAAGCAAACAATTACTTGATAACCCCCCTAAATATCTTGAATATCTTTCAAATTCTTTTGTCTTTTATCTTGAATTTAAAGGGTAAGTTCACTCCAAAATGAAAATTCTGTCATTAATTCTTTACCCGCGTCACATTTTTGTCAAAGACTACATCTGGATCGGATTCAGAAAGATGATCAAAATATAGATCGAGTAAATCGAGTCCATCAATACCCCTGATGCTTGCACAGTCCTGTAGCTGGGTCATCATTTCATTCAGAAACATTAGCCAGTTTTGATTTATAAGCTGTTAGTGTTATTTTACATATGCTGTCGCTTGTTTCTGCTGCTTCTTCACCTGTGTTTTGATGTGTTTCTGTACTCTATCAGAAGATGTGTCACAAAGAGATCTTTTTTTATTTCTGTCCCTCCATTGACAGCTACGCAACTACCACTTTGACTCTTCAACAAGTTTATAACGAGATCGTAAAACGAATCTATATGATTCGAGTGGTTTAGTCCAAATTTTTTGAAGAGACACTTTATCTAATGAGCAGTTTATAAATTTAGGCTTTTATTCACAAATGAATATTAACCAATACACACATCAGTTATAATAAACGGAAGCTCAAACATGTTTGCTTGATGTGCGAGAACCAATGAGATTCATTCTCATGTGTTACACAGGTTCGGTTGAGCTTCTGTTTATGTTCGCTGATCAATGTTAAAAGCGATTGTGTCGCTTCAGAAAATTTGGACTAAACTGCTCAATTCATATGGATTAGTTTTATGATCTTTTTGAAGCGTCAAAGTGGTAGTTGCATAGCTGTCAATGGAGAGTACAGAACTGGCTCAGATTTTTTAAAAAGATCTTCGTGGTCTGAAGATGAACTAAAGCCTTACAGGTTTGGGATGACAAATGGGTGATTAAATGATGACAGAATTTTTGGGGCAAACTATCCCTTTAGGTTTATTTTGTCTTGTGACATTGGCAGTTTTTCCTGCTTGTTTTTCCTCTTTCCTCTCTGTAATGACATGTCCTTCCAAATGAAACAGGATATTAAATGCAGAAGTAGAGCATAGCTTGATTATATAAATCAGGAGATTGTGAAAAGTGGTTGCTCAGTAGGCAAAAGATCTCCCGGAAGTCTGTGGCCTGCATGCTGGCATCTTTATCAAACCACAGAAAGTGGTTTGTAGATTAAGTTTGAAAACTGAAAGAAGTGTATTGCAAGGAGACAGGGGACACCCCTGGGATTATAATTAGCATGTGGAATATGATCAAGATCCGGTGACTCATTGATTTAATTGCTGGCATGATCAGGAAATGACATTGTGTGGAAGTAGATCTGGTTAAATAGGGGGAAATGACTCTGTCATTTCCAACAGTTTACCTTTCTCTGCCCCACCATATTAAATTTGACTCAGGTCTTATCTTGTTTCTGATATGTGAGGTTATTTCACGCTGAATCCTGCCCTTTACCAGTTGTTAAAAATTAGTTGCTGACCTCCACACTCCATGTCTCGATTTCTCATCCCAACACTCTCCAAATCACAAAATAAAATGGAACCAAACATGCCACTGTTACTGATACACATCTACTGACAAACAGTATCTGTACTGACATGCTTAAAATTTAAGCGAAATTCAATCTCAAAACGTCTCGTCCTCATATTTTCATGTTCGGATAGATGCTGAAATGTACAATATGGATGTACTGACGCCATATATATATATATATATATTATTACGCATTTACAGCTACGGAAACATTAAATATTTACAAATATTTTTTTTCTATTTTATAGATATATTTGTGATTCCTCAACTCTATCCCCAAACTTAACCACTTGCAGGAATATAAAAAAGTAACAGGCAGAAAAATATAGAGTGACAGTATAGGTACAATATACAATTATATAGATATGTTTGAATAAACAACCCCGATCTCTAAATTCTTAAATAAATACATTATAAAGAAAATTCACAGTGCTGTCAGGCTGAATACAATACTTTTGTGTGAAGAACAAAGTAAGTTAAGTTAATCGCTGTAAATCTTATTCTAATCCAATCCATAAACTCGAAACACGTCGCAATTGGTAGCATGGCCACAATTTTTACATTTTAAACATCAAACATTTGATGGCAATGGTCGCTACTAAGGATGTAGACAAAGATGGTTGAAAACAAACTTGAATTTCCTCACAAAAACCAATCATTTGGCACCAGAAGTCACACAGAGCAGAATGAAACGTTATACTCACACTTCATCAATCATTCCACAATATGTGTTAACGATTGCTGAACCAAGGAAGGAGATTTTAAGTGTATGTCTTGCTTGAAACTCCAAAACGAGTATTTCATTCATATTGCATATCCTGGACTCTATCAAGATCCTGGCGGCCGAGTTCTGTCCATATTGCAGTTTGTTAAGTGTAGATTTCAAAACTCTATAGCTAAAATGGCGTTACAGTAATCTATCCGAAAGACGACAATTTATTAGCTTTTCAGCTACAGAGAGATTTAGCATAGGATGCAATCTTGCTATATTTCTGAGGTGAAAAAAGGATGTTTTAACTGTACTCTGAGCAAAAGAATAAAGTGAAAGACTAGCATTAAAAATAACTCCAAAACAGAGCCATCAATAGTCGAAGACAGTGAACCAGCTTTGGAAATTTAACGACGGGAACTAATGAGCATAACTTCAGTTTTACCACCATTCAGACACAAGAAATTATTACTCATCCATGTTTTTATCTCAGAAATACGGTCAGAGAGGAAACCAACATCAGGGTGTTCACCACATTTGGAGTGTATATAAATCTGTATATAAATATAAATGTATATAAATCATCAACATAAAAAAGTGATAATGGAGGCCAAGCAAATGCAACAAATGACCAAGTGGTGACAGATAAATATTAAAGAGTAAAGGGCCCAATACTGAGCCCTGGAGGACACCAGTGAAAACAGAGCTAATCTCAGACCTGAAACCACCTATAGAAACAAGCTGAGAACGGTCCGTTAAATAGGATTTATACCACTTCAAAGCTGTCTCACACACACCAAAATCTTTTTCAAGGTGGATGATTAATAGGCTATGATCAATAGTATCAAAAGCGGCTCTTAAATCAAGAAGGATGAGTATGGAATTTGCACCAGAGTCAGAATAAAATAATAAAATAAATAAGAATAAAAGCCAAAATGTTCCCAGATGTCTGCTTTTAAAGTAGTTGGAGCATTTTAATTACTCGCACTCGCATCTAGCCGCTCTCTGCCTTTGTATGCCACCACGACACAGCACATGACAAATGATATCAGAAAATAATCAGTACATTTATAATCGGTTATGGTCTATTACTGAACCGATACCGAATATTCCTCGTCTACATCACGATGCATCAAAGAAACAATTAGTTTCGACACCCCTAATTTGCGCATCATTTTTCGACAAGCAGCCTTCCTAGTGCGCCGATTGTCATATAATACAATCTTTTTGGCACAATAAATGACTCTTTTCATGACTGGCCCCACATGACAATCCATACAGTTTCATAAAATTGTTTGGTGTGACACCATTCCTAATTTAGAGGGGCCAGAGGGGGACCCTGGAGGCACCGGCCCCTCCTCAAAATGCATACCTCAATGCATTTCCCTCTATCTGAATAATGATTTGACCATCCACTTCTATCTGTCTGTGAATATCATTATATGAATAACATCTACGCCAGCCTGTCAGTGTCTATATCTGAGGCCACGGGAACAGACTCTAGAAAGCAAACCATGTTTTTGCTGTCAGCCAGACAGAGAGACAGGTCAGGATCACAGCAGACAGCTTGCCCTCCATGGGCAAAAGATCGACAGAGAGAGAAAGAGGAGGGAAAAAACACATCTGACCACACTGCTTTGCTATCTCTTTACAAGCTCAAGAGTGTGTTCTTTAAACCATTCACTCACACTTATGTTGTTGTACATCATGCCCATAATAAGCCTTCTAAGTCAACATCTCTATATTGGATTGGATGATTGAAAATACAGCCACAACATAAATAATGAATTCATTATCATGTATGGGTGAAACACAGTAATTAGTCTAGTTAGGCAAATCATCCATACGTCTCATTAGTGTCTTGGGTGTTAGCGTACTCTCTCAGCCGATGACGCCTCAGACAATGTTTCTCAAGACAGGCATTTGAATAAACCCAATTTAGTCCAGCCTGTGATTGCAAGTCAAGAGTGACTTAAAAGGTTAGTTCAACCAAAAGTGCAAATTCTGTCACCCTTTACTTGCCCTCATGTCGTTCCAAATCCGTAAGACTTCCGTTCATCTTCGGAGCACAAATGAAGATCTTTGATTGACAGTCCTCTCAACTCAGTGGCGGCGTGTCCATAGAGGATGCTGGGGTGCTGCCTCCATCAAAATTCCAGAAATATACATGTATACAAAAATTATATAAAAATAAAATAGTTTACTCATACGAAGTGGCGGCTGTAAGTAAGAGCCTCAGCATTTAATAAAAACTGGCTTTGATCGGTCAACTATTTTATATGTTCTTCAATATGTTTCATGCGGTTTCATGCGCGAGGGACGCCGGACAAATGGACGTCTATCTGAGTTCAAAAATCTACGGGCAGCATGTGACCTGAAGCTGGTCTCTAATTGATTTCTTAAAGATCCTCCTCCGGACGCAGGTCGCTGCATCCCTGGCGAATCAGAATTGGATGCGTGTTATTTTATCCAATCTGATTGGTTCTCGTCACCTGTCATTCAACTTTCCGCTCTTGGCCACTAAAGCGAAAGTGCGCGGGGGACACAGTCACTCCGACTCCGCCAAAACATTGTTAGGATGATCACTTTCGTAGAGATGGGATAAAGGATAAAGGATCCCGAACCGGACCAACGCGATTTACAAATCCAGCAGCCGGCCAGTGACAGAAGATGAAGCTACACTCGGAGCTTCACACGCTTGTTATGAGAAACGTAAGTGGCTGGCTAGATGTGTTGTTAGCAATGCCCTTTATTGCTTTCCCTGTCTTTTATTTCAAAGTGTCGGTACTGAAGTTTTGTGGACAACAACGGGGGTAAGAGACCTCAAATATCTAACTGAAATATGCAAACGTCATGACACTACTGAGATGACTGACTTTAATCAGAGAGTCGTTGAGAAATGTGCTGGCCAGAAAGAAAGGAGAGCAAAATGTATGTTCAAGTAGTCAACATGCTATAGTCTGTTGCTGTTTTCTTTTGTTTTTCCTTTCCTCATTATATCCTCCCATTTTCATTTCCCAATTATATGTGGGAAATGAATGTGTAAAAAGATAAAAGTGAAGACACTGTTTTCTCTTTAATGCTTGAATTTAGTCAACATGCATCTGCTTTGTATTTATTTCCGGGGGAAAAAAAACGCCCCGCCAAAAATAATTATCACCAGCCGCCACTGTCTCAACTACCACTTTGACGCTTCAAAAAGTTTATAAAGAGATCGTAAAACAAATCTATATGAATGAAGAGACTCTGCCGCTTTATACGATGAACAGATTTAATTTAGGCTTTTATTCACACATAAACGTTGGTCAGTGAACATAAACCGAATGTTGGACACGGATCCACACACATCTTGAAATGCTTAGGTTCACAAGCCATTTTCTAATAAATTGCTCACCACGTACTCAAACAAAACAGTCCCTGAAGTGGATAACATGTTCTCTAGGTGCCCTTTTTATTCCCCATTTGCGTCCTAGGATGCAGTGAGAGTTCCCATTCAAAAGGGAACTACTAAACTAGTAGTTTACTGAGAGTATATTTCAAAGTATACTTTCAAAAAAAAAAGTATTTGACTAATACACAATCAGTATACATATATACCTCACTTGCATTAGAGTTGCAGTACAAGGGGAAAAAAACATAGTTGTAAACTAGTTGTGTACTCAAAGTTTACTACTGTTCCTGTAAAAAGTGGGCCAATGCAATCCCAAGTGTAGTATTGAAATAGTACAAGTATAATACTAGTATTATTACACTTACTACATAAAGTATACAAAAACACTTACACTTAAACTTAAAGTATACTTAATACAATTATACTTAATACACCTTGTTGTAAGGGATTGGTGTGGACGCTATGGTTATCTTTACAGTTATTGTTCTTGGTGTGAACGAGACATTGGAATCTGAAACTGGCCCAGATCGGATGCAAAAAAAATACTCATATGTTTACATGCAACAAGATCTATTTCATATATCTGTACGACAGCATATTTCACCATTATCACTCCTTACAAGTTCTTGTATCTTGCCAAAATATATTGGATGTTGATTTTGTATATTAAAAAAAATATATGTATGAACCAGCAGTATGTTCTATGGATCAGTGAGCAAATCCCAGGGGAGAGCATGTGCCACACCTCAAATATCAACTCAAAGACTCGCGCTCTCTCCGGAAGGTCGGGTAAAATGCCTTCGGGGAATAAACCACTACATCATTTAAACTCTCTCTCTTTCTCTCTCTCTCTCTTTCTCTCTCTCTCTCTCTCTCTCTCTCTCTCTCTCTCTCTCTCTCTCTCTCTCTCTCTCTCTCTCTCTCTCTCTCTCACAGCAACAAAAGACTTTGATGGAGTTTCTGGAGTGATGCTTCAATGTCTCTGAATGTACAGTAGTGTCTATGTATATTACATAACATAACTCTCAATGGACCTTCACTAGGTTACATTGCAGACACAGTCTCTGTCTGATTTTGCCAGGTTTTTCACTTTTCACTATTGACCATTTCAAAGCAGCTTTACATATCGTTAGCCTCATAGCATAATTGCCTAAGTCATTTGTTGGCCAAATATGATCTGGGCAATTATGCTATGAGGCTAACAATATAAAAGTACTATATTCCCATATCATTTCCATGATAGAAAAATTACCCATCTCATGGTACAAGATTTGTAACCCGAAGGTTGCGGGTTCGAGTCTCAGGTCCGGCAGGAATTGTCGGTGGGATGAGTGAATAACCAGCGCTCTCTTCCTTGAGCAAGGCACCGAACCCCTAACTGGGATCTGGGTGTGTGTGTTCACTACTGTGTGTGCGTGCACTTGGATGGGTTAAATGCAGAACACAAATTCCAAGTACAGGTCACCACACGTCATTTCACTCACTCACTTATTATCGCCCACCTTTCTGCTAGAAAGCTGTTCGATAATTCTTCAGCCCCCATAAAAGTCACAGGTAATTGTGGAAAGGAATGAAAACCATGCAGGCTACGATGGGGGACTATAGTTCTACTATACATGTCAACAGCAGTGTTCATTTCGTTGACAAATAATTTTCGTCATAATTTTCGTCAACAACCTTTTTTCACTGACGAAAACGAGACGATAACTAAATAAAAACTAGTGTTGGATGACAAAAACTATAACGAAAATCAACTGTCATTTTCGTCAAAAAATAAAAACGAGACGAAAATGTTAGGGAGGGACGATTAGGGAAGAGATCTGAAGAGAACTGATGTCCTGTGTAACAGATGCGCACATTTGATTTGGACGTGCTGATCTAACCGCTGGAGAACACGGCGCTGTTGCTCTTCTACAGGTTCACTCATCCCCAATCCAGCGCTCCAGAGCGGCTCACAATCAATGAATAACACACATTTATGCCAGGCAATTGTTTATGAACTAATGCTGATGAGTAATGACAATGTTTACTTTACGATGTTTATATAGTAATGTGTTTAGACGGTTGTAACAATGCATATTTTATCTCCTCAGCTGAACTTGAATGAGCTCCTGCAACTGCAATAGTAAGGCGAGATTTCAAAATAAGAGTCCCGGTATATTTCCAGCTGGTTTATAATTAAAAGTCGTGCATTATATATTCGTTTTTGCTTACACAATAAACTGTATTTAATTTAATTCCCATTTAATTCATAGTCAGGAGGAGAGACCAGTATTTGACACATATTCAATAAAGTATCAGGGTTATAATAGTTCACTAAAATCATAAAAAAAAAACTTCGTTACTTGAAATTAAATAAATGTTAACTGAAATTAAAAAAATAAATAAACAAACTTATTTGAAGCTTAACATGATATACTAACTAAAACAGAAATACAAAGTTATAAAATCTATATAGATGTTTTTAAAAACAAAGAAAAAAGTGAATTGAGCTCTTTCATGTATTTCTCAAATGTTTGTCAAAAACAAAATGATGTCAAAATGTCAGTTCAAGTGACAGTCGGTTATGTAATGCTTAAATGCTTAATGTATTACAATTGAACTAAACTCATTAGATTTTAGGAGACTAAAACTACTGTAGTTTTAGTCGACTAAAATCTTATGATATTTAGTCGACTAAAACTAGACTAAAACTAAAAACAATTCAGGTGACTAAAATATGACTAAAACTAAATCAAAATATGCTGTCAAAATGAACACTGGTCAACATTATTTAGCAATGGATGAAGTGTCTTTGAGTTTCATGAAGTAACAGTTTTTCCCAATTGATTTGACACATTTCTCCAAATGAATGTAGTTGCTCTCAAAACAATTAACACAGCAAACTAAACACTCTTATTTGGGAACAACAGTTCAGTATTCACTGCATAATGAAGCACTGCATTTTACTCAAGTAATGCATTTATCAAAGATAAAACTACAAGTGTGTTCTCTGTTGATTTGATCAATTTAGCTGTAGATACACAAAACCCTTTAACTGTCACCCGCCTTTTTGAGAATACACATGAAAATGCACTATCCAAACTTAAAGGGCTGTAATTCAAGAATGCTTTGGAATATAGACCAAAGTTATTGCTGAAGTGAAAGCAATTCAAAATATGAAAGTATGAAAGAGTTATGGAAGTTTAAATTTACTGTAAATGAAAAATACTGTACTAAATATTTTTTATTTCATATAAAATATATATTTTACAAAAAATAATTTACTCTAAAATTACTCTAAAATCAAAGCCATATGTCTAACCAATTTGTGTTCCAAATTTGAAGTTGATATCACAAAAATTGAAGTTCCCATGAGATTTTGTTTAGGCGCTGTACCAAAAATAGCCACCAGGTGTCATTCAAATTCCATTTATTGTTTTTTTGGTGCATTTTCCTGTAAATTTCTGTCCAAATATCACTTTCATCACAAAACAGTCACCAAATATGGACCCTTGAGACTCAGACCTTTCCGACAATATGTGTTTTGTCAAGATTGGAAAAGATTTTGAATATAAAGTAGTTAAAATAATTGTTGTAATATGAAACATGACACCGCCCACTAGGGGAGGAGCCCGCTAGAATAATTTAGAGTAATGTTTCCATGGTAACACAATGTCCGATGTCAAAGCGATTTTCACAGGATGAATTTTGAGTTTGTAAGCTTTCAAATTATACCTAATTTATGATAATTACTTAAACATATGATACGAAAAAAAGGCGATCAAAAAAAGAGCACCAGGCGTCCCACCTGTGGGACGGTGACAGTTAAGAGGTTAATAGTGTTCTTCACAGTTCTTTAATGATAAGTTTAGTTGTATAACAATGAGTTTCGCCAATACATAAATGTATTGCAATCATTGAATCAATTAACTTTATAGATCTTGTCTCTCATTTACATCTGTTCAAAGAATTTCATCAACATCACAGCATATATTTTCATGAGTCATGCATTGTGGGAAAAAAAGCCATGAATGCTGGATCCATCCATGTGCCTTAACTTCTCCACAGGCCTCTTCCATTGCTTGAAGAAGACTTGGCTGTAAGAGTTGCGATCATATACTTTCCATCTCCAAGAGGAGGATATGCTGGAAGGAACACCGTCCTGAAATGTGGGTGATGCTCAAACCACTCTTGCACCAGTGCTGAATGGGGAAATTGTCCCAAACAACTACACAATTTCACTCGGAAAGGAAAGTGGATTTCACTGAGGGAGTTAAAAAAATCCCAGACTAAAATGCATGTTTGGGCTGTTTTAACTTAAAACATGTCTTAAAATATGTCAGTGCCATTGTTTTGTCTCAAGATGCACACCAGTTTTTTCTAAGGTGTTTATAAAACCTAACTGAATCCTGGCTTAGTGTAAGCCCTGTCTGTGAAACCGGGTCTTTCTGTGTTGTAAGCCACAACACCAGTGGATTGGAGCGCTTGTTGACTGTGGCACAATGTTTATATTGGGCCGAACTCTCTGTCCAGCTTCCCTCAAGGAAAGACCATAATTAATGACATGGTCAATTAGGGTGGCTCTGATTTCATTTGAAACCGGGTCTGTACTCTTTCCTTCTATCTCTCCTCCCTCCTCTTACACCTTGCTCTCCCTTTCCCCTCTGTCCATGTTGTCTTATATTGTCTTCTCTTACCCTTTCCACTAATACCATTGCCCTGCACTCTACCATCTCTTCTCCCTCTACTCCTCTTCCTACATCCTCAGCTCTTCTTGCTTCTCCTAAATCCTTAGCTTTTCTTGCTCCATCTCCTCTATCTATACCATCTCTTCCTTTCCCCTCACCTCTTTCTACCTCTTCCACTGGTTTCACTCCCTCTCAATATTACCCTTCCTCTATCCTCTCCAAATCCTCTCACTCTTACACCTCCTCTTTTCCCCGTTATTCTTTGTTGTTGTTGTTTTTCTTTTCCCCTTTTATAGTTTTTGTAATTGAGATAGCTGTGCAAACAATTTGCATTTCCTGTGTTGTGTGTATTACTAACTATATACAGATATTTATTTGGGGCTAATGGAGAACCTTCCAAGTGAAACTGAGAATTTAACAAAGATTTAGTTTGTTGTGTTTGGAAAAATGGTGCACAAATGATTGTTTTTTGGAGAGAAAAAAAACAATAAAAAGAGCTGCAATTGTTTTTTCCCCCTGACATATTAAAGTTTTGGTTGGCTGTATGAACTACTGTGAAAACATTTGAGAGTTTTGTGCAGAGTGTTTTGAGAAAATGATGCATGTGATTTGTAATTTGCCTGAAATGAAGGAAAATTTACAACCTGTTTAGGATAATTACAAAGTGTTCAGATTACAGTGTTAACTGTAGAGTTTTTGGAGAAATGTGTTAAATGGATTGGAAAAAAAAACTGTAAATGTCGAAGGCTAAAGGGGCGTGCGTACAATTTCACACTGTTCTAGGACAGACAAAAAAACGTTGATTCAGGAACACATCCTACTTGGCAAAATCACAGTCTTTGCCTCCTACTACAAGTTGCTCGCCAGCCTCTTCAGCTAAACCTAGTATTGTCTGACAGTATTTATATGTAGGCGCAGTTTGAGTGTAGGAGCCGTTTGAGTTTCTATTGAATGACGATGGAGCATTAAGTGATCATGATGGCATTAAAATATAATTTTTTTGCCACCAGTGGTTTCATAAATTTGGATTCTTGAGGCTCCAGGTGATAAGCATGCACATTATTAAGTAAAACAATAGCCTTAATAAATTCTGTAGCCACAATATTGAACATTATTATTTTTTCTCCTTAAGGCCTGTTCACACCGGAACGATTTTCGCGTGCGTTTATCGGCAACGTTTAAACAAAGGACGCCAGTGTGAGTGTGCACACACCGAAGCGCAAAACGTGAAAAGTTTTTTTTTTTTTTTTTTTTAAACGACTTGGGTTCGTTTTTTTTGTCTTTTTGCATTAAAAACTGGCCAATGAGATCGGCGCTTTTGTTCACGTGCCTGGAGCGGCTGAAGTGACAGTAAAACATCAGACTTGGTGGCGCTCAAGCACAAAACGGTCTTGCCGAGCACACACTGATACAACGAAGAAGTAGTAAGTAGACAAAGAAGAAGATGAGCTGCTAATGCTGCTTGCCAGTTAGCAAAAAGTGTGTGAATGGTTTTGGCCATTGACATAATGTCTATGGTTTTGACAAGCACGTAATACTGTCTCTCTTCATCTTCTGCGTGACAAGCGAGTGTCAGAAGCGTAAAGTGCCGCAGAACCAGCTTGTGTACTGGGAGCGCCATCTACTGAATTTGCACGTTCACTCTGCTCTTCGCCAGTGAAAATCGCTTGGGTGTGAACACAAAGACGCGCCGAAAAACGTCGTGATAAGTGCGTGATAAGTGCGCGCAATAATCATCCCGGTGTGCACAGGCCTTTTTACTGTCTCTGGAGAAGTGTCTGTGTGAGCAAATACGGTACCCAGCATTTGTTTTTGAGCTAAAAACGTCGGGGCGGCGCGTGGAATGCGTGAACCGCATGCCAATGTTCATTGGCTCGTTTTTAATACACTCGAAGTAGATTGGTCTCTGAAACATATCCCAATTCGTCGGTCAGTTCCGACGTACGTCGAACGTGACCGACTGAAAGGGAACTACAGTTTCTGAGTGTTTTGCCATTCATCCAAAATCTCTTTGAAAAAGTAAAGCTAGTGGAACTAGTCTTCAGGGCATAAAAATCATATGGTGGAGGTGATGTTTGTACCAAACAGCTTGTTCCTTAAGATATTCCAATCAAATTGTTTATCATCGACTTATGTGCCCTCCAGAAGCTTGTGTTCTGCAAGTGAACGGCGTCTTGTGAGAGGCACAAAATCATTTTCAGGGACCTTTACCTGTTCCCTGCTGGTGGGATGACCTGCCTAACTCAATCCGAGCTGCTGAGTCTTTAGCCATTTTCAAGAAACGTACATATTATTGTCCTATTGTTGGTTTGATTTCTTCTATTGTTTTCCTCAGTAGTAAGTCGCTTTAGATAAAAGCGTCTCCTAAATGATTAAATGTAATGTACATGTAGAGACAAATAGTCATTACAGTGTTCCTCATGAAATGGATAAGGTTATTGTGCCATAAGCGTAAGCCTTTACTCTACCATTTCTTAATTTTTTAGCAAAAATGAAATCCCAACAGTGAAGTAATGCTCCCTGACATCATCGAGCAACCCATCAATGTTCCATGTGGTGGTTTGACCTGAGCTATAAATAGCATGAGTTCATGAGTATCACTCAGTAAAGTTCAGATTAAACAGTCTTGCTTCTGCATGCTAAATTCATGAGCTCTAATGCATTTCGTTCGATCACATATGTGACTCATTTTTGATGCACTCAGAGAAAGAGAGCGGAGAGGAGGACGTGGAGTGGAACAGCTCAGATATGTGGACTTTTTAGTAGACCTAATGATTTAGCTGAAGATTTTAATATAAGGCACAAGCAGAACTAGAGGCTGCAGAAGAGGATTGAGTTTTTTGACAATAATTGTCAAGCAAATCTGCCTAGTTTTACATATCCTGGAAGCACTTTTTCTCCATCTTTTTGTTTTAAAATGTGCTCATGAAGAATGTATCTGCCTTATCAGACAGTACAATACCTCCTTCTCTCGTGATTGTTCAGCCTGGTGGACAGTTTTCAATTTCATAGAAATTACACATTCTCTCAGAACATTTTGTACAAAATTATCCAATGTGTTCACAACAGTTTACACAGCCAACCAAAATTTTAATGGCAGGGGGAAAATAAACAAACATTTGCAGCTCTTAGATATTACAAAAATCAAAAAGGTAAAAAAAAATTCACAAACGCAACAAACAAAACTCTAGAAAAATTGCATTTCCTGACATTTACACTTGTTTTCACAATTGCATTAACTATTAAAAAAATATTTAAAAAAATTGACAAACATTGTTACACAAAAATGAAAAAGAATAAGCGAGAACCCTTATGAAAAAGAAGTTTATTCAAGTGTGCTATTAGAATACTTATTTTATACTAAAAATAAGAAAGAATACTTTGTCTACTTTGACACGTACTTCTCAGAAATATACTTTATGTACTTATTGGAAATATACTTAAAATTGCACTTAAGTATACTGTACTTGACTTATACTGACCGAAAAGTCTAAGTATTTATGACTATACATGTACTCAATCTTTTGATCGAGACATGCTTAAAAGTATAATTTAGTATTCTAAGTATACTTGGCTTTTAGTTGTATTTAATCTTTTGATTGAGTATCCTATTATATACTTAAAATACATAAAATATTATATACGGAAAATGTTGCTATTTAAATTAAACTTACCCAGATTCAAGTGGTGATAAAAAAAAAGGATGCATGAAGCTAGAATAAAAAGTTAAAGTACAGTTAAAGGTATATTTCAAGTATAAAAAATTAATACCTAAATAGGAACATAGTATATATAAAGTGCAAAGATAATATATAAATAGTAAACTGATCATATGTAAGTATGATGTTAAATTCACTTAAAACTTGCAATTATACTCGCAGTATAAAACTACTAAACTAGTTTATTGAGAGTTTACTTCAAAGTGTACTTTCATAGACTAAAATAATGTGCTACAAGTATTAAAATGGTAAACTACTAGTATACTTAAAAGTTCACTTGTAGTACAGATGCAGTACAAATGAGAAATGTAGTTGTGCACTTAAAGTTTACTACTGTAACACTTATAGTACACTTAAACACAAAACACTTAAAGTGGACCAATTTAGTCCCAAGCAGCATTGAAATAATACACTTACAAGTATACTACTAGTACAATGATATTAGTAAACTTACTACATAAAGTATACTTAAAAATATACTTGAACATTACTTAAGTATACGTCATAAAATGAAGTTGAAGTATACTTTTCGTAAGGGAAGGGGAAAAGAAAGAGGTGGAAGGGTGAAAGGTGGATGAGAGAGTTGAGGAATGGATGAGAGGGAGAGGAAGAGTGGAACAGGTATAAAGAGATGAGAGGAGAGAGTCTAGGAGATGGGGTTAGAAGAGAAGAGGAGAGGAGAGGAGAGGAGAGGAGAGGAGAGGAGAGGAGAGAAGAGAAGAGAAGAGAAGAGAAGAGAAGAGAAGAGAAGAGAAGAGAAGAGAAGAGAAGAGAAGAGAAGAGAAGAGAAGAGAAGAGAAGAGAAGAGAAGAAGTCATTGGTGTAGTGGAAAGATTAAGATGTGAAATTGTAAGAATATTGGAATAGAAAGGAAGGGGACAGCAGAAGAAGAGCGAAGAGACGTAGAAGATACAGACTTCTAAATGAAATGGGAGTCTCATGGGAGAAGCTAGGAAACAGATTCAAAGTGTATTCCACTTCTATATTTAGGAGTATTGTACTATACTGTGATTGCTGATAGTGTACAATTTAAGTTTTGAGACAGTCTTAGAGTGAAAAGTTCTGTAAATGTCCAAACATGTTTAAGAACACTGAGGTGGATGAGTGACTCAATGGAATAATTGTTAAACAATACCACCAACCACAATAGAAGAGGCCTGTGGGGATACTGAACCACGAAGAACCATGGATGTACAATAAACATGCATTTTCATTAGTGTATTTGTGTGTATAGATGAATAGGTTATAAAACCAATAGAGAACACACCTGTTGTTTTGATGAAAGCATTTACTTTAAAAAATGCAAAACCAGAAAAAAACACAATGCTTCATTATGCAGTAAAGTTGAACTGTTTGGCTATGGCAAGCGTGTGTTCAGGTGGCTGTGTTAATTGTTTTGAGAGCAGTGACCTGAAAAATGTGTCAGATCAATTGAGAAAAACTCTGATTACACTTTATTTCAACAGACAATCGCTTCAGACATTCTACTAACTATAAGTAACTGCAACTACAGGTCAACTTTAGGTTGGGATTATTGGTTAGGGATTATTGGGTTAATAGAATTGTTGGCGTGTACTTGCAAAGTTACTTATAGTCAGTTGAATGTCTGTTGGGGAGCATCAAAATAAAGTGTTAGTGTATTAGTAGACTGTTTACTAAATATCTGCTAAGTAACTTTGCAATTGCATGTCAACTATAGTCATTACAGTTAGTAGAAGGGCTAAAGTGGACTATCAAAATAATTACCATGCTTTGGGGGGTTGAAGAACACCATGCTGTCGAAGTGTTGCAACATACAGTCATATACTTTTTTTGTCTGAAATGCTTAGTTTTCAAAAACAGTTGTGATGTTGGTTAATATTGTATTGTCAACCGTTTGCTTTACTAATACTGTTGTTCTCATGGCATTGCGCCTTTTTTCCCTGAAGGTTACCCTGGCTGTAGGGTTGGGTACCGAACTCTATACTTTTAAGGGCACCGACCGGATTACGTCGGTACTACAGAGTATTTATTCACATTAAATCAATCGGTGCCAAATTTCGGTACCTGAGAACGCATCTGGTGATATAGACTAGCGTCTGTGAATATTAAACCACCAAAAGACTTTTAGATATGAAGATTTAAATAAGAATCCTGCATGTCTCAGTGTGAATGAATGGCGCAAACGCACAGTTTCATTTACCACAAACACACACTATATATTTTTTTAAGTAATAATCACAATTTTTCCTCCATGTTTTAATTTTAACAGTATAAAGCTCAGTTGTGTAGCACGTTTTTTGAGAAAAAATTTTGTTTAATTTTTATTTGATTAAATGATCAATTAAATTGATGTTTTATGTCTTCATTTGATTACCATAAAATACACAACACAATACACTCACCTAAAGGATTATTAAGAACACCATACTAATACTGTGTTTGACCCCCTTTCGCCTTCAGAACTGCCTTAATTCTACGTGACATTTAGAAATGTTGGCCCATATTGATAGGATAGCATCTTGCAGTTGATGGAGATTTGTGGGATGCACATCCAGGGCACGAAGCTCCTGTTCCACCACATCCCAAATATGCTCTATTGGGTTGAGATCTGGTGACTGTGGGGGCCATTTTAGTACAGTGAACTCATTGTCATGTTCAAGAAACCAAAATGATTCGAGCTTTGTGACATAGTGCATTATCCTGCTGGAAGTAGCCATCAGAGGATGGGTACATGGTGGTCATAAAGGGATGGACATGGTCAGAAACAATACTCAGGTAGGCCGTGGCATTTAAACGATACCCAATTGGCACTAAGGGGTCTAAAGTGTGCCAAGAAAACATCCCCCACACCATTACACCACCACCACCAGCCTGCACAGTGGTAACAAGGCATGATGGATCCATGTTCTCATTCTGTTTACGCCAAATTCTGACTCTACCATCTGAATGTCTCAACAGAAATCAAGACTCATCAGACCAGGCAACATTTTTCCAGTCTTCAACTGTCCAATTTTGGTGAGCTCGTGCAAATCGTAGCCTCTTTTTCCAATTTGTAGTGGAGATGAGTGGTACCCGGTGGGGTCTTCTGCTGTTGTAGCCCATCCGCCTCAAGGTTGTGCGTGTTGTGGCTTCACAAATGCTTTGCTGCATACCTCGGTTGTAACGAGTGGTTATTTCAGTCAAAGTTGCTCTTCTATCAGCTTGAATCAGTCGGCCCATTCTCCTCTGACCTCTAGCATCAACAAGGCATTTTCGCCCACAGGACTGCCACATACTGAATGTTTTTCCCTTTTCACATCAGTCTTTGTAAACCCTAGAAATGGTTGTGCGTGAAAATCCCAGTAACTGAGCAGATTGTGAAATACTCAGACCGGCCCGTCTGGCACCAACAACCATGCCACGCTCAAAATTGCTTAAATCACCTTTCTTTCCCATTCTGACATTCAGTTTGGAGTTCAGGAGATTGTCTTGACCAGGACCACACCCCTAAATGCATTGAAGCAACTGCCATGTGACTGGTTGATTATATAATTGCATTAATGAGAAATTGAACAGGTGTTCCTAATAATCCTGTATATTAAAATTGTTGTTTTTTATAAATTCAATCTTTTTTTTATTTATTTTTTTACTCACAGACAATGGCAGCTCTGGCATAATGTCAATAACACTTCTATAAATGACTAACAGTTTCTTAATGGTTATTGAGGTAAACATCCCTTAAGTACCAAAAAAGGGTACCGGTACCGGTTAAAATGTGAAACCCAACCCTACCTGCTGTGTGACACCATTAGTCTCTCTATAGTTCATGGAACCAACTGGAAGTGCCAGCTAACTGTCTCTTTCACTCTAGATAATATCTGACAAAATATCACCAGTGAAGCATTTTTGATTATGATGATATCTGTGTGAAATAACTTACGATGTTTCTAGACAAGATGCTGTGGATAGCTGGTGTGTTTTCCAGGGTCCGAGATCCTCAATACCTCTGCATAGGTAGAGAGAGCCACTGCAAGAATAAGAAGAAGAAGAAAAAAAAAAGTTTTTTAAATAATCGCCATGTATACAGTATGTAGTAATAGTAGAAGCATACTGTTCCTAACTGGTTAATGTTTTAAAGAGATGTCATGTGAATCTGATGGATGTAAATATCGACTCAACTTAACAAATCACATTGATCAGACCACACAAATTTAATTTGTTCTAATTACATAAACTTGTATGATGAAGAACACCCATGGCCACTTATTGACATTGATGGAAACTGACCTTTGATGAACATTTGTTAAACAATAAGGTCTGAGAAGCCGCGCTGTTTTGTGAATACAGTCACGGCTGGAAGGGGTTGTTAGAAATACAGTATATTTCCTCACACACGTATAGTACAACCGCATGTCTCTCAGCATGAGAAACCTTTCCGGCTTTTAGTTTAAACCAGACCGGTTTGCGGCACAGCACGGGTCTGCCTAAGAAGCATCATTAAACTGTAAACTCAATAAACATGCAATACATGAAGTATAAAACTTTTAGATAATATGCACTTCGGCAACAGTGGGCTTCCATACACACGCGCACACACACACACACACACACACACACACACACACACACACACACACACACACACACACACACACACACACACACACACACACACACACACACACACACACACACACACACACACACACACACACACACACACACACACACACACAAACACAAGGGGAAAATCATATCAAACAAATTAGCTGAAATACTAATTCTATTTCTTTTGAGTTCATGATGACAGGGATAATGAGTGCTGCAAAAAGTAATCGATGGTAATAATCGTAAAAAAAATAAAAAATATAAACAACAAATTTGATTATCGATTAATCACGTCTGCGTGCTGTGCACAAAAACATTCGCCAGTCACTTTATAGTCGTTAATAACGGATTTATATGGACAGAACGCATCTGAATTATAGCAGAAGACAAACTGAGCTGATGTGGGACAAAAAGTGCAGGAACCAAGTTGTCTTTAACACTTCAAACAAACTTTGAGGCATATAGTTTACCGCGGCTTGCCCTGTCATCCCGCCGCCAGCATCTTTGATCAGTTTCACAAAATTTTCATGGCCCCCAGAATATTTTGTCCTGTGAGTATCTGAACATGCAGTATATTAAAAGAAAGAATAGAGCCTCTGCTTTTATACAAACAAAATGCAATCTTTTTTTAATCAGTAAGTGTCATAAAAAGCTATATTTTGAGCAAAAAGCGGGAAAGAAAATCACGTTTTTGTCAAATCTTCACAGTCCTGTAGCTTGTCCTGGGTCGACATTTCATTCACTAACATTAGGGAGTTTTGATTTATATGCTGTTTAATGTTGATGATCACATTTTACATATGTTATCACATGTTTCTGCTTCTTCACATGTGTTTCGATCAGGAGATTCATTATTTTATTATTATTTATTTTATTTGAACAGGGACAGTGGACAATAAAACATTATCCCTGTATATAACAAGGAGAGATGCATTGCACCAGGTTTTAGCAAGTTCATTTCAGTGTATCTCAAGCACACTCGCTGGCAAATTGATGCAATTACTGCATATTTTGAGATTTTATGGCATTAGTTGACCTCTCAGGAATATTAATAGAAGTGTATTTTATGAAGCGCATTATAGTTAATGTTAATTGTTATATAATAGATCGTTGGACTCTAACGTGAGCAGCACTGTACCAGCTACAATATCCAGATGATATCGGTCATATTTCAACAGTTTTCTTTCGAAAGCGTTTCTATGAAGTAGCCCATTCAAGGAATAACGTATGACCCCTATAAATAATGAATGAATAACACCTGGATAAAAAGAGTTGAATTAAATTGGTTGCCCTGTTTAAAAAAAAAAACACTATTTAAAAACGTATTTTTTTGGGTTAAATTCTGTATATGCTAGAATCATTCATTTATATTCACCTGTTGTGTATCGAGTATCATAAAATAACATTCGGACGTTAACAACATTTAAATGATAAAAGAAATTACAACTAACCAGTAGATGGCGGAAGAGGAACACTTAGGGCCCTATTTTAACGATCTGAAACGCAAGTGTCAAAGCGCGAAGCGCAAGTAACTTTGTGGGCGGGTCTCGGCGCTGTTGCTATTTTCCCGGCGGGATAAATGGCTCTTGCGCCCGGCGCAAATCTAAAATGGGTTGGTCTGAAGTAGCTTCATTATTCATAGGTGTGGTTTGGGCGTAACGTGAATAAACCAATCAGAGCGTCATCCAACATTCCCTGTAAAAGCAGGTGCGCAAGTTCCATTATGGATTGCTATTATTATGGCGTATTTACCAGGCGCACGCCAGGAGCGGTTCACAGCCGAGGAGACTGATGTTCTTGTAAGAGCAGTGAAAGACAGAGAAGTTGTGTTGTATGGGGATGGGAGAAACCCACCCAAAATAGCGTCGGTTAAACAGGCGTGGGAGGAAATAGCCACAATTGTTTCATCAGCTGGCATCCCCAGGATGTCGCACCAGTGGCGCAAGCGCTACAATGACATCAGAAGACGGGGAAAGTCCAAGCTTGCCAGCATCAATCGGGCACGTCGTGTAACGGGAGGTGGATCTGCCTCTAGGCCTACTCAGGACCTGACGCCAGCAGAGGACATCGCTGCGTCCACCCTCACCGATTTTTTTTCCTGGTTCTTGACGGACAAACCAATTTGTTAGATGTCCTTATATACATATATGTCTTGCCAGAAGTTGCCACTATTGGGCAAACAGGTCTCCTTAATTATTAGACTACAATTAGCCTGAATAATTTGTAAGCTAGATTTATGCCTATTTTTTTTCACATCTTCGTGGCACACCACAATGATTTCCGTCATCTCATGTGTTAATATTTTTTAGTGTAACAATTTATGATTTGCAAAAATAACTGTTGCATCTGTGTCGATTACATGAGCAAAGTGTATGCGCGTTGTGCACGCTATACATTATGGTCAAGCATGCGCCCTTAAAATAGCATAATGAACAACGCGCAACGCGCCACTGACTTTAGACTAGGTTTTTTCTGGTCAGTGGCGCAATTGTTTAATGGAACAGCAAAATAGCACCAGGGATTGTTTGCGCCGGAACACGCCTCCTTTTTTGCGCTGAACCGCCCAGGGAGCGCAAGTTCATTCACTAGTTTAGCGACGTGCTTCTGTGGAGGGAAAAGCGCGCTTTGCGCGGGTGTAAAATAGGAATGACACATACGTCGGTGTACAAAGTCAATTGCGCTGGGTGCAAGATAGGGCCCTTAGTCTCATTAGCCATTTTTTCCTCTCTTTTTTTGAATGAATATAGATAATCAAATCACTATTATAACATTAAAATATCTATTTTTGTTACTTTATTTGTATTGTGTTGCATATATAGGCTAATTGTAGGGAAAATCACAAAGTCTCATGAAAAACAAAAACTTTCGACTAAACTTCACAATAAATCTTTATTTAAATCGTGTCTGTGCTTTGTTTGTTATGATGAGAGGATTTGTAGATAATGGGAAGATTCGTTGAAGTTAAACATATGACTGGTCATTATTTTCAACAGAAATGCCAGTGAACCAATGCTACAGAAATGATACAATACTCAACACTGTAAAATCATGCACTCAAATGACCCAAATAAAATAACCAGGGGTCTCATTTATAAAACTTTCCGTAGATTTCATCCTAAAAGTGTGCGTAAGCACAAAAGCTAGATTTTGCGTACGCACAAAAAAATTCAGATTTATAAAACCATGTGTACACCAGAACCAAAAATCCCTTTATAAATCACAGCCAGCAGAATTGTGCGTACGTGCATCTCCACCCCGTCTCCTCCCCGACATCACCATATATGGAGCTTACAACGCTTAGTTTTACTATGCATAACCTCATCTGCATATTATTTGCATGCATATTCCCATCCACGTGACACCATGTTTAACACTGTCAAAGGTACAAGACATTGAAAAATATTAGATACAGTCTATAAATGCCATTTGTGCCTTACACAGTACATTGCTGACAATTATCCAATATCCTTTTTATGTTTTAGAATAAATATATCAAAATATCCATAACAACAAAATTGTATAAAATACTTCTCAGATATTTTTTTTAAATAAAGTTTATTCATTCATTTCCACGGGCCAAATGTTATTTTAATTCAAAATATTTTGTTAATTTTAAACCCTTCAACTCAAATTCATGCAGTTTTGCTGATAACATGAACATATAGGATGTTTAGGCTATTTTATATTTAAACAGATAGACCAACTTATTTATTGCAGCGCAAATTTTCCCGTCAAGTTTGTTTTTATAAATCACAACTTACGCATCGAAAGTGGCGTACGCCTCTTTTAGGGCCTGTTTTGTGCTTACGCAATGGTTATAAATGAGACCCCTTATCACTCAAAAAAACCCATTAACGTTATTTCTTAATTGTCTCTCCCCAGAATAAAATGCTACTGTAAAGCCTAGTCGAAGTCGATGCACATATTGTGTTAATATTTACCAGAAATTGCTGCAAATATAGTGAAACTGCTGTCTGACCTGCTTAATCCTATTCAAACAGATTGACAGCGCGGAGTTGTTTGGAACTATTGAGAGCTCCATGAACCACGTGACGGCGAGATCAAAGATTGTCGCAACTCTCTTTTTCTATGGCTCTGGTGCTTGTTATTAGACTTCGGTGCGTCAAGTTTATGTGTATAATGCATTTCATACACCCCGGAGATTTTTAGTTTTGCTTTCTCTCGCAGCGCATAATCAAACAAAGCCTGCGAAGATAATTTCGCTCTTCACACCTTTTACTACAAGTGTCAGTTTTGGAACATCAGGAGAAAACACTTGGGGTTACTTGACTGTAACCCTGTTCCCTGATAAAGCGGAACGAGATGCTGCATAAGCTTATGCAAATGGGAAATGTCTTTGACATAACCAGCTATGAAAATGGTGTGAAAACACGTCAATGAAATTGACCCAGAGGTATTTATAGCCTTCCGCTTTATCAGGGAACAGGGTTACAGTCAAGTAACCCCAAGTGTTCCCTTTCAAAAGCTACATTCAATGCTGCATAAGCTTATGCAAATGGGAACGAGAATACCCATGCCGCTGTGCTTGATGGTGCCTGGACCCCTTACGGTTGTGTAGGTGTGCACAAGAACGCAAAAAGCCTCAGACATTAGCTTGTGATGTCGACTCAAGGACATGAGAGCCCGAAGTGGCATGAGCATCCAAGCTAAAAAACCTTATGAATGTGTGCAGAGAGAACCAACCCGCCGCATCACAAACACTTTGTAAAGGAGCACCCCTTGCTAACGCAGTAGAAGAGGCGACTCCCCTGGTGGAGTGAGCCCTTAACCCTATAGGCGAAGCTTGACCGCGCACCTCATAGGCAAGAGCAATAGCATCCCTGACCCAATGTGACATTGTTTGTTTGGTGGCGGCAGAACCTATGTTATGGCCCCTATGACAAACAAACAACTGCTCTGACTTATGCCACTGGCTAGTGCGGTGGACGTAGGCCTGAAGAGCACGGACTGGACACAATCTATGAAGTCTCTCCTAGTCCGGCGTTTCGAACGGCGGAGGGCAGAAGGTTTCAAGAGTGACAGGATGTACAGTCGAGAAAGGGACCTTAGGCAGGTAGTCAGGGTGGGGATGCAAAATCACATTCACCAAGCCTGGGGCAAAGTCTAAGCAGGATGGCGATATTGACAGAGCCTGCATGTCTCCAATTCGTTTCAGAGAAGTTATAGCCATAAGAAAAAACATCTTTAGAGTCAGAAGATTGTCAGACGCTGATTCCAATGGTTCAAAGGGGGTCTCAACCAGATCCTCAAGGACTAAAGCTAAGTCTCATGAAGGGATCTTGGTTCTAACAGGTGGCCTCAACCACCTAGCCCCACGAATGAAGCGAGCGAGCAGACGATGTCTCCCGAGCGGCACCCCATCCACCAAGGCGTGGCAAGCCGAAAGAGCGGCCACATAAACCCTGAGAGTGGAGGGGCAGGTGCCTGATGACAACTTTTCTTGCAGAAAATCCAGAACTGAAGCAACCTGGCAGTTGACTGAATCTACATTATGTGTCGTACACCACCTTTCAAAGACACCCCATTTATTAGCATAAACTTTCTGAGTGGAGGAAGCCCTAGCACTTAGAATGGTCTCAATAACTGCAAACGAAAGTGTCCCTCAGTTGGTGCCCTTCAGGGGCCAAACAGGGGCCAAACATGAAGGTTCCACAGGTCGGGCCTGAGATGGAATATCGTGCCCTCTGCCTGAGACAGAAGGTCCCTCCTCGCAGGAATCGCCCAAGGCTAGAGACAAATCTGTGGCCCGGCGAAGCTTTCGATCGACCCCCCCCGCACTCAGATCCTTCAATAGGTCAGCCTGGTGCGCCTGTAACACCGCCATGGTGTGTAGCGCTGCACCAGCCTGACCTGCAGCTTGATAAGCTCTTCAACCTGCGGCATCTCCGTATACCCGTGCCTTCGCACCCACGCTAATCTTTTGACCACGATAGACCACGATAGTCGAAAAATCCGACGTCGAGGGCACAAACACACGCAACATATATGGTTTACTCCATGACTTAGATAGTTCGTCATGGAGGTCCTCAAAGAAGGGGAGAGACTGATGTTGCGTTCTCTCCCCCCCGCCGGACAGAAACCGATCCTCAAGCTTACTGCGTTTGGGGATCTCTTGTTCACGGGGCCAGTCAATCTGCAACCTGGCCACCGCACGAGTAACCACTTCCAATAATTCCTCGACAGATTTATTACAGTGTGAGGAACGCTCGGAAAGTGGCTGCTCGAAGTCCTCAGACCCAAGAGATAACACATCCTCGTCCCGCGCTTGAGCCGAAGAGGAATCGGAGTGTGCTTCGGGATCGTGCGGGGAGGGATGTTGATCTGGCAAACGAGCAGTCAAAAGGGACGGACCCGTCTCCTGCTCGTCAGCCAAATCCATCATAGAGCCCCACGGTTGTAATGTGGGTGCGGACTGAAAGAAGCCAAGCCGAGCGCGCAGCATCTTCACTGTGAACAGCTCACAATGCTGGCACTTGCCTGACTCCAATGCAGCCAACGCCAAACACACAAAGCAGTAATCGTGTGTGTCCAGGTCCGCTATCGAGTGTGAGCATGGAGGCACACAATGCTTCTGCTGACTCATTCTCTTTAGCTGATATTTCCTTTTCACTTGTTTTAACAGAGATGAAAGAGAGAAATTCTGCACACTAACAGCTGAAAACTGACACAGATCTCGAGTTGAGTTTTGAAGAGAAAGAGTTTTTAAAGAGAGTTTTTTCTTTTTTTTTCAGAGACTTTGCAAACACACCAAACATAGAGTTGGTCTGAAAACAAAAAGACCTGGTTTGCTCCAGCTGAAGCTCATCTATTTATAGCCTTGTGCAGCAGGTATAAATACCTCCGGGTCAATTTCATTGACGTGTTTTCACACCATTTTCATAGCTGGTTATGTCAAAGACATTTCCCATTTGCATAAGCTTATGCAGCATTGAGTGTAGCTTTTGAAAGGGAAGATATTAGAAAAATGATGTTCTCTTTCCTGCTCCTGTCCCACATCCCTTTAAGTGCAAAGGGCGGAAATAGCCTATAAAACAAATATTTTTAGTTTAGGTAGTTACCGCAGTGGTAAAAAAACTACCACCGTCACAGCCCTATTCTCATCACTTCAAAACATTAAGGTTGAACCACTGGAGTCACATGGACTATTTTAACGTTGTCTTTACTACCTCTCTGCACCTTGAAAGTGTTAATTAAATATCTGTCTTTGGAGGGACCAGAAAGCTCTCGGATTTCATCAAAAATATCTTAATTTGTGTTCCGAAGATGAACAAAGGTCTTAGGCCGGCTACACACTACAAGCGTGGCGTGAGCGTGGCGTTTCTGTTGCGTGTCAGCTGCGTGCTGGCTGCGTGGCATTTTTTATGTCTTTGCACACCAGAAACGTGTCTGACGCGACACTGGTGACGTAGTGGAAGGCCTATAATTCATGTTAAACATGAATTTATATCGCCTACTGATACAGCAAAGACAACAAAATAGGCTACTGAACATTTCATTCTGTATTGACAGGTGCAATTTTTGAAAATCAATAATTATTATTTATCTTTTTAAATTACAATTATATCTGCATTTATGTCAAAACCTAGAGACTTTCAAACATCAAAATGTCATTTATTAATATGTATTCGTGTCAAAATGACGTTTTGGCGCAAAAAATTGGCGTTGGTTCTATTTCTAGAATGCACGCATTTTCGGCTTGGCTCGAGCCGCGCATGTCACGCAGGCAGTGTGCAAGCACTAACCTGTTAACATGGGAGCCGAAATAAAAACGGACATGCCTAGCTTGCAGTGTGTAGCTGGCCTTACGGGTTTGGAATGCCATGAGGGCGAGGAATTAATGACAGAATTAAAATTTTTGGGTGAACTAACCCTTTAAGATATTTCAGTGCAAGTTGCTTTACGTTAAAACAACTCAATCATGCATTTTAGTCTGGGACTAGCTTGAGCCTTGTCTGTGAAACTGGGGGATAGTGTATCAGTAAAGTCCTTATTAGTAAGTCTTATCTGGTTGCAATGGAAACATGCTTGACAGAAATGTCACAATCAAGTCGGCCATAACTTCCATTATATGACTTTAAGTTTGCTGAGCAGGATACTAATTATGAGATGACGTGAAATCAGAAATCAAAATGCAATAGAGGTTTTGATTTTGTTACATTTAAAATCGACATCTATTTTTCATCTGTAGTCACACTCAGACTCGATTGGTTAAAGACATACTCGAGTGGACTCAAGGTGGACTCAAACCCAACACTATCACTTAATCTTCACTTTCTTCATTCCAGGCGGACTGTCATTTATCGAAATTTTGCATTGGAATGCTCAGAAGAAGAACCACCCTTCTGTGTGTGCCCTATTGACTACAATGTTTGCTTGCTTAATCACTTAGTTTTTTCTTTTTGTGCATTGGCTTGCTGAGCTGAACAGTCAATCAGAGCAATCTCTCTCACAGACGGCTCTGATGCTGATTCAACAAGCTCAATCAGCTAAAATGCTTTTCTGATTAATATTGACAACATGCTTGTTGCTCATGGCTTATCTGGGTATTGGCAACATGATCGTTTAAGTCATCTGGGTAAGGGCAACATCAGTTATTGCAACATGCTTGTTGCCTTAAGCGCATTCGGATGACTGCATTTATAGGGGTATGCAGCTCTTCTACAGAAGATACTCTCCTCTTGAAAGGTGCATGCTCCGAAAATCCAGCATCAGGGCAGGAATTATATCCATATCTGGGTATTGGCAAATAAAGGCCCTCAGACTTAGTTAGTTTAGTTTGTGGTTGTCGACATTTGGTTTCCTGCTCTCATCCATGCTAGGCTGCATGGAAGGACTGGGAGTTCCTGCTCAGAATAGAACCATACCACCAATCCAAACTGTTAGCTAATTTTCAATAATTTTTGATGATAGTGATCCTGACAGTAGTAGGCTATATCCCTGCAATGCTTTAACATATTGAGAAGTTGGTACATATCATCATAAGCATGACCTGAGGATATTTGTCCAACAGTCTGAGCAGTTACGTCTTAACATTTTGGCCAAAAATCACAAGATTAGTCTCTTTGGATTTGGTGCAGCATACATAGTTGAACGATACCCAATTTTCCAATGTTGGCCATTTTGGGTGTCGGTCATATTGAATTTCGTTATAAAATGCTATAGCGGTCCTTTGTGGTAAAAAATTATAATGAGAAAAATAATAATAATAATAATAATTATATATATATATATATCTTTTATTAATTTGATCTATTGTAATGATAGATTCCTTGAGTCATACTGAGAACAATGATGCCATTTATGCACATTTATGTCAGTCAAATTTACTGTCCACCATTTTAAATTTCTTTTTCTTTTAATTTTTTTTCCTGTTTTTCCAATTTAAACCAAAATGTTAAAATTTTGGTTAATGTTTTAATGTTGATAGACAAAACCATCATTTAAAGTATCCAGGACCGGACTGGAACAAAATTTCAGGCCGGGAAATCTCACATCCATCCATACACCCACAACAAATTTTGGAACCATGGAGAACCACATTTTTGTATGGTCATCACATAAAAAAGGTTTAAATCCTTAGGTTGGGGCCGTGCAAAATAATTATAGGTTCTTTCTTGAACTGCACCTTCAATTCCAATTCCATTTTCTTTTTCTTTTTCATTCTCATATTTTGCACTGATATCTCTCTGTCTCTGTGTGTGTATGTGTGTGTGTGTGTGTGTGTGTGTATACTTGTCTACCTATCTAAGAAGGGACCTTGGTGTCGTTACACACCCACCAACATGGGACCGCCGAGCCAAGAGGGGACATTTTTCAGGTCCCCTGTTGGTCATGCTTTAAATCATGTTAAAATCAAGTAAAAAAAAAAAAAAAAAAAACACTCTGATGATATTTTTTTACTTTTGACCAAGTGGGGACCTACAGGTGTGTGTGTGTGTGTTTAAATCCTGTTAAAATCAAGTAAAAACACTCCTTTGTGTCATTACACACCCACCAACAGGATCCGCCGAGGCAAGAGAGGACATTTTTCAGGTCCCCTGTTGGTCATGCTTTAAATCATGTTAAAATCAAGTAAAAAAAAAAAACACTCTGATGATATTTTTTAAAACTTTTGACCAAGTGGGGACCTACGTGTGTGTGTGTGTGTGTGTGTGTTTAAAGTAATACTCAGCAGCTCCCCTGTAGGCTGGAGCAGGAACTGTAAGGGCCCTTAAACACATGTCGTTCACACTCCTCTATTGTTTGATTTGAATTATCACGTTAGTACACTGTGGAAATTATATATAATTAAAAAAGCAATAATATAGAATTAAAATTATTATTATTATTTTTTTTTAAGAAAGAAAGAAGGGCAGGGGTCATATGCTTACAATACTTCTTGTTCTTTTATTTATTTATAAAGCACAATTTTAATTCAACCAAGGTTGCCCAAAGTGCTGTGCATCAATAGTAACAAAATAATAATATGGGGAAATGACATAAAACAAACACACACACCTAAAAATGTATAACCCGGGGAATTAAAAGCAGTCATTAATAAATGTGTTTTTAGCAAGGATTTAAAGCTGGAAATGGTCTGAGCAGATCTAATACAAAAAGGCAAAGAATTCCAAAGTTTGGGGACGGCAACTGAAAAAGCACCTTGAGTTTTAATCAGGATCTGGGATCCACTAAGAGAAACTGTTCAGAGGATCTCAGGGGCCTCACAGCAGAGTGCCAGTTCTCTAATGTCTCCAGGTATTTTGGTGCCAACCCATTCAAAGACTTAAAAACAAACAATAAAAGTTTAAATTCGATCCGGAAACGGACCAGCGGCCATTTGAGAGAAGATAAAATCGGAGTAATATGATCACGCTTTCGAGTGCCTGTTTGAGTGCCTGGCTTTGTGGCTAAATCCCGTACAGAGAGTATTACAGTAGTCCAAACGTGAAAAAATACAATAACTAGCGTGGATAACTGTCTCCAGGTTTCTGAAAGAAAGCAAAGTATCAGCTTCGCTAAAAGTCTTAAATTAAAAAAAGCACGATTTGACCACATGGTTAATTTGCTTGAGGCAAACAATACCCCTACATTTTTCACCACTACTTTTTTACAATAAACCCAAGATCCAAGAATAGAATGTGTAGTGTGTAATTTTCAATTGGACCGAAGAATAAAATGTCCGTTTTTATTTTCATACTGTATGTAGCCTACAGATAATGTAGTCATGGTATGGGTGAAACCATTATAGAACAAAGGGGGAACAATCATTTTTAACTGATTTTAAAATAAAACTGATTTTGAAGTTATTGGTTTACACTCTAATAGTAGGCAGATGAAAGATACAGTCAGATTGACAAAGTAAATATTTTCCTGATAACCTCTGTGCTGTTCAACGCTGAAGACACACAGACAGCTTGTTTTTCCATGTTTCTCTCAAAATAGAGTGATGAAAATGAGACATTTTGAGAAAGTCAGAGCATTTGTTTTAAATTATTTAAAGGGTAACTTCAGTGATTTAGCATTAAGCTTTGTATCAGTAGAAAATCAGTAGAAACATGTCCCCCTGAGACGAGAGAATTATGCATTTCATTTCTGGAAAAAGTCCTCCGATGATGCAAATATCGTCATTTTCCGTCATCTGAGGATTTTTTGGCCAGAGGCTAGAGACTACAGCCAGTAGAGGGAGCTGTGCTGCATGTTTTCAACCCGCCCACAGGGGAGGGATCTCACTCACAGAATGTAAATGTGCTCGGCTCGACCTCTGGCATTCATAACTGAGCGGTGCAGAGCAAAGTGAGTGTTTCAACTTTTCAATTAATTCCTATGAAAGTTAAGCTTCCATAGGCATGATCTGATAGCGCGCCAGACTGGACACACGCCGTGAATGACAGCCACGCTTACCTCAGGTCTGCTCAGCTCTTCTCGTGATGAATGAAATCTGACTCCTGCTGCATCTGCGTTCGTTCAGCTCATTCACACTTTATTGAAAAGACATGTTCAGTTTTTAATTGTAGTGTTTATTCTCTAATTGAACGAAATTATTGTATTACTATGAAAATCAAAACGACGGTGGGGCGGTGCCGCAGTGGGCAAGTGATAACCAATAGCCGTGGCTTTGGGAGTGGCCTCGTTGGGCAGCGAAGCAAGTGCATTCTGGGAGTTGTTGTCTTTCATCCACATGTCTTTTCTCAGTCTAGAAGGCCCCAAATTCAAAAATTATGTCACATTTCTACTACATAAATGACCCAGTTTAATTACACATTCATCTTTACAGTGCTGAAGTGCCCCTTAAATGACAATTATTTCTGATAGGGTTCAAGTAGGTTGTGATTTACCAGAAAAGCTGGGTGAAAAGCGATCATCCCAGAAAAAATGGTGAAACAGGAGTAGTGTTTGATTTGATCTAAATTGGGTCCTAAAGCACTGATGTTACACATTCAATCTTAAAGGCTAATGCATGCCACAGTTCCATTGGATAGGGATGTATTGATACTACAGGATAAGATCTGATAATACCTCTTGGACAAGAGTAGAGGGAATGGGATCATTAGGGCTTGTGTCACATTGCTTAAAAAGCTGGAGAATATTGTAGTTGCAGCTTTTGGAGAATGACGACCACTGTTTTTGAAGTGTCATTAGCAAAGACTGCGGATGGCAGAGTAGGTGGATGAGGCATGAGAAAGTTGAAAAGGCTTGTGTGGGCTGATGATCATAGTGTTGATTCCAGAATGGAAGAATGACGTCTTTTTTTGTTTTGATATCTGAATAAGGATTTCTGTCCTGTTACTCATATGCCAATTTCTGCCAAATACAGGAAATATGTCATGAAGTGTAAGTAGAAAAGGGGTCAATTACAAAGACAGCAAGTGTGGGTATTGGGTCAGACCCTGAGTCCTCTGAGTACCCCAGAGAGATTCCCTGTCACAGCGAGTGTTGTTTCCTTCATCTGTAATGTTCAGTGCTCTTCCGTTAACAATTTGCTTCAAAACAACACCCACAGATGTGCACAGCATATAAAGCGAAGCATTAGCGATGGAGGAGGTGTGATAGAAACAGAAGCCACACAAACAATGAGATGCATATTGGTGAAATGATCATAATGAAGAAATCTCTACTATTATGCAAATGAACACTTACAGACATGACAAACAATGAAATATAAACAATGACAATACATTAAAAAACAGACAATCGAGGTCAGGGATTATGATGCATGTAATGTAGTGTACACACAATAGCGTTTGTTCCAGTTTGAGGGAACTCTACACTGCATCTGATTTGATGATGTTATGGGGAAAGCATTGGCGTGATTGTGTCTGAAGCACGTGTGGTGATGTGACCACCTCTTTTTGTTAATGAGGGCGAAATGGTACATTCCACCTGTATAAAGAGGGATGATTCTGTCATCTAAGGCACGTCATTTGGGGTCTCGGCGCTGACGTCATTTCTAGTGCGCCATGTTTACATTCTGGAGTGTGGCTGAGGAGTGTGATAGACGCATCGAGCGGCTTTATCTCTGCAAAACAGTGCAGCTTGCACGCCATTGAGTGCGCGGGGTGGTGGAGTCATTTTCTGCAGTGACACGGGGGTCATTCAGTGTTGCAGCAGGCTTTGTGGGCGCCGTAACTTTTCTTCCTGAAACACGATTTACATCATCTGTACGTGCTAATGAATGCTTGAACTGGAACGTTTCCCTTTGGACGATTTGGATTGTCTCTTTCTCTCTCTCAGTGCTGACCTCATCGACTGTTCTCCTGTTATACACCAGGCAATGTGTTTGCTGTGACTCTATAGGTAGCCCTAATTCATATCATTTATACCTTGACGACCAGAACAATAGTGCGTTCCCGGCCACCGGTGGCGCACCGAGATCCGGGGGGCTCGAACTTTAGTGCCCTGAGGATTCGAAGGGGGTAATTAGTGGCGAAAGCTGTATGTTTGTCACTATTTTGTGTTTGCACATGCTTTTGTTTTTTTGTTACTTTCTTCGAAATAGTTTTTCATGTTTTATCTGTTTGTTTGTTTGTTTGTTTGGTTGATGTATGACTTCCAATGTGACTTTATTGAATGATTTTGTGGTCTTGCTACTAAAGTACATTGGTTAGGACAGTCACTATTCGTGACATTAATCATTCTGATAGCATGTGACAAATGTCTGTTTGACCGAATCCTAACGTGAGAAGTGTGTGTGTGTGTGTGTGCTGTATCTCATCCTGTTTTCTCTTTCCCTTCAGAACTGGGGTACCAGTATTAGCCGTGTCCTTTGTGTGTGGTGGTGGTTCGGCTGTCGGCCTGCAGTGTTCACAATGGGGTGTTTTGGTGCTGTGATGTGAGAGCACGAGTGAGTGCTGTGTTTATCCGATAGGCAAGACAAACTCCCCAGTTCTGAAGTGGTATGGTTATATTGCAGGGATAAATGAGAAGTTTTATGAGTGCTTTTAATCTTTATATACATTTAAAGAGACTGGTCCTGTATTTTTCTTGAATGTTTATTAAATCAATTATGTGAAACATTCCATTGTCGTCTGATATCTGTCTCAGCCAATACGGATCTGTGTGCTTTTGCTACTTTGTGTACCTGCGGGTCCCCGGCCCATTTCCGGGGTGGCGTAGTCGGGTTTTTGCCATAAATTGGCTTAATTGTTTTGATGATTCAGAGCGCCACACACGTGTGCAACTATTCAACTTCTGATTGGCGCAACGTCACCCTGATGCGTGACAGCCAGTGTTGGGAGTACTGTAATTCCACTACTTTTTGCGGTAACGCGCATTTAACTTTTTTTTTTTTTTTTAATCAAGTAACACAATTACAATTACTGACATTTAAATGAGTTCGTTACTCGCGTTACTCTCTTTTGTGAAAAATGAACGCTTGCAGACAAGAAGCTCATTCTCGCTGCAGTACTGTTGTCGCCCGCGCTGCCATGTCTACTTTGTTTGGCCTTCTACAAGACGCTAAATTTTATTTACAACACTGTTCCAGAACAGTACAACCCAAATATTCGACTGTGTGCGGCGCACACAGGACTGTTTCTTTTTTTTCAGAGGACTGTTTCTAGCACCCGGAGAGCACAGACCGTTTCTAAGTCTTTGTCGTTTCTACGATAACAAATGCAAACCTACCAATCTGATACTTCCTGGTACAGCCGCGCTGGCAACGTTGATCGATCAGCTTGGTCATCTGCATCATCCGGATCAGATTCGGGCTCGAATTGATAAGATAGAACAGACATTATCATCTGTCAATATTGCTTTGCTTTGGGAGCTGATGTTCCAAATATGGTAAGAAGCGTGACATTTCCATCAGACGCATTAGGTACTTTTATTTCATTAGGCCTAATGTGGTAAAAAAAAAAACTACTGTTAAATGATCAAGACAGTTATTTCGTAGACAGAAAGTATTAAAAGGGACTGCTTGATCTGCCTGTTGCCCTGTTGATTACAATAAATAGGTCTAAAAATTATGTTTATTGTGTTTGATTGTTCAGTACTGTTCATATTTACATTTAAAAAGCAGACATAAAAGTAACTTAAAAGTTACATTCCCTAGTAAATAATAACTTTTGATATACAGTAATTGGTCAAGTAATTCAATTAATTTTAAAAGAAGTAACTAGTAACCACTAGCGTGTGGGCCTGACAGCTTGCCCATCCTGTCAGATCCAGGGAAATACATTTTTTTAATAAACTATTTTCTAACGTTTAACAATTCTTCAATTTTTTTTTTAAATGTGATTTATTTTGTCATGCATTAGAACTTTATTCTAATATTAATAAAAATATGCTAATTCGATCGTCTCTTCAGTTACGTCACGCCAGTAGTAATGTTATGTTCTTCGTCGCGGCAATATCCGGATTCGAATCCAACTAGCAGCGCATTTTTTGTTATTAAAAAAATGGCTAAACTGCCATTTATGACACATTTAAGAAAGAAACACGTCTTGGCAAAGATGACAGGACACCATAACACTTTTGTCGTTTGAAAGTGAACGAACAGATAAGTGATATTATCAACATCTTCAATTCAAAACCCAGCCAACTCCGACTTGTTTAGAACAGACATAAGCCATACAAGGTAAGCTATGGGTAGGTTTTTAGTCTGGTCCGCCGTGGCATGTAATATTCGTGAGCAAGTTTATTAATGGCAGGTTGTCGATACAGGACATTTTGATTTCTCTTCGTGATATAGTTATCAGGACTCTGGTTGGACCTCTCTCCTGCTTTGTTTTTGTTTTCATTTTTTTCACGTTGCAGCCGCACACACTTGATTGATCACACGGAGCTAAACAGTATTTAGTTTCTGAGACACTGGTAGCACTAGCGGAATTTTAAAGCAACCTTGAAAACGGTCCATCCATGCGTCGCGCTCAAACATCACAAACACAGCTCGTACGGGGGCTTGAGAAGGCATCAACATGTAGAAGTTGACTATATTAAAAGACAATAGACAATAAAAGGTCCAACATATGTGGAATACTTTTAGCTATTTTGCTATGTTTCGGTTGGATTTTTCTTCCAAAGTAAGGGGTAATGCGAATTATTTCGGCCCACCGACACTATTGGAGGCCCATCCATCATCAACTTTCTGCCTACGCCACTGCTAGTAACTGTAACTAATTACTAATTTTCAATAACTTGCCCAACACTGGTGACGGCATACCTCGGAAGCTACTATAAAGGATACCCACAACAAAGCCGTGTTAGCTTCTGTGACTTCAGCGAGCGCTCTGTGTAACGTCTTATTTGGTGTTTGTCACAATCAAGAAAAAAGAATAAGCAGCATTTAATATCTGTGTGTCTCCTTGCCCCACATTATGGAAGGTGGCACACATGATCTGTGTGTGGTCTGCTTGGATGCGGAGCATGCACAGTCAGCTCTTGAGCGGCCTTGGCTGTGTTCATTCTTGAAATGTACAGGCAGGCAGGACCTCTCTGCACACATTCGTCAGATTAGCCTGAATTTGGACTTCCACCATACGCCTTCACAGTCACACATTACTGGGTGATGTTGTGCCAATCAGAATTGGAATAGTTGCACACATGCTTCAGACGTGATCATGCTGAGGCGTTCCTCATGGATTAATCAAATTAGATGCAGCGTCTTGTTTCCTTCTCAGGGAAACATGGCCTGCGTTTCCACCGCGGGAACTTTCCCCAGGAACTAGAGACTTTGGGGTGGTACACTTTGGGGTGTGTTTTGACCTCAAGAACCAGGGTCTAAATAAAGTTACGGGTAAAAATTTCCCCCTCAAAATGGACCTGCTTGCGAGGTAGTACTTTTTTTTTCAAAGTTCAAGTACTTTTGGGGGTGGGACTTGGGCTCTGAACATTCAGGTTGAGCTCACGCAGCATTTTATTTTTTAAAAGTCTGTTACGGTGCGTTTAGTCAGAGTTGTTTGCTATTCAAATCAACAATGGAGTTTAAAAATACGACCATGGACTGACGACGAGGTTCATGCTTTATTAAGTTTATTTCACGAGTTCACACTTACATATAATTTATGGAGAGAAGTTTAACTGCGTATTTGGCGTGCTGTCCGGGGGAGGGCTGCGAGCTCGGAATTTGGCCCGAACCCAGAGTACCCCCCGTATATGAAAGTGGCTGATAAAATAAAAGTGTGGAGAAGGGGTGGTGGAGGGATGCTAGAAAACTGTCAATGAATGGAGGTAAGACTGCTGCGTGTATATATATACCTCTTACTGTTGATTAGCTGAGTGCTCTCCACCTGTGTCAATTATCTGAACGTGCTCCTCCCAAACTATGTTTATAAAACATTATTTGTGGAGGACGGAATCCAGTGGGCTCTGGAAAGTTGCACGTAGTCCTACGTCACTGGACTAATCTTCACGGTACCTTAGACCGCGATGGAAACGCAGACAGCAGCAGGTCTGGGGGAAAAAGAGTTCCTAGGACAAATTGTTCCGGGTAATTTCGGTGGTAATGGGGCTATAGTTACAGTCATACCCTGAGACTTTCTTCTTTTTAATGGTTTCAGGTTACTGTCCCGACAATGAGTATTCCCACTTGTTTCCTGACTTGTTTTCCAAATAGGCCCTAAATGGCACTTGCAGTCTTGTGGCCTTTACTTGCAGATGTCTGTGAAGTTCATGAGACCATAGGGTGTCACAGATGTGATTTTGTTTAATCTCTGCAATCCTAGCTTCCTACTTTTTCTAATTTGTGCTAGTTCTAAACCATCACTACACCAGTCATTTCAGTAATACTTGTGATGAGCAGACATCACACATTTGACATGTGCATATTTACTCGTCATTAAAATATAGAATGGTATAGAATTTTTAGAACTAGCAAATTCATTCATTAAGACATATCTTACTGAGAGGAGTGACAAGATGTCGGGCACTCACACTCTAATGAGGGCTGCTTCTTTCACATCTTTTCTCTAATGTGACATTGCAAACTTCAAAGCTGCCTTCATCTCACTTTTATTTCAAACAGGAAGAAGCACAGCACTGATGCCATGGATATATGAATTAATACAAGAGCAAAAGCAGTCCCTGCTGCTCAGGAACATGGAGCAGATATTTCAGGTTTGTGGTTTTGAGGGCCCTCTGATCACAGTCTGGTCATTTGAAGTGCTTTGACATGTTAAGTGTTTTGACTTTAGTGCTCCCAAGGCAATGGTGGACCCAGTGAGTACTTGGAACTTACTTCTGTGTGTTCATGTGCAATAACATCTGAAACCTGAACAACAGAAGGAAGAAGAGGTCATGTTTACTATCCATGAACAGCCTGATCTCTGGACCAGTGAAATGTGACAGAAACAATCTCCTCCTGCAAATGGAAAAAAATGCTCTTTCTTTCCATGTTCCACTCCTCTGGGCATTGTTGCAACCAGTCACAACATGTTTAAAATCGATTTCTTTGTCAAAACATGAAATAGTTCAGTCATGAAACTCTGGACTGGCGCAGGCTCATGGGTCCTTTACCTGCAATCTGCTAGTTAACACATCATTTACTGCATGGCACAAGCTGATTGACTTCTGTATATTTTTCAGCTAGTGAGATTTCTTGCTCAACATTTAAATGGTTCAGTGTTTGCGGGTAGTTCGTGTACGTGCCATTAAACCAAATGTGTTTTTTTTTTCAGGTGCCTGCCTACTGTATAAATCAGGGGTTTCCAAATTCTGGAGGGCGACTGTCCAGCAGAGTTTATAACCAACTTGTCCTTGTAAGGCCTTGTTAAGCTGATTCAGGGGTGTTTAATTGGGGTTGAAGCTGAACTCTGCAGGACAGTGGTCACTCCTGGTAAACTAAACATAACTTGCTGTTGCTGTGCCATGACAGTAATTGACCTGACAGACAAAACTAAAAAAGACATTACACTAATATCTTTAATAACAGCTCCATGTATCAACACTGAGAATGCAATGCTGAATTGCACTTTTAATTAAAGGTGCACTATGTAACATTTTTTCAGTAAAATATCCAAAAACCACTAGGCCAGTGTTATATATTTTGTTCAGTTGAGTGCTTACAAATGTTTTCAACTATTTGTGAATAGTGAGAAAATGCTATTTTAACCAATGAACCGGGACGTGTGAGGGAGTCGCCTGTCGATGGCGTCATATCTGCGTTACCCTCGGTTTCCAGTTTTATTATTTAGCAGAAACGCTTTACTCTCACTGCAGTGGGAACAAGTGTCATAGCAGCCGCCGAGAGAACGCACAGAGTAATGTCATAACATAATTTTCCACACACTCAGATGTGTCTAATATGATAAACAGAGCTGCGTTACCTCACACTCATGACTGGAGAAGTGGAAGTGGCGCCGACAACTGTGTCATAATAAAAGTCCCGCTGCTCGCGAGGCGCGTGTTGCGTTCATCTTATTAACAATCACTCCAGTGGTTCCACAGCTCCACAACACACGGTCCTGCTCTGCTTCACACTACAGTAACGTTAATAATCCAATCCATCAACATGATTTCTGCCCGAGTCCTATCCCGATTCTTTCCCACCGGCTGTGAGGGGAAGACCACATGTCCCAAGATTCTGCGCTCAAACGTGGCATCATCAAACTACGCCTTTGTTACATAGTGCAGCTTTAAGTAATTTAACTGTTTAGCCATTTAAACAGTTCATATCCAAATTCTTTACAAAACCAGAAAAAAATGTATTACTTAAAAA
Organism: Romanogobio albipinnatus; assembly: GCA_023566225.1. NCBI lineage: Eukaryota > Metazoa > Chordata > Actinopteri > Cypriniformes > Gobionidae > Romanogobio > Romanogobio albipinnatus. The sequence goes on along the minus strand of CM042246.1, from coordinate 49,873,666 downwards.
TGCATTCATGTATTTCACGTCAGAAATCTATCACATACTCACTTACTGCATTGTGCCAAGTGGAGAGGGGATTATGATGCAGGGTTGTTTTTCAGGGGTTGGACTTGGCCCCTTAGTTCCAGTGAAAGGAATTCTTAATGCTTCAGCATACCAAGACATTTTGGACAATTTCATGCACCCAACTTTGTGGGAACAGTGTGGGGATGGCCCCTTCCTGTTACAACATGACTGCGCACCAGTGCAAGGTCCATAAAGACATGGATAAGTGAGTTTGGTGTGGAGGAACTTGACTGGCCAGCACAGAGTCCTGATAGAACACCTTTGGGATGAATTAGAGCGGAGACTGCGAACCAGGCCCTCTTGTCCAACATCAGTGCCTGACCTCACAAATGTGCTTCTAAAAGAATGGTCAAAAATTCCCATAAACACACTAAACTTTGTGGAATGCCTTCCCAGAAGAGTTGAAGCTGTTAGAGCTGCAAAGGGTGGGCCAACTCCATATTAAACTCTACAGATTAAGAATGGGATGTCATTAAAGTTCATGTGCATGTAAAGGAATGGTGTCCCAAAACACTTGGCAATATAGTGTATATATATAGATATGGAGACTCCCCACAAAGATAGTGAACTGGATGTGTGTGTGTGTGTGTGTGTGTGTGTGTGTGTGTGTGTGTGTGTGTGTGTGTGTGTGTGTGTGTGTGTGTGTGTGTGTGTGTGTGTGTGTGAGCTAACTAAATATAATATTCCCTGAATAACTATACCCACATTTTTCTACACAATCTTTACAAAACTTTACAACTTTTAAACTTTACAGGCCATGTGCTCATTTTCTAAAAGTATGTCCTTATCTTTGACCCCTATTGATCTACTGAGTTGTGACTGAACTGATTAAACCAGAAGGTTGTGAGTCCTGTCAAGTCTGCAGACATTGTCTGTTCTTTGGATGTGTCAGTTTAAAAATGCACTGGTCAGATGACGCATTGCTGATAAAGCCAGAGTTCTGTGACGCATCCTTCAGAGAATCACAGACATAAAATCTGAACAAGAGACTCTGTCAGAGCTCTGCAGCTCGGGCCTGTCAAAAAGGGTGAGCCATGGTGCCTGACTGTCCAGTCAAATGCTTCACACCAGCAATCCTGGAATATGTGCCAGATCCTTTTTCTAGCAACCGGCGAGCTCAAAGAATTTTAAAAAGGAAAAGGTTTTCTTTTAAATGTCTCAAAGAACAATTTGTTAGCAGTGGATTTCTATATTTCTGGAATGTGGTGGAGTTAAGAGTAATATATTATGCTTTAAACTTTGTTGGTAAATTACAAGTATTTACTGAACAGTGAGGATCAGCGTGAACAGGACAGTAGAGGCTCTCAATCTCACCCTCCACTGAGCAATTACAGAAGAACAGAGAAACCTCCAGTCCACAGTGATTTGTAATGAAGAGTTGAACTTCCCCTTGACCCACACCCGAGAAAGACAAGAATGATATAGCCACATTCCATTAACACATCAAAGACCATTGGAAAATGAACAGCATTGTGGGTCGCTGCTACTTCAGTCACATGGTAAAATACTTTGCTCATCCGTCACTTCCACAGAGTCTTTGACCTATAGAAATGCTTTTTAATTATAATCAATGAAAATGGACATTGGGCAAACGTGACTTGATTGTGAATATGGTTGCTATTCATTCTATAAGCAATTGTGCTATAAAAAATGTAGCTTACCATGTCAATGAATTTCAAGGTGATGAGCTTAACTTCCCATTACAGGAAATGTTTTTAAAGGTGCATCTGAAGCCTTCATTGTAATTGAATTGCATAGCAGCAAACCCTGTAGAGATACAGTTTCTAAGAAGAAACACTAATAATTTAATAGAAGAAGCTCAAGTGATTTATGAGATAAAACACCACTGTCATTTTCTTGTTCTCAGTGTTACAGCTTTCAATAGGAAAAATTATATATGAATCCGGTGTGAACATAATAAATGTTCTTTGCTTTGAAAACAGATTTAGGTTTATGGTATTTTATCAAGGTACTCTGAGGTTTGTTATTGCTGCGGTACTGTAGGTTTAGGGCCTGAATTACTAACAGCTTGCTCTAGCGCAAACCCTCTTTTGCTGTTAAAAACTACTTTCAGGATTAACTAAAGACACACAGTGATAAATTAGCGCTGAAAAGGCGTGGACAGGGTTATTTTTGCTGCTGACCTTATTGCATATGCATTTGTAGGAGTTTCCCTTTCAAACGCAGTATTTATAGCAGGAGAGTATTTAAATGAATCACACAAGATGATTTACTGCGCAATTATTTACAGCCCCCCAAAAAGCACGTCTTAAACCAGACACTAACTGGTAGATAGCGTTGTCATTATGGAAATGATCCGGCTGCGTCTGTGTTCGTTAATTTTCACTTCGTCAATAGATCACGTGCAGACCTGTCTACACCCATCTGCACTGTTCTGGAATTGCGCTCTTATGCTAATTTTCCCTTTTAATAATTCTGGCCCTTAGTCTTAAAGTCAACATGACATATACAACCCATTTTTATTCTGAAATGTTTGCATGGCAGGTGAAAAATATTCATGCTAGTGTAACAGAGGCCATCTAGTAGTCGCTGTGTGAGTAAACCTCACTCCTCTGATCTCAAGAGATGCTCTAGCGATTGAAGTTAGAACGTCTGACTCTCATGCCGGCAGACCGGGGTTCGAGCCCCGCTTGGAGTGGGCGGTTCAATCAGGAGGGGTTACATTGGTGTCGTGACCCGGATGGGAGTGAGGTTTTGGGGGGTGAGTGTAACGGAGGCCATCTAGTAGTCGCTGTGTGAGTAAACCTCACTCCTCTGATCTCAAGAGATGCTCTAGCGATTGAACTTAGAATGTTTGACTCTCATGCTGGCAGACCGGGGTTCGAGCCCCGCTTGGAGTGGGCGGTTCAATCAGGAGGGGTTACATTGGTGTCGTGACCCGGATGGGAGTGAGGTTTAGGGGGGTGAGTGTAACGGAGGCCATCTAGTAGTCGCTGTGTGAGTAAACCTCACTCCTCTGATCTCAAGAGATGCTCTAGCGATTGAAGTTAGAATGTCTGACTCTCATGCCAGCAGATTGGGGTTCGAGCCCCGCTTGGAGTGGGTGGTTCGAACAGGAGGGGTTACATTGGTGCCGTGACCCGGATGGGAGTGAGGTTAAGGGGGGTGAGTGTAACGGAGGCCAGCTAGTAGTTGCTGTGTGAGTAAACCTCACTCCTCTGATCTCAAGAGACGCTCTAGAGATTGACATTAGAGGTTGCAGCCTTTAGCCTTCTTGTTAGAGCGTCCGACTCTCATGCCGGCAGACCAGGGTTCGAGCCCCGCTTGGAGTAGGCGGTTCGAACAGGAGGGGGTTACACTAACAGTGTCATGGATTCTATTCCTGGGAAATACACATACTGATAAAATGTATATCCTGAATATACGTTAAATCACTTTAGCTGAAAACATCTGTCAAATGCATAAATGTAAGGCAGAGGTTAAATTATATTTACTCTAAGTGTACATAGCGATAGATGCTATTTACATTAAGTGCAAATAGCTGAGTTTTTTGCACTATTTAGATGCTATTTGCAAGTGTAAATGCTATTCATAGTAGCAGATACTATCTGTACCTCAGTGTATTGATAAATATAGTAAATATAGTATGCAATAATAGCAACATATTCAGTGTTAATGATTGTATTGATTAAAATCATAAATGGATGCTGCTTTTGTAATGTGGATTAGTTATCCAAAGACGCTTGATACAGGCAATCTCATGAAATAGTCTTTTATCAGAAACTAAATATTTAGGAAATAAGAGAATTATAAACACAACCAATACAGACAAAGACTCTGACAAAGACCTGAACAAAACAGGGAGTATATACACAGAAGCAACCTATGGAAATAAATGAGAGAGGTGTAATTAATCAGGAAATAACAACACTACACCGAAAGGAAACTCAAGAAACATGAAAGAAAACACAATGAAATATAACATAGCCCTGACATTTTTACTGTCACATTATTTGTCCCTATCCCCAAAGCCATCCCCTACACCCCCATTAACATTTCATTTCCTCTAGTAAATACTTTGGGATTTCTTTTGTAATTTTCTCTGGCTCAGTCAGACAGTGGTGGGCAGAGTTAGTGTAAAAAGCATCTGCCAGCAAGACGAGCTATTTGCACTTGGTGTAAATAGACATTCTATAAATGAATGTATGAATACTAATTAAGATAATACTACAGGACAAGACATAATTGAATCCACTGTGTGTGTGTGTGTGTGTGTGTGTGTGTGTGTGTGTGTGTGTGTGTGTGTGTGTGTGTGTGTGTGTGTGTGTAAACCAGAACAGTGAGTTTACAGTAGACTCCTGCCATTTTTGACAGTTAGTTAAAGAGGCCATATTATGCTCATTTATAGATTCATCATTTTGTTTATGGGGTATACTAGAATACATTTACATAATCCAATGTTTTCACTCTGTTTTAGTCTCGGTTTGTTTAAAACCCGCTTTCCATAAAGCTTCCACCGTGTCCAACTACACGCGACACAATAAGATTCCAGCGACAAGCAACTTATCTATCCACACCAGACACGATGCGACTGCGACAAATCAATCAAAAACCACAGCCAATCAGGTGTGAGGTTATGTGTCGCAAATGTAACGCCCCAACTGACGAGTATCATCTCTGGAGGCTTCCTGAGGTGCTGTAAACACTACTGTAACTACACTACTATCAGTTTTGCTGTATTAGTTCGAGCCTGAGTACGATCATGACAGTTGAAAAGAACAAGCTGATCAACCTGAACCACCTTTGCAAGCACGTCTTGTTCAGGATGTTTAGGATGTTCAGTGGTAGGTCTCATCACTGACAATGATGAAACGGCCTACAGAGAGGAGGTGCACACTCTGACACGGTGGTGTCAGGAGCACAACCTCTCCCTCAACGTCAGCAAGACCAAGGAGCTGGTGGTCGACTTCAGGAGGAATGAGAGAGAACACCGCCCCATCACCATCGATGGAGCACCGGTGGAGAGAGTCAGCAGCTTCAAGTTCCTCGGTGTCCACATCACAGAGGAACTCTCATGGTCCGTCCACACCGAGGCCGTTGTGAAGAACCATGGGCTGCTCTCACTGCTGCCATCAGGCAGACGGTACCGCAGCATCAGAACACGCACCAGCCGACTCCAGAACAGCTTCTTCCCACAAGCAATCAGACTACTTAACTCCTGATCCATCAGTATCATAACACACACTGGACAGAATATCACTCAACACAAACCACTGGAGATACACACACATTATATACACATTTATTTATCATACAGCATCTATTGCACTTTGGATTTCAATTTGTGAACATATTGTATACTGTACATTGTATATTATTACTATAGCTTAATGTATACTGTTATTGTTTAATGTATGTTTAGTGTATATTGTTTAAAGTATATGTATATTGTAAGTATGTGTATATTGTTTAAAGCTGTGAGAACTACACTCACATTGTGTAAATTATTTATTGTTTATTGTAGTGTATACTGTGCTGTGAGTAATTGTGGGCACATCAGATGTGTAATCTGGTGTTGCTTAAATGTTGTACATGTCATGTCATGACTACTATGTTTGCTCGGACTGCACCTAAGAATTTCACCTACTGTTGCACTTGTGCATATGGTAGAGTGACAATAAAGTGATTCGATTTGATTTGATTTGATGTTTTACAGTGGTAATTCTTTATTTTATAGCCCTGTCCCAAATGCATGGCACCCTGAACACTAGCAATCTTCCTACGAGTTTGTGCGTACACGTCGGATCTGTCAGTCAGCGCAAGATCATTTTGTTTACATCAGCATGAGATTGAAAGTCCGATTTCAGTGGTTCAGACTCATGCCATTGGAAGCATTGAATATTCACAAAGTTGGGATGCTGCACTTTAACACAATACCAAACGTGTGCTGAGGGGAAGCGGCAGTCGTCGAGAAGCCAGCAGAGAAAAACTTCAGTTTTCGTGGACAAAGGAAAGACACTCCTCTCAGAAAACATACAAATAAAGAAACCTTTAGATGTTTAATTGCAATGTGGCGCATTGGGATTGCTAGAGGAGGGCTTAATTAACTAATTTTTGTGAAAACCTCAAAATTGTCATTTTTCACTTGTTTTGCCTGTAGATCGAAATCAGCACATGCACATCCCGGCTTGATCAAAAAAAAAAATCCTTTGTTTATAATGAGGAGGACGTTTTAAGCTCTGAAATTTGCAGGGATGTTTTAATGGTACAAACACCTCTTATATGTCAAAAGATCAAGGCAAATTTGATTCCTCATGTCATGCCCTTTAAATGAATTCACTAGAGCTCTCAGAATAGGATGCCCAGTAAACACTTGAGGAGTCAAAGTTGAAACCCGCTGAGGTTGCCCAGTGCACTTATGTTTTGCAACAGTAAGCTAACCTTATTTTAATGAGCACTTTCTATGAGCTCTTGGAGTTCCAAAAAGGGTCTCTAAGGAGATGAAGACACTGAGATTAACTGTTTCGGTCTCATGCTAGGAAAGCATTTACAACGGAGCGCCAGAGAGAATTTCAAATGCACACCGACTTTGCACTCACAACTGTGATCTCCGCCATGAACTCAGTAAAACTTAATTCCTGCTGTGCTGTATTCTCAGAGCCATAAAACCAGCCTGTGGCTTTCAGAGCCGCTTTGTAGAAACAGAATGAAAATTTAATGTAGAACAGAGGATGCAGAAGAAAACCAAATCTACTCTAAGTCTTTAGGCTGTACCACAGCCGTTGGGTTGAGTTTTCATCTAAAGGATCAGCCAGACGTAATATTTCCATTCCAAAACCGCCTGCCGAGGGCTCCATCACCTCCTCTGAGCGGGGAGTAACCGTTAGCATCTAATTCAGACATAACTAATGATAATCCTGAAAAAGGAAATCCAAGATCAAAAATAACAAAGTAGGAAATAGTCAAATCCTTAACAGTCAAAATAGTCTCTTCACGTCTGCTGATTTGTCGAGTCCATGTCTTGTCTATTAGTCTATGTTAGGTTTCCATGTTTTATGGAGACTGTACAAACTGTGTTCTCTCCCCAAACCTACCCATCACAGAAAACTTTCAACATTTTTCAGACTGTCCTCCATAAAAAAAACGACTCTATAGAAATAATGACAGTGTCGTGTTACGTCTGTCGTCATGAAATGACGAAAAGTCGTTACCAATCAAAATGTGTGTTCATTTAAATGCAATGTGTGGACTTTTTACCACCATTTGCCATATTTCCGTTTAGCAAAAATCCTTTTTTATTAACAACTACACCCACCCCTAAACCTACCCAGTGATTTATAGTGCATATATACTTTATGACTACATGCGTTCCCTGGGATCGAACCTACGATTGCATGATCACATGATTACATGATGTTGTATTTTACAAAGCTCTATCAATTGAGCTACGCAAAACCCTAAATATGACGCAAATAAAAGAAAACCAAGTGTCCCGATAGGGGCGCAACTTTAGTAAACGCTCCAATGGGTTGTATTTCATTAATTAAAATGAAAGTGTCCTGTTGTGGATAGGGGTCACAACTTGAGTAACGCACCTATGGGTGGTATTTCAGGGAAGTGACAAACAACCTATATAGGCTTATTGGTTGGAGGACATGTTGGCATTTTCAGAATTTTTTTTTATTTTTTAAGGATTTATACGTATAAGACCAAAAAAAAGTCACTAGGCCGGGTTTACCAGCACCACACACACACACACCAGTTGTGAGCGGTGACTTTTTTTAACCGGGTATGCTGGGTGTGGGTGGTGCGTAATGTCAAAAATGCTCTTGGTGCAGATCCGTTGAATGGGTTTATAATAAGCGAGACACTCGTGTTTGTTCTAGCTAGCTACTCAGTTGCTTACTCTCATGAGTCATGACACATAGCAACACAGCTAAAGTATTCCTAAAATGTTATTGAAAGTAGCATATGTTTAACTGTTGATGCCTTCACAAGCACCCATAAAAGTAGTTGAGTCAGGCACAACTCGCAAAAGTGTAAAAATATGCTGTATTTTTGTAATACCGCTAGGTGGCAGTAATGTCGCAGAAACTACATACTTCACCTTTAAACAGTATGAGCATCGGCTGAGGACACGCATCTAAATCACAAAAACACCATGGCAGGTCTCAATTTAAATCTATGTCAGAAGTGTTTTTTTATTTTTAAGAATTAAAAATAAGTATAATATAATTAATATTAGTAGCCTATTATAAATAAAATATAATTATTCTTTAAAAATACACTGAAATAATGCAAATAGATGACTAACTATCGATTTACAGCCTCAGAGAGTTACAGTAGATCTGTCTTTAACAGTTTATGTGTTTTCGTGGTCATGAACTGGCTTTAAAAAAATAAAAAGTATACTGTTGTCTGAGGTCAACTTATGACGTTGGCGTGGTTTTTACATTCAAAAATATAAGAAATAGGTTATTTTCTACCCTGGTTTTGAGCCTAGCTCTTGCAACACTCGGTTTTTATGGGTGTGCCGCATTGAAGACTTGGAAGTAAACACCCATGGCTATGTTTGGATAACAGTTTTGCATATTATAATGAGCTTCGGCTCCCTTACGAATTGTTTTGAAAACTTCCAATGTGGAGAATCGGCAAATGGAATGATTCGTTCACAGGGCTCGCAAAATGTCTTTATCAAATAAACACAAGGATTGATCTCTCATCCACTCGCAATTAATTGGAATGTTATTTTTTAATACTTGTTGGATATAACAGGGAACCGTGCATGACACACACACGCACACACGTGTATTTCACTATTTAAGATAGTGCGAGCCCTGGCCCATACATGTCCGAGTCTGATCACGAATCGCAGGACAATGAACCGACGACACCTCAAATACAAAAGATACTCCAGCCTGTGACAGCGTGGAAGTTATGTTTAGTTAGACACTTACTTAATCAGTAGATATCAAACGTTCTGTAACAATGCGATAGTATCACATATAAAAAAAAATGTTTTACTCACATAATAGTGTTGCATCATTCCTGTCAGATCCAGAAGGCACAGCATTGTTTTTGAATCACATCCTGTCTGCAAATCCAGTCTCTTGTTTACAAACGAATCCACGGTGAAATGAAGCGAAACAAATGCAATGTCTTTCCCACGTGAGCTGGATCTTCACTAAAAATACATTTAAACCATGCGTTGCTAATATTGGAATCCGAAGGAAGCTTATGGCATGTTTGAAACATCGATCGTTTGCTGAGCCAGCTGTCAATAAAAGCTTTCTTTTGACTAACAAGAATGTTTTCAGCTCTGAAACTTACAGGATATTCTTATGGTACGATGACCTTTTATATATCAAAAGCTCAAGGGAAAGTTGACTTCTCAATTCATGACCCGTTTAATAATACATTTCCTTATGGAGAAAAAGTAAATACTTTGAAAATAGTTTCAGTCATGACTTTTATTCCATTTGATTTAGTCTGTTTAGTTTAGTTTCCATCCGTGGACAGCTTACCCTGCGCATTAAATCCCCTATGTGCCTGCAAACCAAAACCTCAAACAAGGGAATTTTAAAGTCATTTATACTGTTAATGTTAATTAGTGAGACCACGAACCGCTTGGGTATTCAGAGCATTCGCATGCCCCTGACACACACACACCACCTCCTGTTGTTTTGCGATCTCCGGCCACGCTCCTCGAGGAGCCGTTTCAGCACACACACAGCTACAGACCAAAACACTGTAGGCCAGCACAGTTCTGAGAAGAATCATGCACAAACCAGGTAAGACTGATTATCCATATAGTGTCAAACTAATATAATTCATGTCAAAACTATATTTATACTATTTTTTTCCCTCAGGTAATGACACAAAAAACTGGGTCAACTCATCTTCTGAGACTCTAAAAAGTAACATTTAGAAAGTTGTTATATACTTTTTTTTTTATTGTTTTACCTATCCAATTAAATATTTTCTGTTACTATCCACATTTTATGACTTTTATGTATCCTGCAAGATTCATAATGAGGCTATGTATTCATACACGGATCCTGCCTTCCAGTTATTACAGCAAGTCCTGTGCGGGATCGCAGCTATCAAGGATTTCGCTGAGCGTGGGGTAGCGCTCATACAGGACTACAATCAAGTCCTGACAAAGGACGAGCAGCAGCGCCAATATCTACTCCCAGCGGTCGAAAGGCATCGTTGCCAATTTCCAAATGCGAAAAAGTCATTCACTCATCGGAGAACTGGGATTGTAGACATGCAAACAGTGGCAGTCTAATACATGCATGTTGTTTTAACACTTTATAATAACTGCACGCTATGAATCATTAGTTAAGCATTAGTAAATAGCTAATTCCTCATTTATAAAGCATTAACAGACATAAGCAGTTTATAAATACAGTTACACTGTAAAAAAGAAAAACATACATTATCCAGTAATTTTACAGTAATTTCTGTTAAGCCTTAAAACACAAACTAATGCAATGTGTAATTCAAAATACAGGTAAAACACCTGAAAAAAACCAATACGGAAAATTCCTTCCTATTTATACAGTATATTGTGCCCTATTTTTACTGACTTTTTATTTTATTTATTTTTTTACAGCGTATACAGCTTTATTCTTGGTTTATAAGCACATCTATAATGTGTGGTAACACTTTATTATAACTACACGCTATGAAGCATTAGCTTTAGTAAATAGTTAATTCATCATTTATAAAGCTTTAATAGACAGTTTATAAATAAATGCTTTATTCTTTATTCTATAATGTCTTTAATAATTGTATTGTCATACGTTATAAATTATCAATTTATAATTTCTAAATTAAGTATTACATTATTTACAAACCAGTTATTTAGGAGTGGTTCATCAGATCATTTAGAAAGTGTAAGTAAAGGATTAATAAACTATGTATACATCTTATTATTTAGACATATAGTATTAGTTTCTTAGTGTGTTAATCAATGCTTTATTCACACATATTCCTACTGTAATTCATGATTAATTCAGGTAGTTATAAAACATTTAATAGTTGTCAGTTTACTATTTCTGTGAGCTCATCTGAAGTGGAGGCGATTTATGCCTCGTAAAGCTTTTACAAAGGAGATTTTAAGGCTCAGTTCTCTTCTGCTCTGCTGTTCTCTAATGTTTTAAAGTTATTACTGTTTTGACACTATAAAATATTTTATTATATTATTATTATTTTATCTAAATTTTATTTGTTGTATTTTGGCACTCCTGTAATTCAGTGCAATGTTTAAACTTTACAGAAATGTATTTTTATATCAGATTGCAGAGGCTTAGTTCCATTTTACTGCAGTTATGTTTTCTGGCGGTCTACAGGAATATTATTGGACCCACTTTATATTAAGTGGCCTTAACTACTATGTACTAACATTTTAATTAATCATTTGATACAATGCACTTATTGTGTACATACATGTTTTTACATTGTACTTACATTTTAAAAAATACCTGCATGTAATAACGTCTGTAATTAATTTCTGTAGTTACATTTGTAATTACACAGTTGACACTTCCCTTACACCTAACCCTACCCTTAAACTTACCCATACCACCAAAACCTGTCCCTAACCCTACCCTTAAACTTACCCATACCACCAAAACCTGTCCCTAACCCTACCCTTAAACTTACCCATACCACCACACCTGTCCCTAACTCTACCCTTAAACTTACCCATACCACCACACCTGTCCCTAACCCTACCCTTAAACTTACCCATACCACCACACCTGTCCCTAAACCTACCCTTAAACTTACCCATAGCACCACACCTGTCCCTAACCCTACCCTTAAACTTACCCATCCCACCACACCTGTCCCTAACTCTACCCTTAAACTTACCCATACCACCACACCTGTCCCTAACTCTACCCTTAAACTTACCCATACCACCACACCTGTCCCTAACTTTACCCTTAAACTTACCCATACCACCACACCTGTCCCTAACCCTACCCTTAAACTTACCCATACCACCAAAACCTGTCCCTAACCCTACCCTTAAACTTACCCATACCACCACACCTGTCCCTAACCCTACCCTTAAACTTACCCATACCACCACACCTGTCCCTAACTCTACCCTTAAACTTACCCATACCACCACACCTGTCCCTAACCCTACCCTTAAACTTACCCATACCACCACACCTGTCCCTAAACCTACCCTTAAACTTACCCATAGCACCACACCTGTCCCTAACCCTACCCTTAAACTTACCCATCCCACCACACCTGTCCCTAACTCTACCCTTAAACTTACCCATACCACCACACCTGTCCCTAACTCTACCCTTAAACTTACCCATACCACCACACCTGTCCCTAACTTTACCCTTAAACTTACCCATACCACCACACCTGTCCCTAACTTTACCATTAAACCTACCCACACCACCACACCTGTCCCTAACTTTACCCTTAAACTTACCCATACCACCACACCTGTCCCTAACTTTACCCTTAAACTTACCCATACCACCACACCTGTCCCTAACTTTACCCTTAAACTTACCCATACCACCACACCTGTCCCTAACTTTACCATTAAACCTACCCACACCACCACACCTGTCCCTAACTTTACCCTTAAACTTACCCATACCACCACACCTGTCCCTAACTTTACCCTTAAACTTACCCATACCACCACACCTGTCCCTAACTTTACCCTTAAACTTACCCATACCACCACACCTGTCCCTAACCCTACCCTTAAACTTACCCATACCACCACACCTGTCCCTAACCCTACCCTTAAACTTACCTATACCACCACACCTGTCCCTAACTTTACCCTTAAACTTACCCATACCACCACACCTGTCCCTAACTTTACCCTTAAACTTACCCATACCACCACACCTGTCCCTAACTCTACCCTTAAACTTACCTATACCACCACACCTGTCCCTAACTTTACCCTTAAACTTACCCATACCACCACACCTGTCCCTAACTTTACCCTTAAACTTACCCATACCACCACACCTGTCCCTAACTCTACCCTTAAACTTACCCATACCACCACACCTGTCCCTAACTCTACCCTTAAACTTACCCACACCACCACACCTGTCCCTAACCCTACCCTTAAACTTACCCATACCACCACACCTGTCCCTAACTCTACCCTTAAACTTACCCATACCCCCACACCTGTCCCTAACTTTACCCTTAAACTTAGCATTTATTAACACGCTAAGTAACTATTTCTATATGTCTAAATAATAAGATGTACAAATGTACATTTAAATAGTTTATTAATCCTTTACTTACACTTTCTAACTGATCTGATGAACCACTGAATAGACAACTCCTAAATAACTGGTTTGTAAATAATGTAATACTTAGAAATGATAAATTGATCATTTATAAAGTATGAAAATACAATTATTGAACACATTATAGATATGCTTATAAAGCATTTATAGCTGTATTTATCAACTGTTTATTAATGTCTTTATTAATGATGAATTAACTATTTACTAATGCTTAACTGATGATTCATAGCATGCAGTTATTATAAAGTGTTACTCAAATCCGTTATGGCCCAGGTGTCTCCAAATGTTAATCAGTTTTTACTATTTTTTTTTTGGTTTAATATTTGCAGCACTCGTGAACATTCATGGTTCACATGCATGGACCGTCTACACTTGCACAACACAATGTTTAACCCGTATGTGGTAGTGGTTAATAAAGTCTGATTTGCCAAAATATTTTCTTACAAAGGCAAAATATTTGAGCTTTGGTGCTTCTCTTGAGGACCACCCTAATAGACATCTATGTAATTTATATCTAATATATATATATATCATGGGCGTCAGTTTGGTTCAAAATGTGCTGGGGACAGAGACGCATTCAGAAGTGCATTTTCTGAAGTGCTGGGTATATGATGCATTATTTTTTTCTCTCTTTCGCGCAGGTCATGTTTTGAAAGACTATGTCCTGTAGCTTACTAATGTAAATAAATAAAAATGTCAGCTGAGAGACATATTGCGGGTCTTCTAGCCTATCTACCACTTCATTATCAGAGTCCCACTGGAGCCCGTGTTTTTTTTTTTATCCTCCCTATTACACATTAGTTGCAGCCATTAAAATAGTTCAGTTTTGTTTTTTAATGTCAAAGTAGTTATATTTCGTTTTGTTTCTTTATTAAGTTAATTTATGTTTGAAGCATTTTTTTTGCTTGTTAAACTAAAGTTTTTGCTTTTGAAAGTGACGACCAAGCAGCCAGCGGCCGACAGTGAGTTAACCCAACGCTTTAGCCTCTCAAATCAACACTTGTCAAAGTAGTTAGGCTATATTTCGTTTCGTTTCTTTATTAAGTTAATTTAGAAAAATGTTTGAAGCATTTTTTTGCTTGTTAAACTAAAGTTTTTGCTTTTTAAAGTGGCAGCCAGCGGCCGACAGTGAGTTAACCCCACGCTTTAGCCTCTGAAATCAACACTTGACTTGTCTTGCTTATAAAATCAATATAAACACTTAAAGCATCGTTTAAACGTTTAGCCTACTATCACCACCATCACAGTAAAAAGGCATTTTTGACAACATGAGGCAGGCAGATCGCAACGGCGCGCAAACGAAACAGGCTACACAATCTAAACAAATAATTAAAAAAACCTGCTGATTGTCTTACCTTAGGCTACACCTATCGGCGAAATGAATATAAATCCGATCTTCAATTCCCGTGCTATATGCACATTAAATGGAGTTCATGTCAACGAAAGCAACAGATATGAGCATTTTATTAATCAGCTCATTTCAACATCAAAGACCGCATTATGAGAACGAGCGACCTAAACACTGGTAAGAGCCTTTAGTCTCATTAGTTTTAATGAAGATGATTGCGCTTTTGAGCATCTAAAACTTCGCTTATTTTCAGTTTCACTTGTGGCAGTTTGCGTGTTGGCTTGCTTTACTCATTTGCGGCGATGCGTGTTGCATAGCGCCGTCCTATAGCCTAAAAAGGCCCAAAGTCCGGCCCGCGTCTGAGGTAGGCTATGACTGGAAAATTGGCCCGAAGCCCGGCCCTAGGGGCGTAAAAAAGTCAGGGCCGTCGGGCTCGGGCAGAAATGTAGGGCTCTACTTTGAGTAAGGCTGAAACCATCTTTCTTTTTAATACATTTCTTGAATGTCTTAATTACAGTAGGCCTAGCCTATAGATAGTTATGATATTTGTGGCTGCACCGGGGTCCGTCATTACGCTGATCATGAGCGGTCCATGGCACCTGCTACCCATGGCTGTTAAGAACTGTAGGCTACATCAATACATTACAACAATTTCGTGCTATGGGCACTGCCACTGATGCAGGCAGCGGAAGAGCCTGTTTTACGGAGCTTGCTTCTGCTTTTCAAACGTTTTTACGACAAAAGATGTCGTTAAAACGACATAAGATCTCGTTATTATGAGAAAAGATGACGTTAAAACGACATAAGATCTCGAGATGTCGTTAAAACGACATAATATATCGTTATTACGACACAATTGAGTGGAAAAAATATGTGTGTGGCAGCAATGCATCAACGTAAAATTGAACTCGAGGTGTAAAAAAAAAAAAACGTGGTGGGGACAAAAGGACTCATGACGAAATCTGGTGGGTACACGTCCCCCCCGTCCCCCCCGAAATCGACGCCTATGATATATATATATATACATATATATATAGTTAGTATTGGTCCTTGAATCTTTAAGACTAATTCTACTAATATCACACAGAAACCGTTTTACAATTTGTATCACTCCACTTGATTCTGCCGGATCTATCTTCTTGCCAGCATGTCTCAAAGCGAGCGTCAATGGTAGCAAACACACTATAATTTTACTACATTGCTACAGGTACAGATATTGGCTTCACTGCACAACCCCATTTCATAAATTACAGTTCTGTATGAACAGCAACCCTCATTGACCACTGGAAAACCTATTTCAAAACTAAAAAACCTTGAACGGAGAGTCTGCAATAAAACAAGGGAAATGGAGAGTGTGCCAAAATGAGATGCAAATCCCAATGGCACTTACAGCTCATATGGCATTTTTTCTGATATATGTTTTGATAGAAGTTCTTCTTACTGTCAGGGGGTCTTGGTGCTGCAAGACAGATCTGCTCTGATACGGTGATCAGCGGTTACCATGAGGACTCCTCAAACCAACAGCAGGGCTGAAGAACCACCGACGTAAAAGATACACTCAGCAAGCATCATGCAATTTTGTGCATATATCAACTACAGATGGCGGTAAAGTTCCAGAGTGCAGCTTTAAAAGAAATGATGTGCTGCAGGAGACCAGAAACGGGTTTGCAGCTTTGCTCTTCCAAAGATTTTTTGTATCGGTTTTTAGTTAAATGCCTGAAATAAAGTCTGTGGCGAACACAAGCTCAAGATATTTTCATGTCGATCACCTTTACTTATATCGCATGCTATTCAATAGAGATTCTATGACATAAAATACGTCATTACATCACTTGTGGCTAAATGGGACTCATTTTCCCTGATCATTTTTCAGAAATCAATGTGTTTTCTTTTAGCTGTTAAAAAAACCCATTGTTTGCAGTGGTTTACCAGTGAAATAGTGACGGATACTTTGATAAGCCCTATTCAGACAGTAATTGCTTCTTTTGTGGACATCCGTAGAAATACATTTTCATGGTACCTCAGTGATAAAACTCATGCATTCAGATGGCGATTTATTCGTTTTGTAATGCTACGAACCCGGGAACACGCTGCTGTGCTGTCATTGACGTTGTCCAAGCAGAACCTGACAGTTGGTGGTGTGGTCTTTGTCCCGCCCCTCCTCCACTGTGATTGGGCGGCTGGGTAAAAAGTGACAGTGATGAGCACTGCGTTTTACTAAATTTCCTTTAAGACAAGTCATTTCACTCGGCGACCATCTTGGAAACGCCTCTCTTTGAATGGGGAAACATCAAATTCTCCAAAATAGTTCGCCAAGCTTACGATTAAATCTCATATTTCAAATCACCAATGAAATCTGACCACAACTGTCTCATGAATTTTGTTTCTAAACGCTCAAATCATGACAAAAAAACTGAATTTTTCAGCCTAGACATAGCTAAAGCTAATGCTAAATCCTAAACGTGTCTCAGAACACTGCCTGTTTCTATAGCAACCGGAGCTTCTAACGGCAGCTGCAGTGACACGATGACTTTACAAATCAATGATTGGCTCTTTCTTTTAGAAGGCGGGGTTTATTCGCCATATTGGGCGGTGCACTTTCTCCCATTCAAAAGTAAATCGTTTTCCTATATATAAAGTTTGTTAACTCTCGGCGACTGGTAAAAACGTGGCGTTCCCATTGAAAACGATTGGAAAAATACGATAGCCGCGGGTAATAGGAAAATAATAGCCTATACTTATTATTCGATTATTTGAATCTCTTGTATTTTATCTCAAAATTATGAATGTCATTTCAAAAATGTGGAAATGAGCTGAAATAAGTTAAACAGTCTCTTATTAACATGGGGTAAACATAAAGCTCCTTGGTTTATATTTTTTATGCAATTGACCGTTCGCAAAGACCCGCCCCTTTTAGTTACCGTTGCTATGTCCAACAAGCCATGGCACTCTCACACCACACACATGTTCTCAAATAGAGAAAATACATCGCGGAGCAAAGAGGACACTGAAATTGTCATTTTTAAAAGAAATGTAAACAATAAATACTGTTTTGTGGCTCTTTAATTTGTCATGATCCCTGTAGCGCTTCAGTTAAAGCTGCTCATGAACCGATTATCTCTTCCTTCTAGTTCATTGATAAGCATGAAATAAACATGAATGAACACTAAAAGAAATGTTGTTTCAACCGTGGAAAGACGTCAGTACACACCGTTTTTCCAAGTTCAAGTCCACCGACGTTAATCTACTAACTCTCCGGACAAAACGGCAGATTCGGCGATGTGATTGGTCAGATCGCCTGTCAATCAAACTTGCGGCGAAGGGTGAATTACTGCCATAAGGTTCTTGGCCTGGTAGTTTTTCTGCAATGTCGAACATGTTAGGTCATTAGAGATTACAGGTGGGAAGATATGATAAAGCATCTTCTGGGTCTTATCAGAGCCGGATTTGGTGGACTTGTGCTTTGTTCCTATAAATAAATGTTATTTTAAGAAAATGATAAACTAAACCATTTGTGTAGCATTACATTAAAATTATACCAGTTTATACTTCGTAGATTTCACTCAACTACAGTGCCTTATGGTGGGGTAAGTTAAAACGCTGGCTCAATTTACCCCATAGCATTTGGCTCACTTTGCCCCATAGCTGCCATTTTGGATCAAACTAGCTCGCTTATCAACTCAGGCTAATATTTGGCTAAAGGATTTGCATGGTTTTATACATTACTAAATCACCAATATGGGTCATAAATACTTTAGACCTGGACAAATTTGCTTCTGTTATGCTAAAATTTTACTTTGACAAGCCAAAAACAGTTTTTAAAGTAAATGGGCGCCTTCCACTCTGCTTCTCATTTTCACAGTCTGGCAGGAATGATGGGTGCTTCCAAAATATATGGTCACATGACAATAAAAGTGTACAGTTAAATTACTAAATTACTGATCTAATTATTGATCTAAAGCCCACACTGTCAGCGTAAGGAAATTGAAATGAACTGATGACATCAAATGGCTATACAGCTTAATAAAATTATGCTGCATTATTTTCCTGTTTAACACTGTAAAGCTGCTTTGAAACAATCTACATTGTTAAAAGCGCTATATAAATAAAGTTGACTTGACTTGACTTGACAGTTACCAAGATAAAGGGGGTGGGTCAACTTACCCACTGGCTCATCTTACCCCACTCCCCCTACTAATTCTATTTTCGAATACTATTTAGGATGGATAGTATGCGAATTGGGATGCACCGTCAGTGATGTGGATTCGAATGGCAATTAAATTACCACTCGATATTGGTGTTTGTCAAAAAACAGTGGGTAGTTCAGCTGGGGATTTTTAAAGAGAAAAACACTGACATTCTGTATTCAAACGGCAATAAAATCCCAGACCCCTAGGGCTTTAAACAGAAAACAAAAGAGTGCTGGATGACATGCATATTTACCTACAATCCATTGTAGAAAACAAAACTTTCAATATATCTACCTCAGTATAAAATGAGTATAAAAGCTTTTTGATGGGGGTCTGTGCCCCAATACTGATGAAAGGCTAGAAATGCATCTGCTTGAAAGGGTTGAAATCTTAAAATACCTCTAAGTGACACATTGTGTTACGCAGTTTGAACATCTGGAAGGGAAAACAGAAGGTCAAACCTCAGTCCTTCACACACCTGCACCATCATCGAGTACAGGATGTCAATGATTGAGGTAATTACTCCGTCAGATGAGTTGTCCCCAGGGTGCTTCTGCTGTGAATCATTTGTGGTAAATTTAACACAATCTCATTCTGATTTACACCTCTGGCGTCCAGGAAAGCCGGTCGGATGATAGCTGATAACCAAAAGCTAATTAACTGCTGGGTTGCAGAAGGACCTTCGTTGTCTGCTTTCCTTCAATGAGCCGTGCGATTAGCCTTCCACCTCAAAGCGGAAGCTGAACTATGGACCATTGAGTCCCATATTCAAAAGATCAAATTATTTGCATTTGCATACATTTTAGTGAATGGCATTTAGGGCCCGCCAATTAAATGTCCCTATACATACTTCCTCGTCAACCCAGTTCAATTAGTCCCTCAATAAAGACAAATTAAGTTGCTAGCTTTCCACTAATTTATACACAGCTACTACATATATACTACACCTATGTCATTCCCATGTCATTATACACATTTGTGTCCTGATATTTCACAAAAACATGCCCACATGCCACGTTAGTAACATTTAGAAGCTTTATAATGTTATTCCATTCACATATCTAATAATAAACATATGCATGAGTTGAGTCTGTTTAAACTTCTTCCATCTGTTTTGAAGAGCTTGAACTGTTTGGTTTCATTATTGATGCTGAACCGTTTTGCTGAAACAAACCACTCTTTAAGCGTGCCTTCAGGATATCAAGCCCACAGACTTTAAGGACAGAATAAAAAAGACTGTACATCTTACTGACCCATTCAAGTGCCTATATGAACTAGTGACACATTTAATTTCATAAATGTATCGTCATTTGCAACTGCAACAGGTCAGTGGATAAATACATAATTAGCTGCTGTTATATCCCGATAACAGCTGCACTGTAAAACCTAATTCTCAAAATAATTAATTAGTTTGAGTTGGGTAAACTTAAATTAAACAAATTAGTTCAATCAAATCAACTTTTATGAGTATTTAGAACTTTAGTTTTCTTTTGAGTTCACTAAACTGACACATTTTAAGTCTTCTGAATGGTTTCATTGTTTTGAGTTTCATGAACTTGGGATTTCGGAACTTGGGCTGGGATTTCGATTTCCCAGTGTAACCCCTCCTATTCAAACTGCCTGCTCCCATTGGGACTCGAACCCTAGTACGCCAGCATGAGAGTCGGACGCTTCAACAAGGAGGCTAAAGGCTGCAACCTCTAACATCAGAGCATCTCTTGAGATCAGAGGAGTGAGGTTTACTCGCACAGCGACTACTAGCTGGCCTCCGTTACACTCACCCCCTACACCTCACTCCCATCCGGGTCACAGCACCAATGTAACCCCTCGTGTTCGAACCGCCCACTCCAAGCGGGACTCGAACCTGGGTCCACCGGCATTAGAGTCAGACCCTCTAACAAGGAGGCTAAAGGCTGCAACCTCTAGTGCCAGTCACGAGAGCGTCTCTTGAGATCAGAGGAGTGAGGTTTACTCGCACAGCGACTACTAGCTGGCCTCCGTTACACTAGCATGCTTTGCCATGACACTCGAAAGGGAGAGTAAATACTAAAATTAAGTGTATATAACGTTTTTGTGTGTGTGTGTGTGTGTGCATGATTAATGTTAAGTGGGAGATTTTCGTAGTGTTTATTGTTTAGCTATGCTAGGCCCTGTCCACATGAAAACACAGGTATTTTCAAGGCTTAGCACACAGCCCTGTGGTACACCAGTGTTAAGTGTGATGGACGTGGAGCAGGTGAATCCTGATCGAACATTCTGGGGTCTGTCAGTTAGGAAGTCCAAAATCCAGTTACACATTGAGGTGTTGATTCCCAGGTCTCCAAGTTTGGCTATTAACTTGGTTGGGATGACGGTGTTGAATGCTGAGCTGAAGTCAACAAACAGCATGCGTGCATAAGTGTTCTTATTGTCCAGATGGGTGAGCACAGAGTGCAGTGCCATGGAAACTGCATCCTCTGTGCTTCTATTGCTGCGCTAGGCAAACTGGTGTGAGTCCAATGTGGATGGTAGAGAGTCTTTTAGGTGTTCCAGGACCAGCCGCTCAAAGCACTTCATAACGATGGGTGTGAGTGCTACAGGGCGGTAGGCCATAGGGCACCTCGGGCTAGAGTGTGTCGGCACTAACTCTGGGTGATACGGTGAATAAGCCAAAGTCCCAAAAAGTCGGAGTGTTCCTTTAAAGCTTCCCACTACTGAAAATATTTTAGTTGAGATTACATGATCATTTTAAGTTAAATGTATGAATTAGCTTTCTTATATATTTCAAGTTAAGAGCAATACAGATGTATGAAAGTTTTTAAAATAAACATTTTTTAATGTAACTGATTATCTCAAGTTTTTTAGTTTTGCCAATTTATTCAGGTTTACAGTGTGTAAATCTGAAAACGTTTTGTTTTGTTTTGCTTACACACTGGTGCTTTTAATGAGGTGATAAAAAGCAGTTACATGTTGCACAAAATACACATTGCCTACTCAATCGTTTCACCAATAAAATTTTGCAACATTTTATGTTTTACTACTAAATTATATGTAATATCTAATGAATTTAACTTACGGTGGATCGTTTTCCTTTATATCTCTCGATTTCGGTTCTCGAAAATGATGCATGATGGGATACGCTTAGTGAAGTGATATTCGAAATGTGGGTTTAGTGTGCATTAAGGGCACTGCACTTTGGCATTTTAAAGACATGGGACAGTCGTGTGCACTTACTTCCTGTCGCATGCATGGGCTCTCAAGTGGCCAAGACCACAAGTGTGGGTATTTGGACAGGGCATATGTCAACACATTGAATAATGCTGTTTCAAGGCACTTCGGTGGGCCTTTAACACACCTGACAGCCAGCAGTCCTCACAGCCAGCAGTGTTTCAGCTGTGTTTGTCTCTGAAATGTAGGGTGAATTCAGGTTGAATGGGACACTATTTCCCAGTCATCTCAATGGCAAAAAGTGTCCTAATCAACCTGAATTCACCCTATATATGTACGCCAAGTATCTGGGTTTTTCTGGAAACTTGTTCTGTGTAACACAGCTCAGGTATTTTCCTCATACATCCAGCAAACCTGAAAATACACAGCAGTTTACCATGGCCAGACATTACCAGATTTGACCCTTTTCATACAGTGTTATTAATATCCATGAAAAAATGGTACAAATGTGTTAATTTCATTTGTATACAAAGGAAATCATAAATTGACTGAGTTTTGGGATATAAACAAAGAATATATATATATGGGATATATACAAAGAAATTACAATTAGGGAGGAAACATTTTGAAATTACTCAGCAATCAGTTTAGCTCTATCACTTAAGCGGAATCAAATATTATTTTCATGCTAAGCTCATTATCCTCATCTCCTAGAGCAAGCTGCCTGCCTTGACTATTTTGATTAGCCAAGGGGCATAAATTATTATCGCATATCCTTAACAACTAGACTATTACAACCTCCAGCATTAGCACCATACCTTATTTATTCATTTATACAGTACTTCCGATTGTGCTCCAAAAATGCAGCATCCTGAATGTATTACAGCTCAATTGTGAAGCAATCTAAGTTTAGCTTAGAAAAGAGCCGTGCCGTCTCAACGCATTCAGATAGCTATTCGCTTTGACTTCTTTTGACAATGAAAAGTTTAAGCTGGCATATATCATGTTTTTATCCATCCATCCATCTTCTTCCGCTTTATCCGGGGCCGGGTCGCGGTGGCAGCAGTCTAAGCAGAGATGCCCAGACTTCCCTCTCCCTAGACACTTCCTCTAGCTCTCCCGGGGGGACACCGAGGCGTTCCCAGGCCAGCCGGGAGATTTAGTCCCTCCAGCGTGTCCTTGGTCTTCCCCGGGGCCTCCTCCCGGTTGGACATGCCCGAAACACCTTCCCGGGAAGGCATTCAGGAGGCATCCGGAACAGATGCCCGAGCCACCTCAGTTGTCCCCTCTCGATGTGGAGGAGCAGCGGCTCTACTCCGAATTCCTCCCGAGTGACGAGCTTCTCACCCTATCTCTATGGGAGCACCCAGCCACCCTGCGGAGAAAGCTCATTTCGGCCGCCTGTATCCGGGATCTTGTCCTTTCGGTCATGACCCAAAGCTTATGACCATAGGTGAGAATAGGAACGTAGATTGACCGGTAAATCGAGAGCTTCGCCTTACGGCTTAGCTCTTTCTTCACCACGACAGACCGATCCACATCTCGGCGGACATGTCGTGGACGACCAACACCTCCAGCCTGGTCAAGAAGGCTCACCAGCGCCTCTTCTTCCTGAGGACACTGAGGAAGAATCAGCTCTCCTCGGCTATTCTGGTGAACTTCTATCGCTGCGCAATAGAAAGCATCCTGACCAACTGTGTCGCAGTATGGTATGGGAGCTGCTCTGTTGCGGAGCGCAAGGCACTGCAGCGGGTGGTGAAACTGCCCAGCGCATCACAGGGACTCCACTACCTGCCATCGAGCACATCCAGAGGAAACGCTGTCTGCACCGAGCTCGCAGCATCCTCAAAGACTCCTCTCACCCAGCCCACAGACTAGTTTCTCTCCTGCCCTCCGGCAGGCGTTTCAGGATCCTCCGGACCAGGACCAGCAGACTAAAGAACAGTTTTTTCCCCAGAGCTGTCTCTTTATTGAAATCTAACCCTCGCTGATCCACTCCCCTCATTTACAGCCAACTCTCCTACCTCACATCTGCCTTCACTTGTTATTTGCACTACTGGAAAAACTGTTTACTTATGCATCTTGCACTACCATACCTTAACTGGATTATGCTCATTTGCACTGCCGACTGTATTCACAGTACCAACTGTTTACATTTGCATTTTGCACCGTACTTCTAACTGTAATATGCAATCACTTCCACTGCACTTTACACTTTTTTTTTCGGATAGCTTCTGTCCATACTTCATTGCACTACCTTAATCCACTGCTTTATTCCTCATCTTAGCCTAACATATTGTATACCTCTATCTGTAAAATTCTGTTTAAAGTAATAGCCATCTGTATATTATATTATACTCATAGTACATATTCACCTGTAAATTCTGTTTATAGTAATAACCATCTCTCTCTCTCTCTCTCTCTCTCTCTCTCTCTCTCTCTCTCTATATATATATATATATATATATATATATATATATATATATATATATATATATATATATATATATATATATATTCAGTACATATCCATGTCCTGCACTTATTCATCCATTGTATATCATGCACTTATGCAACCGTTGTATATCCTGCACTTGCTGCTATTGCACTTCTGGTTAGACCTAAACTGCATTTCGTTACCTTGTACCTGTACTTGTGTAATGACAATAAAGTTGAATCTAATCTAATCTAATCTAATTTTATTGCCGTTTGAATACAGAATGTCAGTGTTTTTCCCTTTAAAAATCCCCAGCTGAACTACCCACTGTTTTTTGACAAACACCAATATCGAGTGGTAATTTAATTACCATTTGAATCCACATCACTGACGGTGCATCCCAATTTGCATACTATCCATCCTAAATAGTATTCGTAAATAGAATTAGTAGGGGGAGCGGGGTAAGATGAGCCAGCGGGTGAGTTGACCCACCCCCTTTATCTTGGTAACTGTACACTTTTATTATCATGTGACCATATATTTTTACTTTGGAACCACCCATCATTCCTGCCAGACTGTGAAAACGAGAAGCACATGGGATGAGTGGAAGGCGCCCATTTACTTTAAAAACTGTTTTTGGCTTGTCAAAGTAAAGTTTTAGCATAACAGAAGCAAATTTGTCCAGGTCTAAAGTATTTATGACCCATATTGGTGATTTTAGCAATGTATAAAACCATGCAAATCCTTTAGCCAAATATTAGCCTGAGTTGATAAGCGAGCTAGTTTCATCCAAAATGGCAGCTATGGGGCAAAGTGAGCCAAATGCTATGGGGTAAATTGAGCCAGCATTTTAACTTACCCTATAAGGCACTGTAGTTGAGTTAAATCTTTGAAGTATAAACTGGTAAAATTTCAATGTAATGCTATACAACTGGTTTGGTTTATCATTTTCTTAAAATACATTTTTTTTGTTTGAGTTTATTTGATAGGAACAAAGTACAAGTCCCCCAAATCCGGCTCTGATAAGACCCAGAAGATACTTCATCATATCTTTCCACCTGTAATCTCTAATGACCTAACATGTTCGACATTGCAGAAAAACTACCAGGCCAAGAACCTTATGATTGAAATGTTTATTAGTTTCAATGACATTCATTCATTCATTCATTTTAATTCAGTTTTTTATTTTATTTATTTTTATTTAATGTTACTCAACAAACTCTGTTTAGGCTGTTTTTGGGAAGATTACAACTTTAGTCTTCAACATATTGTTTCAGAAATACAAACAATAAAAGAAATTCATGTTTTATGTTGTTTAAGTTAGCTTTAAGAAAATAAATATGACTTAGTAAAAAATTTGAATATTGAAGGTGTTTTTTTATAAGTTTTTTTTGTTTTGTTTTTTGACAAAAGTCCTAGGGTCTTGGACCACTCCAATGAAAACTCAATTTTAATAAATGAACACTCTGTCAAAATGACCCGAGGGAAATATGATGGTTAATGTATTATTTATGCAGTGCAGACTGTTTGATAACTTTATTCAGTTTCTGTATTTTTCCCACCCGTTAGACAGGAAGGCCACAGGTAAATATGACATTTATTATAATAGGTTTATGTGGGGATTGCTTTTAAGTTCACTTGGCGCACCCAGAGACTGAGAACAGAGACATTGCAGAGCCGAGCTTGCTGTCCTTTGAGTGACTGCCGTCTAGCCGTCCACCCGGCAGTAGAAAACGGTCCGCTTTTGTGGTTGTTGATCTTCGTGTTAGCCAACCTATTATTTGATACCCATTCTGTGAAATAAACATACCCCTTGACTTTGATTCGAGCTGATCTGTGTGTGTCTCTCCTTTATGTTAAGGGTGGTGTCCGACCGCCCGTAACAAATAAACACAAGATTTTCTGTTTCATGACTTAAATTTGGACCTGTTCTTCAGACAATGTTATGGCCTGGCTTCAGATCACTTGGAACATAGCCTCTGGTTAAAAAATTAGAGTAAATAAGTAAAAGCACAAACAATTTGACAAATAGGGGTGGAATGTTTCTTTAAATGCATGAAAACAATGCAGTCATGTTTTACAAACTGGTCATTAACTAGCATACAGTAACTACTCTTAAAGGCTTTACTACTCTTAAAATAACTTTTGATAAAAAGGCATTATCATTGCACCATTGCGATATCTTAGAGAGATGTACATTTTTAAGCTTTGATCATTTGAAATGTTTCTAGTATGCTATTTCTAGTATACATAATCTGCATGGCTTCTTCCAAAGACTTGACCACGGTGATAGTACACGGGCCTCTGTGAAAGAGCACCACTTTTGGACAAAACGTATTGTCAGTAATAGGCGGGAAACTCTGGAATAGTTTGCCCCTTCCAATAAGAGAATGTCCTCCATTTGAAGACCTTTAAAACTCACTTAAAACATACCCCTTTTCCACCAAGGCAGTGCTAGAGCTAGTTCAGAGCCAGAGCTAGTCCCAGTTCATAATTGGTTCGACTGAGGAGCCTTCTAAGAACCGTTTGCTTTTCCACATGCTGAGCCAGGTCTTACATCACTGTATACGTCTCATATTTCTCAGCAACGCTAGCGAGGCAGTGTTGCCAAGTCCTGTTGCCGCGTGCTGTTTTTCATGTCCGCGGGTTGAAGCGACCCCAATTATGTGATATTTAGCCCCGGGAATACGAATTTTAGTAGGCAACCATGCCAAAAAAACACATATTTTACCCCTAAATGTGATTTTTACCAGGGAAGCCCCCCTGAAACGCGATTGGGCTTGTTTTGAGTAGCAATTGGGCGGGTTTTGTTTTGAAAACCTGGCAACCCTGGGCAGCGGGAAACACAAACACACCAGGGCTGCGTTTCCCAAAACCATCGTAAGCCTAAGTTGATCGTAGAGACCATTGGTGGCAATTGTTCTACGATCAACTTAAGCTTACGATGGTTTTGGGAAATGCAGCCCAGGCTTGTTCGAGATGCATCGGCGCTACACAGACCGATCCACGTATGATATTAAAAGAAATGAATCAAAAGCAGGAGTCGTGTGCTCTCGCTGGACTCATTATCATACGCCGATCGGTCTGCACAGCACCGCTGCCAACAAGCCTTCCATCAACAATGCAAACTTTGCGTTAATATTGATTCAAATGGCTTTACGATCCTACATCGGCATCAAAACACAACGAATCCAACGCATTCATGCAGTTTGCCGTAATTTGTATAGACGGAGATTACAAACGAGCAGCAGCTGTTAGCTCCATTAGCTGCTATTTCAACAATGGCGGATCTCAACTTAGTGTTGGTCTTGTTGACCCCGCCCCCAGTGCCTGACGTAATCGGTTCTTTCTTCTAGCCCAGCAATGTTTCGGTGCTACTTAAGAACCACTTTTCCTGGCTCGGAGCTGGTGCTTTGGGTGTGGAAACACAAAGAACCGATTTGAAACTAGGCTCTGGCTCCGATCTAGCTCTAGCACTGCCTTGGTGGAAAAGGGGTAACAGTGGCTTCTAGAAAACCAGACATGTACTCACTTTTAACCGTTACACATTTATCACGCTTTCAGTGTTTAATTGAATGCAGTATAGAGGTGGATGAACAATGTATTTTTGTTTTGTTTTCTTTTGTTGTTTGTTTTTTCAATGTATATATATGTCATTATTATGTGTATCTTGTCATTTATAGTGAATGAATGTTGTATGATTGTTGGCTGTCTTCTTGTTAGTCTTATGTTACCTGCCTAGGGACTGCAGATGAAATCTTTACTAATTCTGGCATATTTACATGGTGTATTTTTATACAACAGTGTTCATGAAAATGCATGGTCCATATCAAATAAACCTATAAATAAATGTCTGTTAGGAATAGTCTTTATCGTGTCTCTTTGGCAAGGCTTGAATTCATGACATGATGTAGCTGTAAAATATGTGCTCACTTTGCTGGACTGCTTTTTGTGAAACAATGGAGGAACTGTTGGCGTTCAGAGGCAGTGCAGGGGAGGAGAACTTTAACACTCAGCTGAAATCTCAATAAAATCGTGAAGGTCAACGCTCTCATTTAGAGGCACTATTTCCCCTTCACACATTAGCAGAATCTCTTCTCGCATATAATTAAACGCTGCATCAATAGGTTTTTTTTCCTCTGTTACAATTTAAATAGACATTGCCAATCATTTTTACGGATGCATTTTTTTTTTTCAATAGCAGATTGCAATTTCGTGGATTCATTCAGGTGTATTATTTTTCAAGATGCATGCTATATGCGACAAAAATCATTTATCTTTGCAAGCTATCGATATAGAGTAATTATCTGTGCCACCGATTTTAGTATCTCATTGTGTTCGGGAGCTCGCACAGCCATTGTTTTCATGCATCTGTAGGCTGTCCATTTTATTCAAACTGACAAGTTATCTGCGATTTACTGAGGTGAGGCACCATTTCTTAAAGTGCTTTGACAGAACCAGCAGCTATTCCTGACAGCAAGCCAGTGAACTGCAAAAGCCCTTTTCTCCCTGAGAAAGTATGTGAGGCTGAGATAGAGTGCAAACACACTCATAAATGCGGAGCTAGAAAGCCATTTCAGCTGGAGTGTGCCAGGCCGCAAAAAGCCCACTTCATGTAATGCAATGTCACTGAAAAAGCCCGACCCTTCCAGCATGCAGCCTAATCAATAAATTAAACAACACCTCCATCACCATCACACTCCTGTGTCTTACTAGGCCTTCAATCAGGCTCTCTGCTTCATTGCCTATAACCTCAGGGTCCAGGTAGGCTGCACCGAATAATACAATATATTTTTTGAATAGAATTTTAAATGCTATGAAAAGAGAAGGCACTTAAACTCAAACTAGAGTAAGTGCGAGTAAGTGGTTAAAAGGAAAGCCGTTGCAAAGGTTTTTACAGTACATGAACTTTTCTCTCTGTAGAATGTCAATTTTGATTTCATGTTGATTTAAAAACACCGCCAGCGTTTTTTGATCATTTTCACAAAAATGTAATGGCCTCCAGAATATTTTTTTGTATGAATATCTGAACAGAAGAAGAACAGAGCCTCAACAATTTTTTATTTTATTTTTTATTCTAGCTTCATGCATGCCTTTTTCGGAGTGTCTATTCACACCAAGTGCTTATAGCGAGCCTTGTTGGCAAGTGCTATTCACACTAACTCTGCCTAACAATGCCTGGTTGGGACAAACAAGATAAATATGTATTTCAATGTCTTCAGTGGAGCAATCAGTAAAGCGTAAGGGTTTAGTTTCTTGGTTTTGACGCGATCGACCTGGGTTCGAATCCGCCTTTTGCAGAGCTCGCTCTCATCCCTTTTCCCATCACATATCACATCGGAAAAGCATTTACTTTCAATAAAAATTAAGAAAATGTTCTACAAGTGGAAATAAAGTGCCTAACGAAATGTTTAATAATAATAATAATAATAAAAGCATTTATTGGGTAGGGTTAGGGGTCGATGTAGGGAGGGGCTTTTATTGTCCCATTTAAGGCGGCATCCATTTAATAATTTTAATAAATATAATAATTTACACTCTGTTATTATTTTAATGTACAACCACACTGAGGTGCAAATAGTATGTATCTGTCAAAATAAAGTATAAATTGCATGTACAGTAATGACTATTTACACATATTGCAAAGAACTGCTACTTTTACACGGTATAAATAGAATATATCGCTATTATACTTAGTGTAAATATCATCTATCGCCAAGAAAATATTTTCACTTAGTGCAAATAGCCACTGCCGTCTTTTTTTAATCAACGCTTGAATGTCTGTGAGTTTCATAAAAAAACAATATTTTGAGCAAAAATCACGTTTTTGTCAGACTACATCTGGATCAGATTCATCAACACCCCAAAGCTTCACAGTCCTGTAGCTCGTCCTGGGTCGACATTTCATTCAGTAACATTTATCTGCTGTTAAATGTTGATGATTGTACTATTTTACATGTGCATATGATATCACGTGTTTCTGCTGCTTCTTCATCTGTGTTTTGATAAGGAGATTCTGTACTCTTTCAGGAGATGCATAATAGCGCTCCCTAGCATGGCAGTGAAATTTCGTCAATGGCGGGGAAAGAGTTAAAAAAAAATTATTTTGTGTTCTATGCAAACCTCTGTTGGCTCATATAATGCTTTAATGTCAAGTTATATTACAGGTATGTATTCATTTGTGAAAGTTACATACAGTAGATGTCACATGGAAAATTATGTCAGGGTGTGCACACGCGCCGAACGGGTCTTAAGCTTGGTTTGTACTTACCACGTCCGCACAAGCTTGAAGGTGCGCGCTGCAAAAATGACGCCTTTGCGGAGTGGGCGGTAGTACGCATTGAGTGTGCGACACACCATTTTGCGTGGCGGTGTGCAGCGCATTTTTTGGTAACTTTTCACACGGCCTCACTTCCGAAGATACACGACTTCAAGCCGATTCTGGCTGAGCATGTACGTCTCACCACACCGGAACCCAGTTTGCACATTTCTAAATTAGTTGTTTACATTTACAAAATGAGCATACAAAAGCAGAAATAAATGTCCATGTTTAATGTTAAAATAAAGTATAAAGTAACTATAAAATAACTTTAAAATGAAGTATACCCAAGCCTAAAAGCCGAAAGTATACTTAATTTTTTTAAGCGCACACAAGAGTATACACAGTCGAACGCACAGCCTTGCAAAGTATACTTCTTTTTACTCACAGGTGTTCGACACACGCACAATTTTGAGCAATCCCTTGCCACCAGTTACAACCAAGTGTGCCACATGAGTCCTGAAAAATGTATCCAAAGTGTCTCGATCGCCTCCAGGTGGCTGGTCCCAGTATAGGTCATAAACCCCGCCCTCTCCATGTAATGTAATGGGACATGAACAAACTAAACAATCAAATTATACTTCATGTCGTCATTTTAGACAGTTTCTATCACGCTGATGTTAGTTCAAGTGTTCGTTCTTTAAATAAATACGTTTGGTTTCAGTTAGTTACTTGATGCTATAAAATTGGGGGTGTGACGTCATGATTGACAGCTGTGATTGACAGCTTTTCTCAGCGAAGTAGTCACTGAGGCACCAACGGACATTTTTGGGAACTTCTGGAGGAGATTGGAGCTTTAACTGTTTCCATGACGGCTTATTTCACAAAAAGTTCAGGGGCATGTGATTGATTAGGCGGGAGTTGGGTGGGACATTGATATCGCGGCTCCACTCAAGACCCAAGATGTCAGCGCCATATTTGAACACCGACGGCTTCACTTATGTCAATGGAAGAGAGTGAATGTGTGTATCTTTTTTTACAGTCTATGGTTACAACCCATGTAAATACTGCACAAAAATGTAATGCGCATTTGCAACAGGCGCATAACAAGTACGCCGGAATACAAAAATCCAGCGGGGCACGTTCTTCTGATGACAAAAATTCGCTGACCCTCGTGCACACATAAAAATTTAAGTGTAATTTGGCCTTCAGTGTTCACTCCAAACACTTTTTTGGGTCAACCGAGCTTTGTTGTTACATACAGTAAATGTCAGGACAACATCGTAGGTCTCTCTCAATATGTTTTTGAGACAATTGTAAAATATTTAAATTCATTTCTTGTTTGAATCATTTAGAAACACGAGGACTTTAAATATCATCATCACCATCATGTGTTTCCACTGCACACACGGTCGACTCATAAGACAATGATGTTCAGTCTGCAACTGCATTCTTCATTTCTCATTCTTTCTATACTCACGAATGTGCTTCTCCATCTGTAAAATGCACCACATCTCCATCTATCAGTTTGATTAAAGCTCAGTAACACTATGCAAAATGGCGTCTTCTCTGACTTGTATAGCCGTAAATTAAAGGAGGCTGTAGGTCGGCGGTAGAGAAGAGGAAGGGAGGGTTTTTCCCCTGCTCTATTTGCCGCCTCAGCATTTCTCTTTAACGTCACCCTTCACATTTTGTGCCTCTCCTGTGAGGCTGTAAACTCTGTAAAGGTTATATTGGCTGTAGGCAACATGGCCCAGTGGCTTCAAAATAAGCTCCAAAGTCAGCAAAAAAAAAAAAAAAAATCACTCTATCAACCACACAGCTGGTCATTTTTCATGAATAATTAATAATAAAATGTGTACTAATTAAAAAAAGAGAGAAGATAGTGAAAACCTGCAGGGGCAATTGTCACACACTAAATCTTTTCATTGACAAATAAGCCACAATTAATGAGCACATGCTCAGGGGAGTTCCTGCTCTGCCCGACTGTATGATAAAAGGATTTTGAGGTATAAAAAGTATTTGTCCAATATCCAGTGTTTCCTTCTGGTCTGACGTTTTGATAACTTAGAATCATCAAACTAATATTGATTTCATCTTTAGGTGTTTGGTTTAAAGTAGGGGAGCGTGGGGCACAACCTAACGCGGGGTTAGTTGTAACACGCATGGTTTAAAACTTTCCGCACATGCCAGGATGACGAAACTTAGTGCCATATCAACATTATTTCGAGAAAATATTGCGCCAAAATGTAAAAATCTTTGGAAGATATTACTGAACATTTATTTAACCACAGCAAAAGTACATTTCTTACATAAGTTAATGTTTCATCTCTGTTTTTTGTGTTTATTTAAAATAAGACAAATCTGATATTATTGTAATCTTACATCTGTTATTTAACAGTTGAGATGGTTCTTTAATGCTGATCTAACAGCAGAAGACACGAGCCGCGGTTTAAATCCTAGTTGCGCAGATGGGACATCTTGTCACACTGCATAACAATGAGCCCTATTAGAAATATGCCATTATATTCTATACTTTTATGAATTATTTTGAGAAACCATGAGAAAAGGGTGAATAATGACTGAGAGTCAATGTTCAGAAATTATTCATCATCATTATGTTTTGAACTGTGCTGTATAGCTGTATTTAGAGATGTGTTTGTTGTCAAACTCAAAAATTCGTATATTTTTAATGATTAAAAAATGCCATTATTTTATTTTAAAAAGTTAATAATTGTATTGTATTTACTAAATATTTTAATTTGTCTTGGATATGTTTTTGATTATATCAGATAACGTTTTAAAGGGTTAGTTCACCCAAAATTGAAAATAAAGTCAGTAATTACTCACCCTCATGTTGTTCCAACCATGTAAGACCTTCGTTCATCTTCGGAACATAATTTAGTATATTTTTGATGAAATCTGAGAGCTGTCTCAGTTCTGTCTGACGAGAGTTCGCGGGAGTGCCACGACGCATGCGCGAGAACTGAGATTACGGCGTTCTTCTTCTACTACTACTTGACTGGCTGCTCACTCTTTCGGGGTAGGGTTAATCTCAGTTCTCGCGCATGCGTCGTGGCACTCCCGCGAACTCTCGTCAGAGGCTCAAATTGAACAACAATAATAGTGGGATAAAGTCGTTATTTTTGTTGTTTTTCCGCTCAAAAAGTATTTTCGTCGCATGATAGACTTAATACAGAGCCACTGTAGTCATTTGGACTCCTTAAATGACGTTTTTACTTACTATTCTGGGCCATCAAGTTTCATTCCCTCTGAAAGCCTATGGAGGAGTGAGACAGCTCTCAGATTTCATCAAAAATATACTAAATTATGTTCCGAAGATGAACGAAGGTCTTACATGGTTGGAACAACATGAGGGTGAGTAATTACTGACTTTATTTTCAATTTTGGGTGAACTAACCCTTTAAGCTGTCATTTGGTCATGTTACAATGTACCCTACATATGGGGCATGTTGACACATTTCACTTCCTTTCTTTTGGGGTAAATCAAGAAAAAAGTATACACTGTATTAATGAAACATAACCACATAATTGTACTAGACGTGTGAAATGAATGTGGGCAGAAATAAATACTCTGAACCCCAAGTGGATTTACACAAAATAAAGTCAAAAAGTGTTAGGTTGTGCCCCGCTCTCCCCTAAAAACTCACAAAAAAAAACGATACGTTGGATTTACTTACATTTTTTTATGTCAACAGGTTCCACGTAATTGGGTTATGTTGAATTTAATGAACATTGTTTATTTCAGTAAACTTACGTTTTTTCGTAAGGTTAATTCAATGCCATTTAGTTAAATCAGGTTAACATTCTTAATTTTGTCCAAAACCATTCAATTTAATTATTCTAAAATGAATATAAAAAACAAAACAAGTTTAATTGATTATTTTTATTTAGTGAAATACTATTTTTACAACATTTACAAAACCTTTTACAAGGTCTTATTGGCTAGCCAGAAGATGGGTTTGTTACATCCATGACATGCCCAAAGTAGTTGTTTTTTATTATTAAAACAACTTTAGTTGTTACTAGCAGGTCCTCCTCAAGCACATGCTAACACTAACATAACAAAAACGTTTAAATACCAACCCTTAGGCATTAAAAAGTCTCTCCATTTTCTCATCTGGTTAAAAACGCATCAAATAGCACTTTATTTAAACATTTACTCTCCGAATTCAGCCCCTTTGCAAAGCATGATGGGAAGTGAACGTTTTGTTTGATTGGGTTACTTGATTGAAACATGTTATTTCAAAATGAAAACATCAAGTTATGTCAAAGAGTAACGGTTTTAAGTCGGTTTAACCTGAATCAATTAAATTTGAACCAGAAACATGATATAAATGTGTTAAATCAAGATGAATTGCTTAAATAAAGTTAACAGCATCATAAAATAATTGTTTGAGTGCTGTCAATGGTTGGGCTTTATTTTGATGGTCCACTTTATACATCCTACTAACTTTAAGTTTTCAACTATTTGTCAACTCATTTTCATTATATTAGTGGTTGCACTTTATTTTACAGTATGTGTACTTACAGTGCATTTACCTAAGAAAGTGCTGGGTAATATAAGGTAATTACAGGTTAGGTTTAGCGTAAGGTTATTACCCAGTTAGTGTACTATAATAAGTACATAGTATGTACATGGGGAACAGGACTGTAAAATAAAGTGCGGCCCCACTTTATATTAGATGGCCTTAACTACTATGTACTTACATCAAAACATAAGTACAATGTACTTACTGCGGTAAAATTGTATTGCAAAACACCTTTGCTGATATTGAGGTGGGATACAGGTAGAGTTAGGGACAGGTGTGGTGGTATGGGTAAGTTTAAGGGTAGAGTTAGGGACAGGTGTGGTGGTATGGGTAAGTTTAAGGGTAGGGTTAGGGACAGGTGTGGTGGTATGGGTAAGTTTAAGGGTAAGGTTAGGGACAGGTGTGGTGGTATGGGTAAGTTTAAGGGTAAGGTTAGGGACAGGTGTGGTGGTATGGGTAAGTTTAAGGGTAGAGTTAGGGACAGGTGTGGTGGTATGGGTAAGTTTAAGGGTAGGGTTAGGGACAGGTGTGGTGGTATGGGTAAGTTTAAGGGTAAGGTTAGGGACAGGTGTGGTGGTATGGGTAAGTTTAAGGGTAGGGTTAGGGACGGGTGTGGTGGTATGGGTAAGTTTAAGGGTAGGGTTAGGGACAGGTGTGGTGGTATGGGTAAGTTTAAGGGTAGAGTTAGGGACAGGTGTGGGGGTATGGGTAAGTTTAAGGGTAGGGTTAGGGACAGGTGTGGTGGTATGGGTAAGTTTAAGGGTAAGGTTAGGGACAGGTGTGGTGGTATGGGTAAGTTTAAGGCTAGGGTTAGGGACGGGTGTGGTGGTATGGGTAAGTTTAAGGGTAGGGTTAGGGACAGGTGTGGTGGTATGGGTAAGTTTAAGGGTAGGGTTAGGGACAGGTGTGGTGGTGTGGGTAAGTTTAAGGGTAGGGTTAGGGACGGGTGTGGTGGTATGGGTAAGTTTAAGGGTAGGGTTAGGGACAGGTGTGGGGGTATGGGTAAGTTTAAGGGTAGGGTTAGGGACAGGTGTGTTGGTATGGGTAAGTTTAAGGGTAGGGTTAGGTGTAAGGGAAGT
Source organism: Romanogobio albipinnatus (assembly GCA_023566225.1). Taxonomy (NCBI): domain Eukaryota; kingdom Metazoa; phylum Chordata; class Actinopteri; order Cypriniformes; family Gobionidae; genus Romanogobio; species Romanogobio albipinnatus. Next base: position 49,837,310 of record CM042246.1, on the reverse strand, counting down.
GTCAACTGTGTAATTACAAAAGTAACTACAGAAATTAATTACAGATGTAATTACATGCAGGTATTTTTTTTTAAAATGTAAGTACAATGTAAAAACATGTATGTACACAATAAGTGCAATGTATCAAATGATTAATTAAAATGTTAGTTTTGTAGTTTTAGTCGACACAGAAGCTTTAAAGGTCCCGTTCTTTGTGTTTTTTTGAAGCTTTGATTGTGTTTACAGTGTGCAATATAACATGTGTTCATGTTTCGCGTGTAAAAAAACACAGTATTTTTCACACAATTTACTCATCTGTACACCGCTGTTTTCACTGTCCTAAAAACGGCTGATGAGTTCCTTGTTCTATGAAGTCCCTCCTTCAGAAATACGTAACGAGTTCTGATTGTGCCAGCGGTTCCCGTGTTGGGATTTGACCGCACCTTAGCGAACGTGGAAAGGTCACGCCTCTTAACGGGAGATGATCCCGTTCTCATGCGCTTAATGATCTCTACAGCGTCCCTGGGAAAGCCAAACAAAGGTGATTTGACTCCGGGATGAAAATAACAGCGTCTCGACGACATGGCGACAAACACACTCAAACGCAACACTTCCTTTTCTCCACGCGACACATCTACGTTCTACTGACGTCATTTATGAAGGAAGTACCAGGATGTAGTCCAAGCCGGCCGTTCGCTGTAGGCTTTGAAAGGGAACTTCTGTTAAATATAATATCTCGCTTGGCATTGAACTTTGAGCTTTATAATTTTACAGGCATTATTTATGCTCTAACAGCAACATTACACACTAACTAAAGTTTGAACAATGGGATCACGAAGAACGGGACCTTTAATAATTAAAATATGTAAATGAGATTATTGTTAAAGGCTGTTCTTGACTGATACATATATTTATGTAAAAAGAAAGTAATTAATTTAAAGTAATTATAATATAGATTAGTAATATTTGTGATATTTGTAATATTTGGAGTGTGTTTTTATGATGTGAGTGAAGTAATGATTTTATGTATTATTCTGTATATGTTTTATGAACTTCTGTACGTAGGGCCTATAACATCTACCTATCCAGGGACTGCGGGTGGAAATGAGCATTTTTTGCTATAACCTGGCACATGACATCTCTTCTTTTTAAGACTAATGTTTTTTCTGTGCATTGTCCCTGATCAAATAAAATAAATTCAATTCAATTCAATATAGACCCCCTGGGGACTGCTTTTGTTTTCCTGATTATATTATGTTTTATATATTAGTCCTTTTGTATATATTTCCCTCATGTCACCATTGTTTCTTGCCAAGTTCTCACATTCAAGTGCTCATATTTATGTTATGATTCCGTTTATTTTTGTATCACATTTATCAAATAAACTGCACATGGGTTTAGACTCGTTGCCTTCAGCAGACTAAAATATTACAGGGGTGTAGCAACTTTTTCCTCCACACAAGACATCCGATTCAGGTGTACAAATCATTATAAATAAATGTACGTTCCAAAATGATTTTGCAAAAAACAAAAAAAAGGATTCTTAGCTTTTGGATTATTGCAGAAAATAAGGCCTGTGACCAACAGTTTGATTCTTACATGTTTTGTCCATCGTGATAATCTTCACAACTTTTATGAATTGAAGCATATCTGCAGAAGACAAACTACACAAACTACACCATCACCAAGCGTACAACAACTCTTTCAGTTTTAGTCAACATTTTCCTTGAAAGTCCAGGTTATAATAGTTTGCAAGTGCGTAATTCATTAACCCAACAAAGCTGTGAAAGTGCCTAGGGAGTACATGAGTTTTGGCTGATGATGTTTAATGTCTCTGACAACCTCTATAGTCCCATTTAGCTACGTGTTAGCAACTGCCTCTTACAAGAAAAGTCAAAGACAGCCGACTGTCACCAGTGCTCCTTTTGAAGTCAGGGGAGTGAGCTTTACTGCACAGCCCTTACACCAAGAAGTCCCTTATTTTTACAATGATGGAATATCTGGCACATTTATCAACAGCCTAGCAACAGTCTAGCCTTAGCAATAGCTTAGCAACCACTTAAAATTACATTAGTATCTGTTCTAGCAGCAATACCTTATCAACCACCTAGCAATGGTTCAGAACACCTCAGCATCTGCCTAGCAACCGTCACCCACTAAAAACATCTTAGCATTCATGCTGCAAGGCATATGTAAATTTTAAAGGGGTAATGAACTGAGAAATCAAAATTCAAAGAAGGTCGTCATACTATAAGAATATCCTGTAAATTTCAGAGCTGAAAACTTCCTTGTTGGTCCAAAAACAGCTTTTATTGTAACTAAACCCAAAGATCGACTCATTATGAAATGTGCCGAAAGACCGCCTCTACAAATCAACCCCTACTTCCTCATTGCAGCTTTGGCTCCGCCCACTGGTGTGTTAGTGAGATGACGAGGAGAGAAGAGCAGCAGGATCACTGGACTACAAATAGCATTACCTTCCAAAGGATGCTAATGCTAGGAACAGTGTTAATTTTGACAGCATATTTTGATTTAGTTTTAGTCATAGTCTTTTGACTTAAAATGCCATTTAGTTTTAGTCATATTTTAGTCACCTGAATTGTTTTTAGTTTTAGTCTAGTTTAAGTCGACTAAATATCATAGGATTTTAGTCGACTAAATCTACAATAGATTTAGTCTCCTAAAATCTAATGAGTTTAGTTAAATTGTAATACATTAAGCATTTAAGTATTACATAACCGACTGTCAACTGACATTTTGACATAATTTTGTTTTTGACATTAAAAATACACAAAAGAGAGCTCAATTCACTTTTTTGTTTGTTTTTAAAAACATCTATATAGTTTTTATAACTTTGTATTTCTGTTTTAGTTAGTATATCATGTTAAGCTAAAGCTTCAAATAAGTTTGTTTATTTTTTATTTTTTAATTTCAGTTAACATTTATTTAATTTTAAGTAACGAAGATTTTTTAAAATGGTATTAGTTAACTATTATAACCCTGATACTTTATTTAATGTGTTAAATACTGGTATTTCCTCCTGACTATGAATTAAATGGGAATGAAACTAAATACAGTTTATTGTGTAAGCAAAAACGAATATATAATGCGTGACTTTTAATTATAAACCAGCTGGAAATACACCGGGACTCTTATTTTGAAATCTCGCCTTACTATTGCAGTTGTAGGAGCTCATTCAAGTTGAGGAGATAAAATATGCATTGTTACAACCGTCTAAAACACATTACTATATAAACATCGTAAAGTAAACATTGTCATTACTCATCAGCATTAGTTCATAAACAATTGCCTGGCATAAATGTGTGTTTTTCATTGATTGTGAGCCGCTCTGGAGCGCTGGATTGGGGATGTGTGAGCCTGTAGAAGCGCAACAGCGCCGTGTTCTCCAGCGGTTAGATCAGCACGTCCAAATCAAATGTGCGCATCTGTTACACAGGACATCAGTTCTGACTGGATCTCTTCCCTAATCGTCCCTCCCTAACATTTTCGTCTCGTTTTTATTTGTTGACGAAAATGACAGTTGATTTTCGTTATAGTTTTTGTCATCCAACACTAGTTTTTATTTAGTTATCGTCTCATTTTCGTCAGTGAAAAAAGGTTGTTGACGAAAATTATGACACAAATTATTCGTCAACGAAATTAACACTGGCTAGGAATGTGCTTATTTATTTTCAACAATAATGTGAATGTCTCAGTTGAGCATTATTTATTTGTATTCGGTACATTTCACTGTGGATTCTTTGGTCAATCAGTTGCAATTTTGGCGCAGGCTTTGCAAACAGACATTTCCGATATGGACTCGACAGTAATGCCACAACATCTAAGTAACCGTGTTCATTCTAAAGCCTGATCTGAGACCAGTGATTTATGATATGATTCATGTACAGTCAGATGTTCGTCTGTGTGTCAGTAAATCAAACCAGTGACTAAACGCTCAACTTCACATTGTTTCTCCTTGTAAGATGAAGATAACCTGTTATTTAAACTGTGATTATATATAGAAAGCGATCAAAGAACACTCCCTTGGTAATCGCTGGAGCTGTTAATCAAACAGAGCGAGTTTATCAGCGACTGAGTTCTGGATTCTCAGCAAAACTCCTGTTATAAGCAACAAATCTCTTATTCACATTGTGAATAACGTTAGTTATAATGAAAGCATTCGACGAGATCACTGCATCACATGCGCTCAACATGTCTGTGATCTGCTGCAGTGCTCATCACTGCAACCTTTCAAGCCACAATCAAAATATAATGTTATAGAACTAAATATAATGCTATAATCAACACATTTAACAATTAGTAAACCTTGAGAGGTGTAATAGTAAAAATGCGCTAAAGGTTTTCGAGAGAGCTACACATGTAATACTAGCTATTTCATATGCAAAGATGTCAGCCAATCACAGCAGTGGGCATTTACACTGAAGTCTCACAGCAGCCAATCACAGCAGTGGGCATTTACACTGAAGTCTCACAGCAGCCAATCACAGCAGTGGGCATTTACACTGAAGTCTCACAGCAGCCAATCACAGCAGTGGGCGTTTACACTGAAGTCTCACAGCAGCCAATCACATTACTAACTAACATTATAAGTGCACCGCAGGAAACATTATAAAACAATAAACCAATGCAGTTCATGACCCCTTTAAACTCCTTCCTTTACTTCCTAAAATGTTGTGTAAATTCAGTTTTTGTTGTCTTTTGGGTGTGTAAACATCTGTTATGTGAAACAGCTCATTCAAGCCAAGTCACCTTGAATTATACACTCACCTAAAGGATTATTAGGAACACCTGTTCAATTTCTCATTAATGCAATTATCTAATCAACCAATCACATGGCAGTTGCTTCAATGCATTTAGGGGTGTGGTCCTGGTCAAGACAATCTCCTGAACTCCAAACTGAATGTCAGAATGGGAAAGAAAGGTGATTTAAGCAATTTTGAGCGTGGCATGGTTGTTGGTGCCAGACGGGCCGGTCTGAGTATTTCACAATCTGCTCAGTTACTGGGATTTTCACACACAAACATTTCTAGGGTTTACAAAGAATGGTGTGAAAAGGGAAAAACATCCAGTATGCGGCAGTCCTGTGGGCGAAAATGCCTTGTTGATGCTAGAGGTCAGAGGAGAATGGGCTGACTGATTCAAGCTGATAGAAGAGCAACTTTGACTGAAATAGCCACTCGTTACAACCGAGGTATGCAGCAAAGCATTTGTGAAGCCACAACCCGCACAACCTTGAGGCGGATGGGCTACAACAGCAGAAGACCCCACCGGGTACCACTCATCTCCACTACAAATAGGAAAAAGAGGCTACAATTTGCACAAGATCACCAAATTTGGACAGTTGAAGACTGGAAAAATGTTGCCTGGTCTGATGAGTCTGGATTTCTGTTGAGACATTCAGATGGTAGAGACAGAATTTGGTGTAAACAGAATGAGAACATGGATCCATCATGCCTTGTTACCACTGTGCAGAATTCTAAATGCTTTAGAATGATATACAGGAAAACAATTCAATGATGCAAACAGAATTCAATTCAGCTCTAAAAAAAGACAATAGTAAATAGTCATTATTCAGGTGAAACCAGTTCAGTGTTGATTCAGTTCTGTTTAACCTCTTAACCTGCGGCCCTATTTTTCATTTTTTTTTGAAAACGACATACCCAAATGAAAATTCTGCAGCTCTTAAACCCTATGGTCTATATTCATAAATCCGGTCTTATTTTAAACTAGACACTTGAAAGTTTGCTACCCAAGAGTCATAATAACGCAAAGTAATATGGGAACAGAGTAATATACATGTAAATATACATGTAAGTGACTTTTTTTTTTCACTTAGGGAAAACAATATGAGAATTTAATGTTAAGAGCCTGAAAATAACTTAAATATAAAACTGAATGTCTAATCATGTCATGATTCAAATATGAGGATGATTCTCTCAGTAATGTAGCTTCTGTAAGCTTTTATGTCAGGAAAAGACTATTTCAGAACATTTGCAATTGTAAAGAGTAGTTTTTAATTCAAATAAATCTGCAATAAACTGCAATAAACTGCTAATTATAACGGATAAACAGTTACTGAAAAACTAAAGCAACTATTTACAGAAATTACAAAGTGTTAAAAACTCATTTAGCTGATAAAAAGTGTCAGTCAGAGTCTGCGCGCTCCACTGCAGTTTCTGCCCTAATCACTGGCAGGCGCGTGCCGGTGTTATGAAAGCCTAAGCACTAGTAGTATTCACCAAATCCTACTTACATGAATTGCGCAAGATAATGCCTTTTGATTGGTTACTAAGTCCATTAATCAAACCTTTGTTGGAAAGGCATTGGCTAGGCACCGAGTGCCTTTATCCAAAGAAAACCAGGGGCGCAATGATTGACAGCTCACCAATATTATGCTAATGTTTACATAGCCGGTCCTTTAGCATTTCATTTAACCCTTTCGTCTCTGGTGTATTTATTGCAAAAACAAGTTCAGAACATGAATCTTGAGTGTTTTAGCTTTCAAATGATGCATAGTTTGTGATTGAATATTTTGTATAAAACAAAAGTAAATAAAAGTACAGACACGCCCACTCACGTCAACCTCCCCGCCCAAGATCCGGTGCGGGTTAAGAAGTTAATAACTGTATAAAGGTCATCGATTATGAAATTAGTTCAATTTATCTATAAATCAGCTCTGGAAAAAACAGTGACCAGTTTAGTTCAGTTCTCAGCTGATACACTGTCAGTGAAGTCAAATCAACAATATTGCAGAATATTATGTGTCACCAACTAAGCAAGCCAGTGGTGACAGTGGTGAGGAACCCAAACCAAAAAATATCTTTGGAGAAACCAGGCTCAGTTGGAAAAAAGAAATTCTGCAATTATACACTATGGGAGTAGTGAAAAGCACATTTTGAAGGTGTGCCTTTAGCTCCGTTGTTCCCTACTAACTAAACATGGCATGCAATTTTCATCAACCCTTATTTTATTAAAATGAACGTCTTGCATATTCTGCAAGCGGTATGTATGTGTATGAGCAGGAATGTAATTTCCTCTTTTTTTTTTTTTTTAACTGTGAAGTGGCTTTGAAACAATCTGTATTGTATATAACACTGATTAAATAAAGGTGACTTGACGTATGTGTTGCTTTGCTCTCCATTTCTCATTGCTGATGACGAACATTTGGTAGCTGGCAATGTTTCATCGCAACCACCTGCCGCCTAGCAGACTGATGTCGTATCAAGGGAAGGATGTCCGCATCAGGGGGAGACACCAGCAGCTTCTAGGGCTGATAGGTGTTAGAAGAAAGATTAAACCTGCCTCTGAAGTTTCAGCCTCACAAAAACTCAACCTCTTCACAACCAGATGTTGCAATCATCCAGTCACGCAGGGCTTTGAAATGAAAGAGGCCATTAGAAATTCAAAACAAACAAGATGTGAGGAGCACAGGAATTCTGATGCATGTCAAACGGTGATGGGCCAAACTAAAAATAGCATTCGGAGTGATGTAATAAAACTGCTTTTGTTTATTTAGGAAGTACAGCTATTATTTCTTAATTTAAATGTTATTAGTTAATGACTTTCCACTTGACAGAGATAGATAAATACTCTAATATGCTATTTTTTATGATCTTCTGGTAGAGACTGTGATTATTTTTGACTGAACAGAGCATCTACATCCAATGGGACCACACGTCTCCCTGGCATAGATAAAGGGTAAAAACATATGCCCTTGTGATAGTACCATGTTCTCTGTGAATCTTGGCAACTTCTACTTCAGCACAGCTACAATGTGGTGTCCCTCAAGGGTCAATCTTAGGACCATTGTTATTTTCACTGTACATGCTTCCCCTGAGCTTTATTTTTCAGAAATACAGCATATCTTATTGTTATGCTGACAATTCACAATTTTATTTTGTGAATACAGGAATTATTCATCTGAGCGTGCCCTAAATTGCTTCAAAGATATTAAACAGTGGCTGGCAAATACCCAGCAAGCAATATCTGTCATTTCACCATCTCGGTTAACTATAGACCGGATATAGTCCAGAGTAACCCACTTCTAGACAAAATAACCTTGAATTTGGTCGTTTTTACCAAAATAACTTGCAAGTGTGATATTCCATCATTTAAGCAAAGTCAACAGTGATTACAAGGTGTTTGGTTTCATATCTTAGGCATGTTCATGTTCTAGATGACTAGTCCATTCTTGACTCGTAAATTGTGATCCACTCACTTATTTCATCAAGGTTAGACTATTGAAACTCATTGTACATTGGTCTGTCCTAAACTGCGTTCGCCTGTTTATTCATTTTTAAAAGTAAGTCAATGTAAGATCATTTGAAAGTTTTTTAAGGAGGGCAAAAGCAAAGAAGGGTATGTGTGAGGTTTGATCAAAGAAATGAGGTATTAAAACAGTATGAATAGAAAAGAGCCAGTAAAAAATATGAAGTGGGGTACGGGTTAACATGTTATATAAAATGCTTGATCTACCGAAAATGTGCCGGGAGCTCACTGTTGCTAAAGTAACAAACTAACTTTTACGTGCAACTGATTGACAAATAAATGATTTGATCGTTGCTAACATTGAGGCTATTTCAGCTTCGTACATGTAGTTTAACTGCATTGTTAAAGAGGGCAAGATTTACCATTACACTGAATTGTGTGCATGCATTTTAGACACTTACACTGTTTATGCTCCGTCCATGCACTAACCATTCTTGTATGAGCCAAGTTTTCTCTTTACTTCAACTGCTCAGTGCTCTGGTAATACCAATGGTATGAACCCTTTCAGGACCTGCCATAAGTATAATTTAAAATCAGAATATGAGCATAGTTCACTTACATTCACTAAAATATTGAAACACAATACTAATTCAAAACGCGAGCGCCAGTGATTGAATACCAAAGTGTGGTTTGAACAACCCTTATATCTCCTAAATGCAATTTTGTCATTGTTTTGGAACACACCAGCTTATTCATAACCTTATGGCTAACATAGTCATACTAAATGCTAAAAAAACCTTCCATTTTGATTTCAGGGGACCTTTAACACCAAAGAACACCCCGCCCCCCAGCTGAACCGGAAGTTTTGATTGGTTTTGCACTCGAGTCAGACCTGTCTGTTATGTTGCCTCTGGCTTGGCTTGCTCAGTTGGGGACACTACATTTTCAACTAAATATCCAAATAAATCTAATTATTAAACTAAATTAACCATATAAACTAAATTACTGATCTAATTACTGATCTAAAGCCCACACTGTCACTGTATGATAATTGAAATGAGCTGATGACATCACCGTTTTCTCCGGAATGGCTATACGGCTGAATAAAATTCTGTTGCATTATTTTCCTGTTTAACACTTTAAAGCTGCTTTGAAACAATCTGCATTGTTAAAAGCGCTATATAAATGAAGTTGACGTGACGTGACTTGACTTGACTATTGGCTGAAGCGAGGCAGGCCTGTCTGTTATTGGCTGAAGGCAACTTTGTCAAAGTACTTTGTACTTTTGGTGAAAAATACATTTAGCGAAGTTGAAGACTTAATTTTTATTCAACTCAAGTAGCCTGGATGCCAGCCGAACTTAGCCCCGCCCACAACATTTGAGGTCGTGGAGCAACTATGCTAGAACCAGAGCTGTTCTGACCAATCAAATTGTCAGGACGGGCTTTATACGAAGATGGACAGATGATCCACAGTACCGTAATCATCCACGAGCAAAGAGCACTTGGGTTGAATTCATTATAATCCTAAACGGAGAACTTGTTCGTATATGCGTTCACCTTTACTATTTCTCTCAAAAATGATGATCGCGTTGGTAAGTACTCCGTGTATCCTTAAATTATTTTTACAACACCGGCAAAGATCATCTTCTTCTTCTACTTCTTCCAGCGTGCGTGCAGTTGAGTTCTGTTGACAACTGCGGCCCTGTCCCAAATGGCACACTTCATGTGCACGGTCTTGTGGACTTACAATGGCCGCCGAGTGCACGTGTCCGTTAAGTCCACGAGACTGCAGGGTGTCCCATTTGTCATTTTAGGTCTCAGAAGGGTGCTCGTGAGCGCCCCCATTGAGGTCGCCCTCGATGCGCACTTCTTCCCGGCAGTCAAAGCGGCATTACGTCGTGAAAGTGCGGACTCAGAGGAAGACCGTGAGAGTTTAGGGTGCCATTTGGGACAGGGCCTATGCGTCACTTACTCCGTTGCTCTGATTGGTTGTAGGTCTATCCAATTGAGTGCAGAGACATTTTCTTTCCTGGTTCGGTTGAAACACGCCCCATAACCACAGCCCAATGGAGCAGATCAGACTCATATTCTGACTAGAATCTGAGTGTGACAACGTCAGGCTAACTCAAGTAAAAGTACCAAAATGTAATTATACTCAAGAATGTAAAAAAACCCATTAAAAATGTAAGCAGTGTAACGAAAGTATTTGTAACTACTTACTCTCCACCTCCATCCCATTTAGGCAATCCGATCACAAATGGTCGCAGGAGATGCATTTGAGACGCACGTTAGCTGTAAATAACAGTTTGTCTCAGCTGACCACATGACCAAATCCCCCTAGACAGGGTGATTACCAGGGCCAGAGCTCATTCAGAGTAATATTTATATTCTACTCTTCACTCTAGCCGTGTGCACCTTTAATGCAGTTCACATGAGGTGTGCCCCTGCAGCACTTGGATTAATTACACAGTGAGGGACCAGCGTTATGCTCTCATATTGCATAAATCCAAGCATTAATTACGGGCTATACATTTTTTAGGCATCGATCAGTGGAGTTACTCTGTCAACTTGCTAATGAAACCATGGAGTGGGTGTTCTGAAATGGCTCCCCGAGCACCTCATACCACTAATTCATTACCAACAGCAGCCCAGCATTACTAAATGCAATCCGATCTGTATGCGGTGCAGTTAGAGGCGACACATTGAGACAGAAGGTCTTTACAGCAGCAAGAAATCTTTGAAAAGACACTCAGACTGCACTAAGAATCTGAGGGCTGAGCTCAAAGCTCGAATTTGCTGAGATGCTTAATTGGATCAAAACTCTTGATCCAATGAATAAATCATTCAGTGCTTATTGAATTCTACAGTACGTATCAATGCTGCCAGACAGCAAATGTCAGTGATGTGTTCATTTATCATGAGGAATATGGCAAACACATGGTTTCCGACGGCTCAGACGGCAATATTTGCATTGTTTGGTGAAGCTTATCTTCTGCAGATATTTGCAAACATATGATCTGCTAGGCCTTGTGATGTCTTTGGTATAAAGCATGGAGTCTCACTTTTTGTAAGCTCCAATGTTCTCAAAAGTGAGTAGTGCAAAACCCACGCTACTCAAGTAAGACAGAGCTTCCTTGATTTATTTTATATTTATATATTTATGTTTTTTTCTGTGAATGCACACATGCATTTCTCTTCTGTAAAGACTGTTCTACACTTTGAAAACACTGTTTTTAAAAGGTACTATATAGATGAAGCTTTACTTAAAACGCAGTGATATACAATGATCAGGCATAACATTATGACCGATCATGCAATTCCGACTTTATAACTCTAAAAGTTTGCTAAGGCGTATTTCCTACTAAAGTAAGGCGTTATTTGACTCTGGTAAGCATATACACCGATCAGGTATAACCTTAATCTAATAGTGTGTTGGTCCAACTTTGGTTGTCAAAACCGCCCTGACCCATCCAGTCATGGACTCCACTAGACCCCTAAAGGTGTGCTGTGGTATCTGGCACCAATATGTTAGCAGCAGATCCTTTAAGTCCTGTGAGTTGCGAGGTGGGGCCTCCATGGATCAGACTTGTTTGTTCAGCACATCCCACAGATGCTCGATTGGATTGAGATCTGGGGAATTTGGAGGCCAAGTCAACACCTCAAACTCGCTGTGCTCCTCAAACCATTCCTGAACCATTTTTGCTTTGTGTCAGGGGCATTATCTGCTGAAAGAGACACAGCCATCAGGGAATACCGTTTCCATGAAAGGGTGTACATGGTCTACAGTGCTTAGGTAGGTGGTACATGTCAAAGTAAGATCCACATGGATGGCTGGACCCAAGGTTTCCCAGCAGAACATTGCCCAAAGCATCACACTGTCTCTGCCTGCTTGCCTTCTTCCCATAGTGCACCTGGTGTCATGTGTTCTCCAGGTAAGCAACGCACACACACCCGGCCATCCACGTGATGTAAAAGAAAACGTGATTCATCAGACCAGGGCACCTTCTTCCATTGCTCCGTGGTCCAGTTCTGATGATCACATGCCACTGTTGGTGCTTTCTGCGGTGGACAGGGGTCAGCATGGTCACCCTGACTGGTCTGCAGCTATGTAGCCCCATGTGAATCAATGATCTTTAGCCGCCCATGACCCTGTCGCCGGTTCACCACTGTTCCTTCCTTGGACCACTGCTCTGACCCAGTCGTAATTTTAAAGGTTCATAAATTTGTTTTGGAGGTCTCCTACATTAGGTTTCTATGCATCTAAAGTCAAAAACATAACATACATTGCATCAGCACTTTTCTCACAGTGTCTGAAACGTAACGGAGTCACCCCGCCTTCCTGAAGCCTACTCTGCTCTGATTGGTCAGATGGCCCACTCTGTTGTGATTGGTCGACTGATTACAGTGCATGTCGGAAACTAAACGTCTATTACCAGCTCTGAGAGGTTCCTCAGCACTTGTATTGTTAAATGAATTCAAGGCCATTTTAAATGAGTTGGTGTTTGGTTAATCTGATCGTAATTGTTTTGACTGATCATTTATGAGATGACGGTGATGTAAAATTACTTTTAAAATTACTTTTGTAAAGTCTTATTGTTGTAAAACTATTTGTGCTGCCTGTCTTGGCCAGGACACTTTTGCAAAAGAGATTTATAAGAGTTTTTTCCTGGTTAAATAAAGGTCCTCATCCTTTGGAAGTGCATGCAAATTAGATTTGCTTTGGCAGCACAGAAAACAGCATCTTCTCCCAGTCTCAGCTTCAACTACAGTGTTTGAGGGTCAAAGTAGACATTGTTCATGGGCAGCTAATGAAGACCAAAGGCTGGCTTTATGCAAATTTGACACAAACCTACGTATGTAGATTCATGCAGGAAGTAAGACTTGCATTTCTGATTACTCGTTTTAGACAGTTATGAGACAATAACTAATTTATCTGCACTTTGATCTTTGAAACTTTTTTAGACCTTTTACATTCGCAAACGGCTATATTACACATTACAGGTAATATCCGAAAAAGCACTTTAAATATTTTTAAATCGTTTTTCTGTGTACACGGAAATCTTTAGTCATTGCGCTGTTTAGAATCTGATGGCTTGAGTTTTTAAATAGCTGTCAAAGTCTTAAGAAACTTCTACTAGCCAAAATAAATAAATAAATAAACCAGATTAAGTACGTCACAGCTATAACATTTGGATCGCATACATTCATTTCTTATTCAAACTAAATCCTGTCATTCAGCCATCTCTTCCCTTCCTCTTTCATCCTCAACATTTTCACCAAAAATGTATTTTAGGTGGATAGATCAATACAGTACAAAGAACATCAAACACCATGCGGAACAAAACAAACCTGTGGTCTCAGGATAATTCATGGGTCTGCTAAAATTGTAGGATGTTGGAAAATAACAATGTCTTTTCTGTTTACAAAATGCTCAAGCGTCCTCTTCATCAGAGTCCTCTGTATCAGCAAGGAAGTGCTGTTTTTCCAAGTATTGCCACATTATTATGTTTTTTTAAATCTTCGCTATAGAGGGTATGCATTGATGTCACTTTCCCGCCAGAACACGCCTAGACAGCACGCAAAGAGAGCTCCCTTAATAATCACTAAACGCTGTCACTCTTTCAATGAACACGATCTCACACAGTTCCGTTATATTAATCAGTGAAGCTGACGACACAATGAATCTCTTATTTACATAATATCCACAATTAGAGAGGATTATTGCATGTGCAGAACTCAGCACTGGACAAAAACTCGAGCAGTGAGTGGATTCTAACTTAAACACCTGTGATTGGCTATAGCGTTCAAGACATCAACAGACATGTCTGTGATTTACATTACTCACCGATACGAAAACACGTTGGAAATTTAATCATTTGACGAGTGCAAATACAGATATGCACTGGATCTTTTGCCAACTCTTTTTTGCTAATTATATGCTATTATTACAAAGACAACAGATCCTAGACCTGCAGTGTTGGGCAGCTTTTCCCTCTAAAAGCAATCAGTAGCAGAAGCAGCAGCAGCAGCAGCAGCAGCAGCAGCAGGCGGCAGTGGTTTAGTGAGAAAATGACACGCTTTTATCAAGTCCGTCTCCCTCGGTTCAGAGGGGGGCACAGGGATGTCCATGGGGTCCGTGGCCACGCCTCCCACCGGGCTTGATTTTGTGTGTTTTCGCTGCATTCACGCTGTAAACCAATGCTGCCTCTCAGTCTTTTTGCCACTCAGTGGGGCGTAACCGCAGTCCCTCCGGCTGATGGTGACGTCACGTGCATACCCTCTATTGCCTCAATGCAAATGAACAAGCATGCCGTTATTTGTTGCGTAGTAATGTTCAAAATCAAATAAGCCAGAAATGCATAGATTTTGCGCGATATGCTGTATGATGACTCACGAGTTGAGTATTTGCACTAAATCTTTCCTGTAGCCCAAACGATAGAGTGTGGCGCAAGCAACGACAAGGTCATGGGTTTGATTCCCAGGGAAAACAAGAACTGACAAAAAGTAAAATGTGTACATCGACTGCAATGTAAGTCGCTTTGGATAAAAGCGTCTGCCAAATGCATAAATGTAAATGTAAATCTGTGCAGATTTGGCTTACACGAACCCCAGCAAAGTGAGTAAACATAATGAGTAACCCGCCAGATTGACTGCGTTACCCGCCACAGCTGATTTTTACCTGCTTTTGGTGGTTTGTCGGGTGTTAATTTTAAACCCTGGTTTACGTTTTTTGATTGAAAATGTTGTTGTGTAAACAGCCCCTCAGAGAATATGAGACCCACTGCATTCTGGTACCCAGTTGTGAGAAACCACTACCTACAGTATATAAATATTTCGGCATCTCATTTGAATTATTTCCATTTCTATTATATTACTGGTTTGTCAAATTCACTAAATAGTTACTCCGCTTTAGCACACAGTTTGGCAGCATACATACACATACCCCTCACAGTCCAACATGACCAGGCTCTATATGGCTTTTATTCTCAGCAAACATACCTTTTTTCTATGCAAATGAGTCTCATTATAGAATGTACCACATTTGCAAAGCTCAGCACAATTTGACTTGCCTGTAAAATTGGTGGTAAATGGAAGTGTATTGAAGGAAGCCTACTTATATTTTATAATGATTGTGGCAGCAATAACTGTAGCAAGTTACTTTTCTTTTTTTACAGCAATCAACACTTTTTGTGGTCATGTTTGCAGCATTACCTGATTAGCATAATACCTTTAGTGAATCATGAGCAAATCCACAACAGTATCATGGTGCAATTCATTTGTTGGTGGATCCTATTACATGCATAGACACCGAGCACAATACAAAACACACTGTACATGTGCATGCGGTGCAGATATTCGGAGGAAGATTAATCTCCAATCCTAGCCTCAATCACTCCTCTAAAGCTTTCATCACCCTTTAAAATTCAAAGAAACTCAACATTTGTAGCCGGCCACAATTATCAAACAATCTTTCTCAGCTGTGGTACTGGATTTAGACAGAGTGCTTTGAAGGGACAAAGATGAAATGAATATGGAGCGCTACCTGAACCAATGTGCACAGTGCTATTGTCGCAGGCACAATTAGATCAAGAGAAGCCACGGGAGGCAGCACTGAATTCATAGGGTAATGGTTTCCTGTAGCACCGCTCTCTATACGCTGCAGTCATCTATCACCGATCGCAGAGCTCTCTGGATGTACAGAGGTCCGGGACAGGGCCAGCCTTTCAGTCTGTGTGTCTTTGACCTAACGACCTGCAATTCATTCAAAAAAGCAAGCAAGTTTAATATATGTGACACCTAATTACATTCACAGCAGATTGCCAATTAATCTCTGCCCCTAGTGAACCCCAAGGCTTAACACAAGAGCCATTTCACAGATGAAAATCACTCACAATTATTTGTATCTTGACCACAGAAGAAATTACATTCTATTTATGCTTTTCTTGGAGATTTTCAACTATAATATCTGTCTTTGAATAGCTTGATATTTTCTGCCAAATTGCATTGTGGTACACAATGAATTGTAATGTGGTTCTTAGAGTTGCGAGTCTCAGCCACATTATTATTCTTCTCTTATGCATTTAGCTCTTAGTTTTACAAGGATGTAGTGCCCATCTGTCCGCTTTTTGGTCCGACTGTCGTGTTTTGAAAGACCATGTCCGCCTACCGGCACAGCCTCCTTTTATATATATATATATATATATATATATATATATATATATATATATATATATATATATATATATATATATATATATATATATATATATATATATATATATATATATACACACCGACCCCATTTGCCACAAACTGCAATGCACTTTTGCTGGTTCCCCACTGTTCCTTCCTTGGACCACTTTTGACAGATACTGACCACTGCAGATCGGGAACACCCCACAAGAGCTGCAGTTTTGAAGATGCTCTGACCCAGTCGTCTAGCCATCACAATTTGGCCCTTGTCGAACTCGCTCAAATCCTTACGCTTGTCCATTTTTCCTGCTTCTAGCACATCAACTTTAAGGACAAAATGTTAACTTTCTGCCTAATATATCCCACCCACTAACAGGTGCCATGATGAAGAGATAATCAGTGGTATCCACTTCACCTGTCAGTGGTCATAATATGATGCCTGTGTAATGCCTCCTGTTCAACCCGCCCCGCTCTAAGCAGGACTCTAACTGGGTCCGCCGGCATGAGAATTGGACGTTCTAACAAGGAGACTAAAGGCTGCAACCTCTGGCGTAAGTCGCTAGAGCGTCTCTTGAGATCAGAGGAGTGAGGTTTACCCGCACAGCGACTACTAGTTGGCCTCCATTACACTCACCCCCCTTAACCTCACTCCCATCGGGGTCATGGCACCAATATGTAACCCCTCCTGTTCGAACCGCCCCGCTCTAAGCGGAACTTGAACCAGGGTCCGCCGGCATGAGAATTGGACGTTCTAACAAGGAGACTAAAGGCTGCAACCTCTGGCGTAAGTCGCTAGAGCGTCTCTTGAGATCAGAGGAGTGAGGTTTACCCGCACAGCGACTACTAGTTGGCCTCCATTACACTCACCCCCCTTAACCTCACTCCCATCGGGGTCATGGCACCAATATGTAACCCCTCCTGTTCGAAACCGCCCCGCTCTAAGCAGAACTTGAACCAGGGTCCGCCGGCATGAGAGTCGAATGCTTTAACATGGAGGCTAAAGGCGGCAACCTCTAGTGTCAGTCGCTAGAGCATCTCTTGAGATCAGAGGAGTCAGGTTTACTCGCACAGCGACTACTAGCTGTTACTCCTGACAACTAGTAACAAAGGAACGTTGAGTCGCTTCACTTAGGCTTATTGTATTTTGTAGAGTAGAGTATTATGAGAGAGAGATCGACTAAGCGAGTGCATTACCTGCATCTAGCTGATGTTTTTCTGGTCAATCTTATATTCATAATCACAAAATCAGTTGGAATGTCCGCTGAGGAAAACAATGTCTTTGTTCTTTTAACAGTTGATTTCCCATGACCGCGCTATTCAATGCATTTGTAAGTTGCATCTTATTGTTTACAACCTTGTTTCAGTCCCTTTCAAATTAAAAGTCTTTGCGTCTGACTCACTCGTAAAGACGGTCTTTGCTGCCATCTAATGGTGTAATAATTTAACTTTAACTAAAGTCGAATTCACAATCACTAACGGACCCTTTCTCAATACCAAATACAGCATGTGTTATTTATATAAAATATTTATTGAAAAATAATATTTAAATATACAATATTAGCCATTATAAAAGTATAAAAATATTGTACAATAGAAAACAAACACAAGCAAACAGTTCAGTCAAAAGTACAACAGCAGCGCTACAGAATTTCAGTTATATATATTTCAATATAACGTTATGAAACTTAACTTTGCCCTTGGCCAAATCGATTTGCACTAGAAAAATTAGGCCTAATAGATTAATAAGACCAAAGATTGCCCGCTTGATATAACCAACATGAATAATAATGTTTAAACTATGTAGATAAGGTGCATGAGTGCTGTACGGACGCTGACTGTCAGGAGCTCAATCTCCGAAAATATCTAAACAAATTGCAAATATGCGCTATGTTTAAATATTTTAAATAAAGTTGCATATTTGAGGTGTAAATAACTACATTCTCGCTTAAAAACTCTTAAAACTACATTCTGTGACACAATGACAGTAGTATTTGTAAAATGATGGTGGTTTGCTGCTCATCTGACATGACACTCTCTGTGAGATACAAACGGTGAAACATGAGTGCTGATACTGGGGGAATATCACACGGCTGGAAAAGGCTCTCAGCCAATCATATTCGGGAGCGAGAAAGAACATAGAATGGGGGGTGTAACGAATATTCACTGGAGGCAAGTTTCAGAACCCAAGTGCAGTTCTTTATTCCAAATATAAACAAAAACCATAAAACAAAGACTTGACTTAAACAGAAACAAAGACTTGGCTATGGAAAAGTCTCACCAACAAATGGGTTACAACGTACAATAACAGACGAAGACACATGGCAAACATGAGGGCTTAAATACACATGGACTAATGACAAGACAAGGGACACCTGTGAACTATGCTCAAACAATAAACCAATGACAGAACAAGACACAAGATCACATGAGGGCATGGGAGTCACATGACAAGACCAGGAAGTGCATGACAAGACAAAACATGACTGTGAACATGACAAACTGAAAATATGAAACATGAACCAACACCAAAACACCATGTGACAGGGGGATTCTCTCTGAAATTGGTCTGAGATCCTCACGGCCATGATTAAAGCCTATAAGGCATTGTCTGCAGTCTGTCTGGTTCCTGCTGCACAACAGGGTAGACACTAGATATCTTGTTCCCAAGTGATAGTGTTCATAAGGGGCGAGACGTTGTCCAACTTGAAGCAGGTGTCGAAGTGGAGACGTCTGGTAGAGTATAAATTTGTAGGTGTCGAAGTGGCCCCGTTCAGCTTAAATCAGGTGCGTAGGGGATTTCAAACACACTGCCAATCATGTGTGTGATATTAAAACGTCTTTACGCTGTCCCTATGAGGCTATTCCATCATCACTGTTCACTTTAATGAAGAAACTCATTTTATTTTGGTGACATTGAGCTTTAGCCCCCAATGCATTTGGATAAAGAACATTTGAATGCATACATGATCTATAACAGTATTTTCTGAAAACGTTGGAATTGAGTCAATTCTTCTTAATGCCCCCATGCAGTGCAAAATATGGCATCTCAATTCTAGGTAGTTGTGGGAGTTTATCACATAATTTCCATGTAGTTACTAAGGAGTTTTGAGTGGCTTTTTTTGTGTGTTGCTATGTGGTTGCTAGAGGATTACAGCAAGTCAAAAACAGCCCACCTCCAATGATATTGCGGTCAGGGTGGTTCAGGTGCCTCCTTCCACTGCTTAATACCTTAGATAAGTAAAAAATGCTTACCATGTCCGCCTACTGGCACAGCATTGAGCTGGATGTTTATGTTACCAATGTAAATAAATAACTACACCGATTGGGGATTATGACCCCTTCCTAATATTGTGTTGGTCCCCCTTTTGCTGCCAAAACAGCCCTGATCTGTCGAGACTCAACTGGTGCCATGTGTTCCCCAGGTAAGCGATGCACATCCACCCAACCACCTTCTTCCATTGCTCTGTGGTCCAGTTCTGATGCTCACGTGCCACTGTTGGCGCTATCAGCGGTGGACAGGGGTCAGCATGGGCACCCTGACTGGTCTATGCAGCCCCATACGCAACAAACTACAATGCACTGTGTATTCTGACACCTTTCTATCAGAACCAGCATTAACTTCTTGAGCTGCATCAATGAGCCTTGGCCGTCCATGACCCTGTCGCCGGTTCACCACTGTTCTTGCCCATTTTTCCTGCATCTAACGCATCAACTTTGAGGACAAAGGCTGCGTCCGAAAACCTAGGCAACTGACTCGTTGCCTTATCAGACAATGACTTGTAGGGCAGGGTTTGTGCAAGAAGGCACCTCACGAAACTAATTTCGGACAGACTCCTTAGTCAGTGTAAATAGTCTACAGCAAAATAGAGCGAGCTTTGAGCTGGGACCAGGATGGGTATTGTGCGTGTTGCCCACTTGGGTCCCACCTAGTGGCAAGTGCAATCCAATGTTAAATCCATGTGGGCAATTGACGTGGGGCCATTATGGAACCCACTGACAATCCCATACAGAGCCTATTTTTCAGCCCATTTCAAACCCACATGGGCCCCACATACAAATGTTGTCTGGGTTAAAGCTGGGACCAAGATGGGTCTTGTGCATGTTTCCCACTTGGGTCCCACCTAGTGGCAAGTGCAATCCAACATGAAATCCATCTGGGCAGTTAACATGGGGCCATTATGGAACCCGCAGATAATCCTATATGGGGCCCATTTTTTAGCCCATTTCATACCCATATGGGCCCCACATACAAATGTTGGCTGGGTAGTGAGAACTAAACACATATTTAATTACTACATTAGTAATTTCTAGCTAGATATGACATCAGAAGTGGAAAATGTTGGTAAAAAATGTACATTTACACACAAACTGATCAGCAAACGCAACTTTCGGACGCCATCTTTTTTCCCCAGCTCAACTGTCACAGAATGGAACGCACAGGATTGTGGGATATCAAAGGCAGCAAAGGATACATTTATGCTGACTTCAAAAATCGATCAGATGAAGGTGTCTCAGGAGACAGGAAGTGAAGCTAACATTAGATTCGGACGTGCCTTAATGCCTTCCTACCTTGAAATGCGTCCTCCGAAGGCAGCATTTTCCAGGTTTAGGACACAGCCAAAATGTTCACTTGCTGCCTAATATATCCCACCCACTAACAGGTGCCGTTATGAAGAGATCATCTGTGTTATTCACTTCATAATGTTATGCCTGATCGGTGTAAATAGGCTTTGTTTAAATTAATATTAAGCGACAAACATTTAAGACACAGCATCTATTTTACCAGCAAAAATAAGTCTAAACAAAGCCCCTGAAGAAACATTTGATCTGTGCATCAACACAGTGGTGTTTTGTACCTGAATGATTCAGCTTTTTTTGAATAAATCAATGGTTCGCTGACCTATTCATTAACCTCTTAACTGTCACCGTCCGACAGGTGGGACGCCTGGTGCTCTTTTTTTGATCGCCTTTTTTTCGTATCATATGTTTAAGTAATTATCATAAATTAGGTATCATTTGAAAGCTTACAAACTCAAATTTCATCCTGTGAAAACCGTTTTGAAATCGGACATTGGGTTACCATGGAAACGTTACTCTAAATTATTCTAGCGGGCTCCTCCCCTAGTGGGCGGTGTCATGTTTCATATTACAACAATTATTTTAGATTAGATTAGATTAGATTAGATTCAACTTTATTGTCATTACACAAGTACAAGTACAAGGCAACGAAATGCAGTTTAGGTCTAACCAGAAGTGCAATAGCAGCAAGTGCAGGATATATACAATGGTTGCGTAAGTGCTGGGCATAAAAATGTACTGAATATATATAAATATGTATAAGTAGAGAGATGGTTATTACTATAAACAGAACTGAATTTACAGATGAATATATACAGTGAATAAATATAAATATACAGATGGCTATTACTATAAACAGAATGTAAAAAGAATGTACAGGTGAATATGTACTATGAATATAATATACAGATGGCTATTACTATAAACAGAATTTTACAGATAGAGGTATACAATAATATGTTAGGCTAATATGAGGAATATAGCAGTGGATTAGGGTAGCGCAATAAATTATGGACAGAGCTATCCGAAAGAAAGTGTAAAAGTGCAGTGGAAAGTGGTTGCATATTACAGTTAGAAGTACGGTGCAAAATGCAAATGTAAACATGGTTACTATAAATACAGTCGGCAGTGCAAATGAGCATATTCCAGTTAAGATATGGTGGTGCAAAATGCATAAGTAAACAGTTGTTACTGTAATAAACAGTCGGTAGTGCAAATAACAAAGTGAATGTAGGTGTGAGGTAGGAGAGTTTGCAGTTTATGAGGGAAGTGGATCAACGGGGGTTTGAGTTCAGTAAAGAGACAGCTCTGGGGAAAAAACTGTTCTTTAGTCTGCTGGTCCTGGTCCGGAGGATCCTGAAACGCCTGCCGGAGGGCAGGAGAGAAAACAGTCTGTGGGCTGGGTGAGAGGAGTCCTTGAGGATGCTGCGAGCTCGGTGCAGACAGCGTTTCCTCTGGATGTGCTCGATGGCAGGTAGTGGAGTCCCTGTGATGCGCTGGGCAGTTTTCACCACCCGCTGCAGTGCCTTGCGCTCCGCAACAGAGCAGCTCCCATACCATACTGCCACACAGTTGGTCAGGATGCTTTCTATTGCGCAGCGGTAGAAGTTCACCAGGATAGCCGAGGAGAGCTGATTCTTCCTCAGTGTCCTCAGGAAGAAGAGGCGCTGGTGAGCCTTCTTGACCAGGCTGGAGGTGTTGGTCGTCCACGACATGTCCGCCGAGATGTGGATCCCCAGGAACTTGAAACTGGAGACACGCTCAACAGCCATTCCATTGATGTGGATGGTGTCGTGTGTGCCTCTTGACTCCTTCCTGAAGTCCACGATGAGCTCCTTCGTTTTGGTGGTGTTGAGGAGCAGGTTATTATCAGTGCACCATGTGGCCAGGTGCTGGATCTCCTCCCTGTAGGCAGTCTCATCGTTGTTGCTGATGAGACCAATCACCGTAGTGTCGTCCGCAAACTTGACGATGGAATTAGTTCCATACACAGGCTTGCAGTCGGAGGTGAAGAGGGAGTAGAGAAACGGACTTAGCACACAGCCCTGTGGTACACCAGTGTTGAGTGTGATGGACGTGGAGCAGGTGGATCCTGATCGAACATTCTGTGGTCTGTCAGTTAGGAAGTCCAAAATCCAGTTACACATTGAAGTGTTGATGCCCAGGTCTCCAAGTTTGGCAATTAACTTGGATGGGATGACAGTGTTGAATGCTGAGCTGAAGTCAACAAACAGCATGCGTGCATAGGTGTTTTTACTGTCCAGATGGGTGAGCACAGAGTGCAGTGCCATGGAAACTGCATCCTCTGTGCTCCTATTGCTGCGATAGGCAAACTGGTGTGAGTCCAATGTGGATGGTATAGAGTCTTTTAGGTGTTCCAGGACCAGCCGCTCAAAGCACTTCATAATGATGGGTGTGAGTGCTACAGGGCGGTAGTCATTAGGGCACCTCGGGCTGGAGTGTTTCGGCACTGGCACAATGGAAGTGCGTTTAAAGCATGATGGTACAGCTGCTTGGGCGAGAGACAGGTTGAAAATGTCTGTAAAAACCCCAGCGAGCTGCTCCGCACATGCCCTGAGAACACGACCAGGGATGTTGTCTGGTCCAGCAGCCTTGTGCGCGCTGATCCGGCTCAGTGCCTTGCAGACATCTGTGGAGGAGAGTGTGATTGGCGGGTGGTCATCTGAGGGTTTGAGCTTGGTGGCAGTTTCTCTGTTGTCTCTTTCAAAACGAGCATAAAAGTAATTTAGCTCGTTCAGGAAGTTGACATCAGTGGCTGCGGGGGTGGAGTGGGTGGGTTTATAATCACTGATGGCCTGAATGCCATGCCACATGCGTCGAGGGTCAGAGTTGGAAAAGTGTCCCTCTATCTTTAGCTTGTAGCAGTGCTTGGCCTTTTTGATGCCCCTCTTCAGGTTTGCTCTGGATGCGCTGTAGGCTTGTGCATCTCCTGATCTGAAGGCAGTGTTGCGTGACTTCAGCAGGAGTCGCACTTCCCTGTTCATCCAAGGCTTCTGATTTGGGTATGTGGTGATCTGTTTCTGGGTTGTAACACTGTCAATGGTGGTATTGATATGATCCAATACTGAGGAGGTGTAGGAGTTAATGTCCGTGTGAGCGCCACTGGTGGCTTGAGAAGCAAACATACTCCAGTCTGTGTGTTTTAACTACTTTATATTCAAAATCTTTTCAAATCTTGGCAAAACACATATTGTCGGAAAGGTCTGAGTCTCAAGGGTCCATATTTGGTGACTGTTTTGTGATGGAAGTGATATTTGGACAGAAATTTAAAGAAAATGCATCAAACAAACAATAAATGGAATTTGAATGACAGCCAGTGGCTATTTTTGGTACAGCGCCTAAACAAAATCTCATGGGAACTTCAATTTTTGTGATATCAACTTCAAATTTGGAACACAAATTGGTTAGACATATGGCTTTGATTTTATTGTAATTTTAGAGTAAATTATTTTTTGTAAAATATATATTTTATATGAAATAAAAAATATTTAGTACAGTATTTTTCATTTACAGTAAATTTAAACTTCCATAACTCTTTCTTACTTTCATATTTTGAATTTGAATTTCACTTCAGCAATAATTTGCAGAGTGTCGTCTTTAAAACGAGACCAAACTTTGGTCTATATTCCAAAGCATTCTTGAATTACAGCCCTTTAAGTTTGGATAGTGCATTTTCATGTGTATTCTCAAAAAGGGGGGTGACAGTTAGACAGTGGCTGCATCCAAAATCAATCTTAGATAAGTAATAGCTCACTATTCCAGATGATGCACAATATAAAGTATCATTCATGCAAATGTCAAAATCCAAATGTTATGCTTAGAAGTTTCCTCAAATGATTAAACTTAAGTATGAGCAATAGTAACAGTGAAGAAAAAACAACTTAAGATTTTGGAACGTTTTAAGCACCTCCTAGACTCATTAAACCCACTGACTTCCACTTAACACTTAATTGGTACTGTGTTAATTAGTGGTTAATTACTCAGTAAATAAGTAGCGATGTAAGATGGTTCTGTTTGTGAGAGCTAGTTCCACACGATGTGATTTCATCTTAATGACCTCAGTCCCCCACCTCATTATTCACTGCTCTAGCTATTAAAGTTGGGTCAATGCAATATCCCAGGTCTCACAGGCTTAAACACAGCCCTGATACCAGTTTCATCATTACTATTCATTTGAGTGGAACTTGGAGTTTAACCAAAATTATGATCCTCATATCCCTATAGTGTATGAGACGAGCTTCACAAGTTTGCATCATTTAGTGAGGAGTCCTCCTGAACATCTTAAATGATTTAGTAACAAAAGTGGAGATTCTGGAAGAATTGTCACTGAGATAGAAGCAGCCATTTAAATGCGATGTGATTGGCAGGAATACATGAACATGCTGCTCCTAGACGTTTCTTCACAACTCATTTGATTTCTTCATATGGAGTAAACATTCATTTTTTTTTCCATTGAGATTTTTTTTTTAGCTATAGCATATAAACCTTTCACAACACATTGAATACTGAAAAGAGATTAACCAATCAGAGAAGTCACTGTTACCATGGAAATGAGAACTGCAGCAGAGGAGCTCGGCAGCGACCAGCCACTCCCATGAGGTATTGTGAATGACATAATCCAGTCAACACTCTTAAACTGCTAAAATATTTGCATATATATTTGCAATGAACAAATGTAAAAAATCAATGCTTTATAATCAAGAATTGTTTGACCTGTCGTTGTTGATTTGATTACTCATTCGCAGCACTTCATGGGATGAGTAAATCATTACAATTACTTTACCACTACTTTTGGAACTTTGATGTGATTTCATATCAGAGATGGTTCATGGATTGGAAACCTCTTTATTGAAGTTTATTTATTTATTTTTTTGTGTGGAATCCCTAGGGAGAAAATGAATGGGACTGATACTTCTGGATCCGAGGCCGCTGAAGGCTCTATTTGACTCTGTGCGTTTGTGCTCAGCTGCTGTGCCAGATTGATAATCATCCCAAGGGTATAGTTTCTCTCTGTTAATCATTGTGAAAGATGCAGTGGTGGACCAACTACACAAACTGAGTACTTGAGTAAAAGTACAGATACCCTGTTAAAATATTACTCCAGTAAAATAATGAAGTACACCTTTTTACTTGAGTAAAATGTACTAAAAAGGCACAATATGTATGATTTTTGGATTAAAATATCCAAAAACCACTAGAACAATGTTATATATTTTATTATCCCAGATGTTTCCAAGAATGTTTAAATCCAGAGAAATAAGCCTTTTTTTTTTTTTTACCAGGACACAGACCGTGTGTGTGCGTCACCTATCAATTATATCAAACCCTCGATTTCTGGTGTTATTTTGTGGAAACCATGGAAACACTAAAGATGCTTTAATATATCATGTGTTTTATTAGAGAGGTGAGCAACTGTTTGGAGACATTCATCAACAGAAAACGAATCATTGTTACACAGCTCAACACAGTCAGTCTTATTGTGTAAATCTGGTGTTCTTGATTTACCGCGAGTATCATGTTTTACCACCTAATATCGATCTCTCACTGCAGTGTGAACAAGTGTCTCATAGTCGCCACCGAGCGAACACACAGAGAAGCATTATAAAATAACTTTCAACACACTCAAGTGTATGTAATATGATAAACAGCGCTGCGTTCCCCCACACACACATGAGCGGGAGAAGAGGAAGCGCTCGTCTGCGTTCATAATAAAAGCTCCACTGCTCTCGAGTCGTGTGTCGCACTCGTCTCTCATTAGCAATCGCTCCAGCGCCTCGTTCAGCTCCACCCTGCTTCATACTACAGTAACGCTCATAAATCTATAATACATTAGCTCATCCATGAACAGGATTTCTGCCCGAATCCCGTCGGATTCTTTTCCACCGGCTGTAGAGGTGAAGACGACAACTCCCATGATTCCGCGCTCAATCTCGGCATCTTCAAGCTATGCCTTTGTTTTGAAAAAACGACCTCTAGCGGTGGAAAACTACATATTGTGCCTTTAAGTATTAAAAGTAAAAAGTAATTGAATGTTAATTTATTTAGCAATTTTATACTTAAATTAATATGTAAATATATTTATATTTGTTGCAATTTTATAGATGCAATTGTCAAGTAGCCAGCATTAATCAATAAGGAAAATGATGCAGACATTTAAAGGCGTCATGACCAGGCGCGGATTAACGCACAGGCTCGCGTAGGCTGCAGCCTAGGGGCCCCACGTGTGCAGGGGCCCCGGATTGGCCAGACAATTTTTTTTATTATTTAAAATTTACTTCAGCGTGAACAAAAAAAGACCCTAATTGGACCCTAAGAAACAATGAGCAGGTGATTGGATAGATCTGTCAAATCATGTCAATCATTTTCATTTACGTCACTGCTTTTGCTAGACGGGCAAGATGGCATAGCGGCAAAATGTCTGAAAGAAAGCACGATAGTGGAGCACAAAAACGGAAAATACAAAGGTAAAAAGAACAACGTAACCAGGATATACCGAAAACAAATCCCTAAATTGACTGGATACTTAAAGGCAGCTGAATCTTCATCCAGTCGAAGACTAGATCCACAACAGGAGGACTGTGTTATGGACGGCGATCAGGTATTTCTTTTAATTTTATTATTAATCTGTTTTTACGTTGCTCAAATAGCGCTCTTACCCAGCAACAGAGAAACTGGTAGCCAGGCAACAGACAAGTGACACATTTGTGGCGACGTCACTACACGCATTTTAGCTAGCCGTGCTGAGAATTCCGGGCAGAGAATGGTTTGTAATCGCGCCATGCCGTACCAGGCTCAAGTGGAAAGACAACTGGAACCGTTCCTTACAATTATAAGAAACGCTCGGCCCGGCGGTGAAAAAGCGGCTATTGTTCACCTGCTCATGGGTCAGCCGCGCCCTCAGCAGAGATGGAGGGAATCCCCGCCGTTTTTATTATGGCTTTGTTTTATACACAGTTTAGTGTGTTGCACAGTGGTTTGTGTCTCAGTAATGATGTTGTGATTTTGCCTCAGTAACACAATGTCAAGATTCATCAGCTCAAACTGTGAGAGAATGTTTGGGACGGAGCATGAAGGATCATTTTCACACATGAAGTGGCACCTCTGAGTCCAGAGCTTAAATTCAAGTCTTTGGGGTGTGCTGGAGGAGACTTTACAGAGTGTTGGACTCTTGCATTCTCAATATCTTGACCAAAAATTGACGCACCTCTTGATGGAAATAAATGTTGTGATGTTATTTCCATCCAGAGGTTCACTTATAGTTTCAATTAAGTTTGCACAAATATATAAAAACTGCTATTTTCCACCCTCATCCTGACCCTCTGTCTGAAATGATCCGTTTTTAAGGGACGGCTCCTTCAGTACGGCTTGTCAGTAAAACGGCCACTGTTATGATTGGCATTGTCATTGCATAGGAAACAATATCTAAGTGTTTTGAAAACATAATCCATATAAAACTGTAATTTACAGACAAAGCAGTGTTAAATTGTTTACTTGTGATAAATGATGCAGCTGCTGTCAGATCCAATACAGTCGCTGCTTCACTGGTCAACAACAGTTTCTTTGCAAACTCTCCATTACACTGTGCCTCGCTGACAAAACAATCTGCTGTCAAATTCTCT
>CM042246.1:47891189-47893689 GCA_023566225.1 Romanogobio albipinnatus | reverse complement strand
GATAGATAGATAGATAGATAGATAGATAGTAGGGGTGTAACGGTACACGTATTCGTATTGAACCGTTTCGGTACAGGGCTTCTGGTACGGTGCACGCGTGTACCGAACGGTTATGAATGTAATCTTTAACAGTTAACAATCGGCTTGTTGTAAGCGTGGAACACACTTCAATCCGAGTTCCCACACGAACATATTAAGTATTCAGTCCATTTTATCACGAAATTCAAATGATAAATGCCGTTTTAACGCTCTTGAATGTGACATGACTGATAGACGCGTATCAGTTCAACTTAAAGCGGCAGCACGCGGCGCGCAAGTCAATGCGATCATCTCTTCCTAAAGAATAAACATAAATTAATATATCTTAAAGTATGTTGAGGATACATTACAACTTACTGAAATGTATCATATGTCGTGTAATCGCTCCATCTGTGTTTCAACCGCGGACAGACAATAAAACAGCTTGTAAACAATGTCATGCAGAATCACGTTTCCTCAGAAGTCATTCAGTGTCCACAGCTGTTAGCTCACTAGAGAAATCAACTCTTTCACTGAATACATGCACTATATTAGCCGTTATATTCATTATATTAGCCTGTATATATTCATTATATACTACTAAGCCTGTTAGTGATGTCTTGTTTATTTAATGTATGTTTAAATAAACCTGTCATTACAGCCACTAAATGATTATATTTCAACAACGAATAAAAATAATTAGATTTAGAAGTTAATGCAAAAACTGCCTTATGTGAAGCTTATGAGTGTTGATTATTATATCTAAAAATAAATAGCAACTGAATTTAGGCTAATAGTTTGGGCTCTGTTGTTAATCTTTAATAGCTATATGTAAGTAAGGGCTCCCTATAGAGTTTACAGCATTATCTTTAAGAAACTTTTAGTTATAATTTAATTCATTTAAGGACAGACACATTTTTTTTCATTAAACCACTGTTGAATAAAAATTAATAAAAAGCAATTTTGTAAAACTGTACCGAATCCATACCGAACCGGGACTTCAAAACCGAGGTACGTACCGAACCGTCAGTTTTGTGTACCGTTACACCCCTAATAGATTTAACAGTGGTTTACTGGGGGAAAAAAAGTGTCTATCCTTGAATGAATTAAATTATATCTAAAAGTTTATTTAAGATATTTCTGTAAATTATATAGGGATCCCTTACTTGTACATTAATATTAAAGGTTAACAACAGAGCCCAAACTATTAGCCTAAATTCAGTTGCTATTTATTTTTAGGTATAATAATCAACACTCAAATAACACATTGTGTGCAAACATGTAAACTTCACATAAGGCAGTTTTTGCATTAACTCCTAAATCTAATTATAAAATATTTTTTTTCTCCAAATTGTTCAAATCAAGACATCACTAACAGGTTAAGTAGAATATAATGAATATAACGGCTAATATAGAGCATATATTTAGCGAAAGAGTTGATTTCTCTAGTGAATAAAAGTCTGGACACTGAATGACTGCCTGAGGTAAATGTGATGCTAACGTTACATGACATTGTTTAGTTCACAAGCAGTTATATTGACGTCTTTCCGCCGTTGAAACACTGATTTAGCGATTATATCACATATATACATGACAGTAAGTTGTAATGTATCCTCAGCACACCTTCAGATGGTCATTCATGTTTATTCTTTAGTAAGAGATGATCGATCGCCTTCACAGATGATCGCGCTCACGCGCGGCCGCTTGAACTCTGATCAGTGACCAGTCACGCCACATAGCGTCAAAACGTCATTTATCGTTTGAATTTCGTGATAAAATGGACTGAAAATGATTGAAGTGTGTTCCGCGCTTACAACAAGCCGACTGTGAACTGTTAAAGATTACATTCATAACCGTTCGGTACACGCGTGCACCGTACCGAAAGCCCTGTACCGAAACGGTTCAATACGAATACCGTTACACCCCTAATAGATAGATAGATAGATAGATAGATAGATAGATAGATAGATAGATAGATAGATAGATAGATAGATAGATAGATAGATAGATAGATAGATAGATAGATAGATAGATAGATAGATAGATAGATAGATAGATAGATAGATAGATAGATAGATAGATCCTTTCACTGGAACTAAGGGGCCAAGCCCAACCCCTGAAAAACATCCCCACACCATAATCCCCCTCCACCAAACTTTACAGTTGGCACAATGCAGTCAGGCAAGTACCGTTCTCATGACAACTGCCAAACCCAGACTCATCCATCGGATTGCCAGACAGAGAAGTTTGATTGGTCACTCCAGAAAACACGTCTCCACTGCTCTAGAGTCCAGTGGCGGCGTGCTTTACCCCACTGCATCCCATGTGCTGACCCCGCTCTGTGATTTAGTAGTGAGGAAATTTCACGAATGGACTTGCACAGGTGGCAACCTATCATGGTCCCACGCTTGAGTTCACTGAGCTCCTGAGAGCGACCCATTCTTTCACAGATGTTTGTAGAAGCGTCTGCATGCCTAGTGCT